>VXBP01001631.1:701361-753717 GCA_013400115.1 Rhinopomastus cyanomelas
CTGTAGTGTTTCCTCGTATGCTTTGCTGATGTCCAGTTGTATTTCACAGAAATAGCTTATTGAGCAAAGCATAATTGTCCTTTGTAAAATACTCATCTTGTATCACTTCTTTTAGAGATCAGACGTTTCCTTTTCCCATAAGGTCTGAAGATCTGTGAGTTGACATAATTCTGCACAAATCACTCTGGTAGTGTAACTTAGACTGTCCAAATTCCCCTTGGACTGTGGCCTCTGTAACTGTGCCATCACTCACTTAACTTCACCTTATCTTTAAATAAGTTTAACCAGAAGGGACTTGTTCAACTCACCACCTCTTGAGTAATATGAATTATTTATATGATCTGCACATGTGTACATTGGGCCGTGTGCAGTAAGCCTAAGTGTAACTGTTTACTCTGTTCATCCATAAGTGTGTTACTCCAAGCTTTGAACTCAGGCTAACCACAACAAAAACTGCTCTTTTTTGCTGCTCTTTCATGGAAATCAGCATCATTTTTTCATGTTGTACAATGGCAGCAGTGTTTTCTCAGATGGGCACATTATCGCTGGAATGCATAAAGACATTTCACATGTTCAGCGTTGTGCTGCCACTTTCCAGACCATCTTACCCTACTGCTTTGCAGAGCTGAATGTACAAGAAGCTGTACACTGCCACGTCTCAAAATAGAAATATGCCACTGTAGAGGCTACTGTAGAGAGATTATTAGAATAGTCCTTTTTTTATCAAGTCACTACCTTGCTTGACTTATTAAATGCTCTTTGTCTGTAGAGAAGTGTTCAGCATGGTGAAGTACAAATTCTGTAAAGCAGCCCTTTTAGCTACTTAAAAGGACCTCTGATTAAAATGAAAATAAGTAAAACAAACACACTGAAATGGAATCTTGGTAAAAAGACCAATTAGTGAAAATCGCTTTGGAAGCACCATGTATTTAGAGGTGATGCTAGAGACACACGGTCTGGTTGCAGGCAAAGTTTTTAGTGGAAGATGGTTGCACCAGTACCAGTCTCGCATCTTTAAAAGGGGGTGGAAACAATATTTCTCCTAATCTCTACTAGTAAGCTTTGGTTTTCTTCAGTAGCTCTGCTTTCCATTTGAAATTTGTCCAGAACAGCGGTGTTTACAGAAGTCCTGTTGGAAAGGACCTCAAAGGCACGAGTCTTGTTCCATTCTTCCTTAGCTGATTTTCTTCAAACATATTTTAGCACATCATGTAGATCACATAACGAATACAGTCTGCATAGACCTAAACCTGGCACCTCTTTCCGCATCAAGTGTGCTCAGGTTTGAATGTGCTTGATGCATGATCTGCGAGGCAGGCATGAAGCTCTGGGTGGGCACACTGTTAAAACACAGAATTTTTTCTGATTAGCTTGTTTTTTCTGATGTGAGCAGGTCGGGCCCCCCCCCCATCTTTTCTGTGTTTTTTTCCCAGAACATTTTAATTATTATTACTGGGGATTCCCCCTACCTCACTTTCTCTGGAATGTTTGTATCTTCTCATGCACAGTGGGTTTTTCACCTTGGCAAAGCAGCTTCACATGTTTCATGGTTTTCTGCTCTTCTGAACTGGAACATGTTCTTCTGTGCTGCTAAGAGCCACATGGCTTTGGAGGATCTGCAAAAGGCAAGATATTTCATGCATCCCTTTCTAAAGTCTATTTCTGACAGTCCCTTGAAACCAATTCAAAACTCTGCCTAATTATAGTAGGACAGGTTTGTGTCTGCTTTCAGTCAATAAAGCTCTGTTCTGCCTCAGGGGTTTTACTTGTACCTGATTATATAATGGAGGATAGAAGCAGCAGGCAATAGTAATTTTAATCCCCGAGTTTCATCTCAAATGAAAGGTGCAAAGAGAGAAACTGAAAGGAAGAAATGTGAATATGGAACTACTTCAGGAAACGGTCAGGGAAGTTCTTCTGGGTGGGACACTGAGCACCCTCTCTGTTTTCCCTTTTTTTAAATGTTTGGGAGTTTGATATTGGACATAAAGACCACGTGTTAAATGGCAGCCCTTCTCTCTTCAGAAGGGCGTAGGGCATTGCAGGAAGCACCCAATGCGTGGAGCGTGGCTCTGAGTGAAGCTTGTCACTCTGAGCACTAAACACTGCTCAGTCCAGCTCAGTTCTACTGGTGCACAGACCCTGGCATCCTGAAAGCTCTGAAATGCTAGCAGCTGTCTCCTGAGTTTAGTGAGATCTTGAAGTGGCAAAGGTTTGGATGAGACTGGACCTCCTACCTTTTCAGACTCTGGCAATAAGGAAGAGTATTGCTTCTTGTATTTCAAACACTGCCTCTGTAGTGAATGGTAGAGCAAACAGCCAGTGATGGGAATTCAGTCAGATGAAACAGAGGGGAAGGCAGAACTGGCCTAAACAG
Organism: Rhinopomastus cyanomelas; assembly: GCA_013400115.1. Classification (NCBI taxonomy): domain Eukaryota; kingdom Metazoa; phylum Chordata; class Aves; order Bucerotiformes; family Rhinopomastidae; genus Rhinopomastus; species Rhinopomastus cyanomelas. Next base: position 703,739 of record VXBP01001631.1, read on the forward strand.
TGAAACAGGTGAAGAAAAAGCTACAAAACCAAACCTTTCAATATTCTATTGAAGCCAGCCTGGTTTTTCTGATACCTCTTTTTTCACTATATTGATTTCATGGGGTACTTGTTTCTAGACTTGGAAGCTTGAGGTTTCCTTCTGTTAAAGCAGCGTTGGAAAGCTGACACACAAACAAAGTTTAAAACGCAGCATGATCATTTTTCTGTTCTGAACACGTAGCATATCTATTAATTTTTTTATAGTCTTTCTAAAAATAATGAAAATTATACTGTAACTTAGGAAACACGCTAGATTTTTTCTTGATAAAACTTTTCAAGAAGCCAGTGGCCTCAGAGAAAACAATTCTATCTCTGCATCCTGTGGCGGATGGTTGATTAGCCCATGTCAGATCTGGGTGTAAAAATTTAAACAGAGGGGTGTGGTAGGGAGGAAGAGGAACTGTAGTAAGCTGTTGAGATTTATATTCTTATTGTGCAGCTGTAAAAGGAAGGACTACAGAGGAGTTCATTTCTTAATATGCTCAACTTTGTGGCCAAGAGGGCCAACAGCATCCTGGGGTGGATCAGAAGGCGGGTGGTTAGCAGATTGAGAGAGGTTCTTCTTCCCCTCTACTCTGCTCTGGTGAGACCACATCTGGAGTATTGTGTCCAGTTCTGGGCTCCTTAGTTCAAGAGGGATGTGGAGCTTCTGGAGAGAGTTCAGCGTAGGGCAACAAGGATGATGAAGGAAGTAAAACACCTCCATTATGAGGAAACACTGAGGGAGCTGGATCTCTAGCTTGGAGGAGTCTGAGGGGTGACTCATTAATGTCTATAAATATGTGAAGGGTGGGTGTCAGGAGGATGGAGCCAGCTCAGTGTCATCTAGTGATAGGACAAGGGGCAATGGTTTTAAGCTGGAACATAGGAGGTTCCACATAAGTATGAGAAGGAACTTTTTCACGGTGAGGGTGACAGAGCAGTGGAACAGGCTGCCCAGGGAGGTTGTGGAGTCTCCCTCACTGGAGACATTTAAGACCTGCCTGGATGTGTTCCTATGCAACTTGATCTAGGTGATCCTGCTGTGTCAGGGGGATTGGACTAGATGATCTTTCGAGGTCCCTTCCAACCCTTGATGCTCTGTGATTCTGTGAACTTAAAAACTGGTAATAACAGGTCAGACTTACAGTGCTCCTCAAGACTCAGTTCTGCAGCCCAAAGCTTAAAGTCAAGAGTGGGAAACCAAAAGTAATGAAGGAGCAAAAGCATTCCCTTACTTTTTATATCTGGGTCATCTTAATTGATCCCAGCAGACTTCCTCATTGCTGGACTACCTCAATCAACCCACCTACATCCTCACCTGCAGGAACTTGTCTCTTTTCTTAACAGCTGAGGCAATACCTTTGGGGAAGAAAAGGTTTCCTCTGTTACCCCAGGGAAGATTTTTAACCTCATCATTGCCTTACTGTATTGCTGGCAGTCACCATCACAAAAAAATGACAAACCAATGTTCACGGATCTCAGCCCGCTGTATGTTCATTTGCCCTCCTAGAAAGGAAGTTGTATACTCTAGAGGTGAAATAGATATTTTTAATAGCTATATATCTAATTGGTTTTCTTACTGTTTCCCATACTTAGCTCAGTCTTTAATGTCTGAAAAAATCGGTTAGCAAGAGCAATAACTACAATCTATTTTAAATATATAATAAATACATAATATTTGAATTATATAATAAATACATAATTTTAAAATATGGATCACTGGTCTGAACTGATTGAACATTTGCTGAAACAGACAAACACCCCCCAACCCAAGTCTCAGCCTGAACATTAAATGTTGAGGTTAGAAAAGTCTTTGTATGTTTGTTGCTGCAGAACTTGTTTGTATGTGTTACACACTTGTAGGTGGAAAGAGCACTGCAAAAACTCTTAAGCTCCTTGACATATTTGTGGGTGGAAAAAGTACTTTAAAGTCTCTTAGTAAGTCTCTCCTTTATAAGTCTTTTGCAGCATTTTACCCATTTACCTAAAACCAGGAAGCATTATACCACTTTTGTGCAATGTTTAATTTGAGGTTGGAATATTTGACTGAAACTCAGGTAAGTTTTATCCAAACTTCCAGGTCTTTATACACTTCTCCAAGCATTTTTGTTTCATTACTTGAAAACAGCTTACCATTTTCTTTGCATAATAATCCACATTATTAGTGGCCCTGAATGATCATGAAAAATTAATTCTTTTGTTTGTTTGTTTTGCAGGGCTCTATCTTTCTCCTGTGTCTTTGAATTCTATAATAATCTCATAAGAATTTTAACAACAGGGTGTATACCTGGATGACATGATGGGGACATCCTCTTCAGGTGAAAAGGAATAACTGTGGCAGCTGGTAACTATCTTAACTTTGTTTTCCTCTCAGACTAATTTGTAAATGGGAAAAAGTGACTAATCTCTGACAAAAAGAGTCAGTGCTCTAAAGTTGAGCCCTGTAAAACCACTTTCTGATACCCCCAGTGCATCTGTTCCTGAAATATCAGAATACTCATCTATCGACATTCCGATTACATCTGCTGAGATCAGGGCATCTGAATAATTCCAAGTTAAGGATAGTGATGTATCACGTCCTTGGACTAGTGGCCCTCAAATACTAACTTGTCTAACTGTCATGCTGGCTGATAATTTAAAATCACTTAAAAGTCTGCAATAGTGCTGTTCTGAGTATTTTACTGCTCTCTTTTTAAAATGTTTTATCAGTGGAGCTAGTAATGAGACTAAGACCAAGAATTAAAGTGTGCTTTTAGCAGTAGCTCACAGGCAACCACATAGAAGTTTTCTGCCAAAACCAGTCTTAGTGTTTATCGATGTTGTAGGTGCTCGCTCTTCTCCGGAGCACTCCTATGCAAGCAGTTCAAGCAGCCTGCGCAGCGTAAGGGAGCTTGCTGAGCACTGCCTGCACCAGAGTGAAGGGAACTGAGCAGTGCATCCTGCCACACACAGGGCATCAGCTGTATTGGATGAAGCACTCACTTCTAGCTGCTTGACCAGTAACTGCAGCCAGTAAGTATTCCTCCTCTTGCTTTCTTGGCACTCCTGGCTTCTGCAACTTTAGTGCATACAATACACACTGTTCAGGGTGTGCACTCTTCTGCTTCCCATAGTTGTACAGCTCTTATGTGAACTGCCCTTTGGAGGAATAAGGAGCCACGTTCCCCTGCATTTAATTTGAACAGCAGAAATAAATTTTAAGACCTGTCTGGATGTGATCCTGCTGTGGCAGGGGGATTGGACTAGATGATCTTTCGAGGTGTCTTCCAATCCCTAATGATTCTATGATTCTATGTTCCTGTGTGACTTGGTCTAGGTGATCTTGCTGTGGCAGGTGGATTGGACTAGATGATCTTTCAAGGTCCCTTCCAATCCCTAATGATTCCATGATTCTATGAAATAAAACAAAGCAGCAAGAGACAATTATGTGTGGAATTAACACATCCAGGAAGTAATCTTAAAAAAGGAAATACAAGGTTGACTTGAGACTTCAATTGTAGATCTGCATTATTCCATCAAGTTATTTGGAACGTTGGTTTAGTTTGTTTATGCCATATTAATTTGTGTTTGTGTAATGGATTAACAAAGGACAGAATAGAAGGTAGCCTGTTCTAGCAAATGGCCTCAGAATGTGTGCACATTTATAAACTGTCTGTAGCCCAATGAGAAAAAAAAGGGCTCGGTTTAAAACATAGAAGTGTGTTCATGATAATTTTGTGCCCACTACACAACAGCAAGCTTCCCTTGCTTGCTTTTTTTCTAATGAACACCAGTAGAGTATATCTTCCATGCTCTTCATTCCAGTCCTGTCCACATGAGTACTGGGAATTGGTGCCAAACTGCAAATACTGCACAAAAACTGCTTATCCTACTTGATTTCATTTTTAATGACAATTTATATGCAATTCTTACTGGAACATCCCATATTTTGCTCCAGATTTAACTGTCTAAAGGGTATTTCATTTCCCTTTCTTTTCAATATGTGTTTAACATATCCTGTCCAGAAATCATCTACTGCTGATGCTATTTCATTCCACTGAACCATTGTTTTCATTGTGAGAGTCGCCTTTTCCTTTCTTTTGAAATAAGACTAAATACCAGAATGCCTTCCCTGCATATTACAGCTGAGTGCACTAAATACAAAATCTTGATTTAAGTATTTCTGTATTCAAAGATCATAGGCATGCATTCATTTGAAGGTTCAGTGGCATTTTGAAATGAGAACATCATATATAAAGATGTCAGAGATGGAGCCTCCCACAGTGAGGTTGAAAGAAAAAGAAGAACAGAATGAATAGAAGAGTTTCTAGATTCCAAGGAATTCCAACATCTCATTACTTTAGATTACTCCACATATAATTTTCCAATATTTTGTATTATACCCTTTGAGCGTATTGGTTAAAGTTACTTCATGCCTGACATCAATTTAATCTTATCCCTGTAAATGAAACCTTAAGAATAACTGGTTTCAGTAAGCGAGCAGTTTTCTGATAGATGCAGATTCTTCAACCTTTTCAAAGTGAACTTGCTGTAAATGAAAACAAAAAGACTAGCAGGTAGCATTTCTGGAGCAATCTAGTATAATATGACTTTACGGAGTTATAGATTTTATTACATTTTATTGCAGATTGCACTATATTTAATGGCATCCTACAATTCATAAACCTACAATTAAAACTTTTCCTACCTAACTAGGCAATTGTGACTTCGTCTAACGAGGGTGTTTGTGATATGTGTGTTGCGTAGATAGTCGGTGCTCCGGTCGGCGTCTGAACGTGTTTGGTAATCTAACAAACACTGTGACAGAGCTGTGTTTGCCTGAGATAGGACTGGATTTTGAGCACAGGTGGAAGTGTCTCTGTATTTGGTCTAGTAGCAGTCCTGAGCTGTACCTAGTAATGAAACTGAAGTCACCAATGACCTCACCAGTCACATCTCATTTTAAAAGTTGTGTCCGCTTTCATTTCTCATTCCTGTGACACGGCTGTAATCTGGCTGTAAACAAGTGAGACATAAAATTAATCTCTTACTGTATATTCATTAGCTCAAGTTTTTAAAAGCAACCCCCTAAAATATGTACCATATGCTTTCTACATTTTTGTTTCAAAATTGTAATGCTTGTGATCACTAAAAGTCAGAAAACAACCTCCATGTCTTTTCTACGTATCTACATATCCTAGAACTGGTTCTTGTAAAATCACAGATCCAAGAGGAGACTGAGGGAAAACCTCATCAATGTCTATAAATATTTGAAGGGTGGGTGTCAGGAGGATGGAGCCAGGCTCTGGTCAGTGTCATCTAGTCATAGGACAGTGGTTGTAAGTTGGAACATAGGAGGTTCCATATAAATATCAGAAAGAAGTTCTTCCCAGTGAGGGTGACAGAGCAGTGGAACAGGCTGCTCAGGGAGATTGTGGAGATGCTTCTCTGGAGATGTTTAAGACCCACCTGGATATGTTCCTGTGTGACTTGGTCTAGGTGATCCTGCTGTGGCAGGGGGATTGGACTAGATGATCTTTCCAATCCCTTATGATTCTATGATTCTAGAACTGGTTATCATAAAATCACAGATCCAAAAACCCCCACTGAAAATACCCAATACATAACTACATGTGTTTATTTAAGACAATTACATCCATCATTTACTCTACAACCCTTTTTGTGTTTGAAAGAGCTTATAAAATGATTAGTTAAACTCACATATGCATCCCTTCTGGCAGTGGAATTAAATATTCCAGTAGTTTTATATTACTTTTCCTATGCCACTTGGGGTGATTCCTTAATGCTTGAAAGAAACTTTCTGTCCTGGGTACACCAAGAAACCACTCCATGTCCATTGCAAGAGTGTGTCTTTGGAACACAACAAAGGGGTAGAAGTGAGGGAGGAGCAAGTAGAGGGAAGAACTAGCTCAGGACTGAGGATAAGTCTGCAGAGTTACCCCTGCCAGCACCCCCTGGATGCCCACCTCTCCCTGCCAGCTGACAATGTCTGTGCTCTGAAGTCAGAGGACAAGTCCTGGGACCACTTGGTAGCTCAGTAGCACACCAGGGCAGAAGGAACACAGGAGAGAATGAGCTCTTTACAAAGAAACCTCTGAAAAAGCCTGGTGAGAGAAAAGAAAAAATTCAGATGCAAAAAAGAAAGAGAGATACAATCTGAAAAAATAAGAATGGACTTAAATAGCTAGTGAGTAGTTTAGTCTCAGAGCCCCACAGAAAAAGTCGTGCCTTAGCACCTGACACTTGAGATACTCAGTCACAACAGCACAAACCTTGTGTAAAAATGCAGCCTTTCCCAACCAGCAGTGTTTCAAAACCCTCTCCTCTCTTGTACAGGACACTTCTCCTCCTCCCCTTCTACTGGCTGCTGAACAGTTTTGCTTGCTTGTTACAGGCTGTTCTTACAATGTTATCATGAATTTCGGGGTAGCTGATGCTTTATTTAGACCCTCAACTCCTGCAGGTGCAAAAAGAACATTTAAAGGTAAAGCAAGGCTTTCTGGGTCTCATGATTATGTAGGAAACTTGAAAGAGTGACCCCGAATGCACACCTTAAGACTTAATCCTTCAGCATTCAAAAGCCATCATGTGAACAAAAAGAACCCAAGTCTGCTGGAATTTTCTGTTTCTCATTTCTTGGAGCTTTCTAATCTCATTGTTCTCGTTGCTGATTTCAGGACCAGGGGAATCCCAGTTGATGTTCTCTCAAAGTTTGGAGCAGTGCATATTCTGAACGAAGGTTATACTCTTTCTGCTGCAGCTTAAAGACACAGTGAAAAAAGAGGATGGGGACTTCGCCTTGTAAACCAGTAGTAGGACATGTGGCATCTCCTGGCTGATGCACTCCAGTGCATCCAGCACAGGGAAACCAGAAAAGAAACTGGAAGCTGTGATTACATTTTTTAAACTGCCGTGTTCTTCTGATGCCAGCATCCACGTATGGACCACGTGGTAGAATCTCCTGTGTTTGGCAGAAAAAGTACAAAATGTGCATCTGATGTTTTTAAATCTTTGGCCTATTTGATAAGTGGAAAACATGCAGATTTTTTGTAGAAGCGTGAAAACCAGTACCAGTGACCTGATTTGCCCTGAAGGCATTTCTGTGTTAATTCCAATCAATCCTTTGCTGTTATTCTGTGTTTTCTTCCTAGACCTGCCTCTGCGACCAGGCTTCTGACTGAGAGCTGTCTTCCTGAGTTTGGAGAGGGCATGAACAGAACACAGACTTTCAGGTTTCCTTTAAGCAAGGTACTTTTCTATCCTTTGTACTTGTGAGATAATTTTGAAAATCCTTATGAAAACTAATTGAGGAGGTTGAAAACTCACCTCAGTTTTCTTTTTCCCCTCTAAAGCTGGTTCAGAATGATTCAGGAGCCTCCTCCAATTTGGCTGCTCAAATTACAGGCCAAATCCTTAGAGGTGCTGAGCCACTCCAGATTTGGCTCCTTGTTAGTAGTGGCTTCTAGCAGCATCTTTAGCTCCTACAGGGATCAAGACGTAGTGGCTCTTTGCAATTCCCAACAGGCATTTGTTCAGGGGTGATGAATTTTTATACTTAAGTTTTACTGGCAGTAGGATGTTTTCAAGAGACTGTCAGACATGCAATAACTCAGATTCTTTACATGTTGCTGGAGATCCTTTACATGCAGCTAAATGTCATGAGGAATCAGGGTCTTGCACAGTCAGTTAGAGCCCCCTGATTCTGTTTGCAGCCTCTACAATTTGCTTGCTTGGGAAGGAATGAATCTCGGGGAACCTTAAGCCCAAATTATTTCCCAGTTTGATGTCTACTCTTCAGCAGTAAGCACGGTGTCACTGGAAGAGGTTGACTGCATGATCCAACATCCCTCCCTCACTGCTGTCCTTGTCACAATCACCTCTCCAAATGCTTTATTCATTACATTTTCATTGTTTTTAGTTTATGCACTGAGGAAAGTGGGCTCCTCACAGTATGAATGTTTCTTTCAGTCTGCTTAGTGTGTCGCTTTGCTGCCATGGAGTGATCTTTCCCTTCTCCCTCAGACATTTGCTGCTGAGGATTGGTTCCAATTTCTGTTTTTTGTTGCATATTCAAATCTTCCTCATTTTATGCCACCGTCTTTAAGTGAAATCTGTAAAGGTTTGCAGAAGGGATGGATAAAGCGTTAACACATACAGCCACGGCAAACTTGTGGTGTCTGTCACACTGGGTTAAGCTGGCAGTATCTGGTGATGACCCAAACTTACACAAAGTGGACTGCAGAAGCAACACCCCCTAGTAATATAGAAGCTCACGTAGCTACAAAAGCGTGTAACATGTGTGGGCAGACATCAGTAACTGCCACTGGAGAAGTTTGCAGGAATACCATTCATTAGACTACTGCAAAGCAGTCTAATAAACGCAGAAGTACAGGTGATCTGGATAGTAAGGTAAGTGAAGGGGAGAACTTGAATCCTGTGCGGAGCAGTTGAGGGAAATGGGGTTGTTTAGCCTGGAGAAAAGAGGCTGGGGGGAGGCTTTTTCACTTCCTACAACTAGCTGAGTGGAGATTGCAGCAAGATGGCCATCAGCCTGTTCTCCTGAGTAACAATAAACAGGACAAGAGAATCTGGTCTCAAATTGCAGCAGTAGGGATTTAGGCTGGATGTTAGGGAAAATTTGTGTACAGAAAGGGTTGTAAAGCATTGGAATAATCTACCCAGGGAAGTGGTGGAGTCACCATCCCTGAGGGTGTTTAAAAGACAGGTAGATGTGATGCTTGGAGTGGCTCGGTGACCTCAAAGAGCTCTTCCAAATGAAATAAGCCTGTGTGATCCTGTGTGACATTGGCTTTGTATAGTGAGTCGGGTCAACACATCTCAGAGTTTTCTAAGTTGAATCATGAACTCGCTTCTGCAGATGAAGACATAGAATCAGAGAATCATTAGGGACTGGAAGGGACCTCAAAAGTTCATCTAGTTCAATCCCCCTGTGACAGCAGGATCACAAAATTGAAATGAGCAGCCCATGTTCATGCTGCAGAATAGTCCAGTGACCTATCTGGAAAAGTCTTTTTTCCTCCTTTATATTTACCTCAGAAATCTTCAAACAGTGAAATGAAAAAGAAGGAGACATGAGAGGAAATTAAACCATATAAAGATAGCTAGTCAGCCAATTCCTCTTTCTCAAAAACACAAAATAAAAGTTTTATTCAATCCCAACCAACCCAGATGTCACCAATTAAGACCAAAAGTAGAAACAGACAATTCAAGCCTTTTGTTGTTCTTTTTCAAAGTAGTTTTTCTATTGAAGCCATATAAATACATATTGCACAGCCATATTACACAGATCAGGCTAACAGCACACATTTCCAACTCCCAGTCTTTCTTTGTGATAACTCTGTTCTGTGTTTCCCAAACAAAGGCTTAAGCACAAATAAAAATCAGAACACCCAGTGTCGAATTCCAGCACTAAGAAATTGAATAAACCGGCAAATCATATCCCGTGTCATAGTTGCCAGTAACTCGGCTGCACATAAAGAACTAAACAAGCTAAGAGGAATTTCCACTCCTTTCCAATGATGTTTTACTCTTTTCAAAATGCTAAAAGGGGATTAGGCGATTTTTTTTCTGTAGAATGCTCGTATGGCTGTTTCGTTTTCCTCTTTGCAAACCTGAGAGCTCTGCTTAGAAAAGCAGCGCGTGTGGGGCCTCTCAGCTACAGAGGTTCCTCTGCAAAAGGCTGGGCTTGAATAAAGAAGCAATTTCAAACGTGGCAACGGTGAGTATCGCTGTGCACAAGAGCAGCCCTGGGCTCTGGCAATGAAACTGAACTCTGTTGTGGACACAGAATCATAGAATCATTAGGGATTGGAAGGGACCTCGAAAGATCATCTAGTCCAATCCCCCTGCCAAAGCAGGATCACCCAGACCANCTCACTGCAGTGGAGTAGAGGGGGAGAATCACCTCCCTTGACCTGGGGCCACATGCAGTCTCCCTGAACAATACATGAGGAGAAAAGATGCTTTACAGGAGTTACAGAAGCTCCCTGGCTTCACGGAGGAGTTTGAGATTAGTCAGAAAGGTGCAGAGATGAGGGAGTGTGGTGATGCCCCTGACAGGCTAGTGATCCAAAGGGAAATGTATGGAGTGGGGTCGCACGTGCTATTTTCTGTCAATTTGTCCCACTGTGTAGTGGGACCAAGAGGCTTTTGGTGGGGGAGAGCAATCCTCTCTTCTCAGCAACAGCCTGCAACCAAGTTTAGGCTTTAGAGTGTTGTGAAACTCTACCCACACTCCTGAAAACCTCATTTTCTTACAGCAGTGCAGGTCCGATGGGGCTCCGTTAGAGTCAACTGTGTAAATCCGGTCTCGGGCAAGGAGACTAGTTCCTGGCATTCAAACGTAGTGAAACACACACGTGGGGTGGGAGGGTGTGTGTGTGCTGGCATTCAGAGTCCATTCACAGGTCCTACCACTTGACTGACTGTATGGAAATGTTAGGTCAGGTTCATCCCTCCTTTCCAAAAATAAACCTGGAATCGATTACAGTTTTGCATCAAAATCATGTGAAAGTCGTGGGTTTGAGTCCAGAGGAAACGTGGGAGTTTCTTCTTGAGATTTTAAGTTCATTTAAATTTGAAACTCAGAATGAAACTTGGAAAGGGAGAGAGTGACCCACAGGAAAGAATACATTCAAGCAAACCCTTGTGAAATGCAGCTGCCAATGACTTTAGAATAAATCCTCACTCAAAAAACGAAATGAAAACAAACCAAAATGCATTCCTCTCTCTNTGGTGGGGGAGAGCAATCCTCTCTTCTCAGCAACAGCCTGCAACCAAGTTTAAGCTTTAGAGTGTTGTGAAACTCTACCCACACTCCTGAAAAACCTCATTTTCTTACAGCAGTGCAGGTCCGATGGGGCTCCGTTAGAGTCAACTGTGTAAATCCGGTCTCGGGCAAGGAGACTAGTTCCTGGCATTCAAACGTAGTGAAACACACACGTGGGGTGGGAGGGTGTGTGTGTGCTGGCATTCAGAGTCCATTCACAGGTCCTACCACTTGACTGACTGTATGGAAATGTTAGGTCAGGTTCATCCCTCCTTTCCAAAAATAAACCTGGAATCGATTACAGTTTTGCATCAAAATCATGTGAAAGTCGTGGGTTTGAGTCCAGAGGAAACGTGGGAGTTTCTTCTTGAGATTTTAAGTTCATTTAAATTTGAAACTCAGAATGAAACTTGGAAAGGGAGAGAGTGACCCACAGGAAAGAATACATTCAAGCAAACCCTTGTGAAATGCAGCTGCCAATGACTTTAGAATAAATCCTCACTCAAAAAACGAAATGAAAACAAACCAAAATGCATTCCTCTCTCTTTTAAAAGACCAGCTTGTACAGCTACCAGGAATCCCTTCTTCAACTCTGCACAATGCCATGTGTTAAAAAAGAAGAAAGAAAAAAAAGCATAATGTTTTGCCCAATAAAATGTCCCTATAGCAGCTCTAAAACAAAACAAAAGATTATTTCCTGCACTGCCAGCAAAAATTCTCTTTGCCGACAAGGCTCTGGCTTCAAGGATTATCAGCAACTGGCAGGATGAGTCCTTTTATGTAAATGAATTCATTATTATTAATTTCTGCTGGTGCTGAACGATTTATGAACTGCTTTTCGAATATGGAAAAGTGGTTCATGAATCAGAAGGGAAAAAATGTTCAGAAAGTCCTGGGTCGATAAATAACGGTAGTCGTTCATGAATCCCGCCCATGGTGTCTTTTATCTTCAGTAAGAGGAAGATCAGAATGATAAAATAGTAATGTGCCAACAAAAAAGGATTGAATGGGCAGAGACTAGTAACACTGTCCTCTTCGAGCCTTAATGGGCAGGGATGAGTGGTGACAGACTATCCTTCACTCACAGGCAGCTATACACCATGATTCTCCCAAGGTGGAAATGTTCTTTGTTCACAGGCTTGCCACACAGAGCCAGGATAGCAGGGAGCTGATGAGGAGAATTCCACTCAGCCCCTTGCCTCTACAAACACCGCCAAGCTATGGGTCGAGGGATGGTGCTTTTCCATCACAGCTGCCTTTCAAGGAATAGAAGACTGCTATGCATACACATTGTAATTGCAGACCTCCCCAGCAACCTCGTGCTTTCCTCATGTCTTTTACACCTCATTACTGCTAGTCTTCCTGGAACTGGCATGTTACCTAGTTCTTCTCTATGAGGGAGTGCAGAAGTGACTTGATTTTAAAGGGTTTTATTTTAAGATGAACAGAGGTGAACAGTACCTCATAAAAAGTGAGAGATCCAGCTGCTGCTCACCTTACCCCAGCCGCTAGCCCCAAAGAGTTTAAAGTCTTAAGGATAATGCCATGTATACAACAGCTTACACTGGTCTTCATTTTCATCTGCATTTGAAGGAGTCAGAATGAATTGCAGTCATAGAGGTGGTGTTTTCTCCTTTAGGAAATTCTCTAGTGTGCAAGTGGTCACAAAGAACTGGGTCAAAACTATCCCCAATGTAATTCCATTGCAATTAGAGAGGTTGTACCAAAAAGGGTGCAGACTGTTGTTATTCAGTATAAAGCAACTCTTTAAAAATTAAGTAAAGATGATGATAAAAATCTGATCACTCATTATTTTTCCCTCATACAGTTTCAATAGAGGAAGAAACTACAGGTGTATGTCATCGTAAATAGCATTGCTCATCTAAGAACTTCAAAGACTTTTTACTCAATTCTGAGTTCTCAGCATCATGTCATAGAAAAATAGAATCACAGAATCATTAGGGATTGGAAGGGACCTCAAAAGATCATCTAGTCCAATCCCCCTGCCACAGCAGGATCACCTAGACCAAGTCACACAGGAACACATCCAGGTGGGTCTTAAACATCTCCAGTGAAGGAGACTCCACAACCTCCCTGGGCAGCCTGTTCCAGTGCTCTGTCACCGTCACCATGAGGAATTCTCTAAGCATTAAAGGTGAGGAAAAATGAACAAAGGATAAGTTACATATGTGAGGTCTTGAAAAGGGTTTGGCAGACTGAATAGTCAGTCTAGAAGACCTGCTGACTTTTCCACTGCAACCAATCATCAAAAGTATCTTCCAAACAAAGGAAAATGAAGTGACAGACTAGTGGCTGGTTTTTAACCTTATTCTTATCTATGTTTCAGTTATGTGTATTTTTTTATTTCATGTGTTCAAGACAAAATCCTGCGCTTCTGAGCTCAGCAATGAAGTTTTAATCACCTTAATATACATCTCTCCCCAATATATATTTGTCTGTCTACCAAAGACGTAATGGCTGCTTCTTTTATGGGAAACCAGGATTTAATCCAGTAAGTCTGTAAGAATCAATATTCTTGTGAAATGACACCATGTTGAAGTTATTTTATGTTATGTTGATGGTTAGCTAATTTTGTAATGGAGACATTTCTTCTGGAAGCAGACATAGTATAATTTAGTGGTAAAAACGTCAATCACAAGGGGTTGAACACTTATGTCAGGGCAGGAAGAGGGCAGATTTATTGATGGAAATGTATCTATATACTCTTTGTGGCACTTTGACCTGAAATATCCATTTTGGTTATAATTTTGTTTTGTGAAAATGACATCAACTGCAATCACTAATGTAAAAATGACACTGGAATGCTTTGTTCCACAGGCCTGATTTAAAACTCTTGCTGCTGTTTGCTCCAGTAACAGTTTCTCAACAGCAAGGAAATTCAGGTGCACATCGAGCTGCTCCTTTTTTCTGTTTGCAGGAGTTTGTAACAGATGACTACCTCGGAATAAAACACTGTTCTTTTTTCTACTGCTTAATATTGCTTAAATAATAAATATATACCATTATATATTTATTTCTATATTTAGCAAATAATAAATATATTTTTATATATAACATATAATAAATACAAATTATATATATATAGCAAATAATAAACATATAGATTCCTAATGACATTGAAGTAACCAAGAGAAAAGTAAGCCTGGTGCTCTGGATAATGCTAGATGCAGATATATTCCTGTGTGGCTTTTCTTCCTAATGCCAGTTAACCACCCACCCAAAGCCATAAAAAATAGCAACAGGAACAGGTACGAGAGGATGGAATAAAATAAGTACAGAGGCTGAAAAAGAATAAGCAACAAGGAAGAAGACAAAGAAAGAGCACGATGTAAAGCACAGAGAGCACAGGTATGTCTCATTTGTAACTCAAACTATTTTTCATTAAATTACAAATTCTTCATCGACTCAATGGGATTTCATATTATTATTCTTCCATATTTGCAGTGATGTAACTAAAAACAGAATCTAGCCACTCTTCAGCTCAAAGAAAAGAGAAAAACCATTAGGAGCAGTCTGAGTTTTACAGAGGACCTGTGCTGTGACGTGAAGTACTGGTTATTGTATATTTTTTGCTGCACAGTCATTCCCCATAAGAGTGGATTTTACCAAATAGTATCATGACTACCTAATTATTAAAGGCTTAACTAATCTCTAGACTAGTTCTGAGATATCTACACTTCAGTGTAGGGTGATCCTCACACAATCTAATGTTTAATTTCATATAAGCAGTGATGGGGTGTGCTGTCATCTGGTACACAATTCACTACTCAAGCTTCCCCATTTTCTGCCCTCCATTTACAACCTTTGCATGACTATCATGCACAGCTAACAGCTTGCTTCTATCTAACAATGACTCTTTTTCACTGAGACGTACAAAATCCATAATCTGCTTTGTAAATCTTAATTCTTGGCTCCTTTTCAGGAAAACAAAGTGACAGAATCGGAGATCATCCAATGTCCTGCTCTGTGATGACTCACAATGATCTACCCACTAAATATAGAAACCATTTAGAATCTGCATAGATTACAACTTTACATGAGGACTGAAAGAGGGAGTTTATCCTGTGTTTTAAGGCCATGATCATCAAGGGTATTGCTTTTGAGTGGTGCACTGGAATTTCTATACACTTCACTCAGTTCTCAAACAGCTAAATGCTGCTCTTTAAGAGAATGTAGAGCACTGCTCATCACATCCCTACTAGTGATGGTATAATGCATCAAAGAGGCCCCACTACAACGGTATGTTCACTTGCACGCTATCAAGCACAGCTAGACCGGCTCTCTGTTAGGCATCTCTTTGTGGACCAGGAGAAGGTAGATCAGGAAAGCATCCAATCCTCCCAAACTCTAGGACTGCTCATTGACAGCAGTCATAGTGTGGTCACTAATCCTCAAACTGGAGAGGAATCAAAACCATAACAAAACTCACATTTAGCTCACTTTCACATTTTACCAATCAGATCATGGATTGTGACTGGCAGGAAGATTTCAAGACTTTAATTATTATAATAATTAAAATTTAGCCAATGTTTTGGGTGTTTGGGTTTGGATGTATTTTAAGCAGAATTGTACTGTTTTTCTTAACCCTTGATATTTTTGTTCTGCCCACTTACATTAAGTAATATCACTATAGTATTTATTCATACTGCTCATAAAAAAACATCACAAAAGTGCCTGGAAAATAAAACTCCAATGAGAAGGGACTCATCAAGTTTAAATGGAGGTTTATATGGCCGTATTATGAGACAGAGGCTTGCTTGCACATTTGCAGCTCCCATGGCAGAAAGTGAAACCCTGAACAGCTAAAGCAGCACAGACATCCTGCCCTAAAGGACTGTAAGCATTTAAAAAGAACAGCCATGACCTCTCTTTACTGGGCCTGTTTTCATTTTCATTTGCAGTCTTTATTAGCCAACAAAATCTTGGCTGTATCTTAGTCAAAGTGATGAATATACAAGCATTTTGATCTACAGTTGGGGACACTTCAAAGTACTCTTTACTTTATGATCATTTGTAATCAAGGTCAGAGCTGCGGCAGTAATTTAGATACCACCTAAACATATCCATAATGTATAAATTGCTTTGCAGCAGCAAGCATACTGTCCTTTCTATTTTTGTTTGCAGTAAGATTGGAGCTGTGAGTGTTCAGGCTCGCAAGAACTGACTCCCACAAGTAGATGTAAGCAGTTCCATGGTGAAGCTTCTCTCTTCAGCTCCCACAGTGGCACAACAAAAGAGAGCATACAGGTATGGCAAACAAAAAAGGTTTGTTTTTATTGAGAGTACTAATATAAGTGGTTTCCTTGGGGGGAAGAATAAAGCCACAAAGAAAAAAAAGCCTTAAAACCTCTAAAGAGAAAGTTTTGTTCTTTTTGTCATTGTTTTTTCTCATTTTTCCATATATTTTCTCAAGTACCAAAAGAGTTTTCTGCTTTGTCAGATACAACAGTTTCAGAAGTGCTGCCCTTTTCAAGTACAGCGACTCTCTCTCATGCCAGCAGCATCTTGCAAAGCAAAAACTAAGCGTGTGACCACTGCATTAGCACTGTCGTCTCAAGTTCTAGGACTGGTTCTTTCTAGACTTTATGCCTTTTTACATCTTTCTCACCAGATTTGTGTTTGTTGGGACAAACTTTCTGACTCTCACACTTCTCTAGAGTCTGAACTTCCAGCACAACATTCATTCAGACCCCAGCATTGCGTCTCAGTTACTTCAGCCTTGGCAGACAGATACTGTGCTCACTCACTCCAACGCTGCTGCAGGGGTGAATTTATAAATGTAGTGTTGTATCATCTCCCTCTTCCACCAGGCACCCTTTAATCAGCCTCTCTTCCTCTGCAGCTAAAAACATCCTAGGATGCTTTAAGGTCCACATAGGGTTTCCCCAGAGTGTTTGATCTCATTGCATCCATCCAGAGATGCTGACCAACCAGTGCGCTTCCACCCCATTCATAAGAAGACCTTTCATCATAAATGTCTTCAATTTTGAACCATAGTCTTTTTGTTTTGTCCTATGAGGGTCTATTCCTACAAAAATCTGTGAAGTTACTATGCCTGCCCTTCTTCACATCTTCCCTTAAAACTCTCCTCTGCTGTAAGACCTTAAAAAAATTCTAGTGGTTAAGCAGCTGATGTGCTGTGACTGCACAGTGATCGTCATTAGCTCCCAGTTACCTTGTCATTTCTGCCCCTTTCCCCATCTGTTTGCTGTCTCTTGTCTTTTACTCAGATTAAAGACTCTTTGGGTAGGAATGATGCCTGTATTTCCTGTGCCTTTGGATAGTGTCCTGCACAAAGAATCTTGGGGTCTAGGCACTGCTGTAGTGCACATAAATAAGAATTACTGTTTCTAAAGTAATATCATCTGCATTTTTCCATGCATAAATTATAGCCACATCCTGCAATCCATTTTTCAGGCTAAACAATTGACTTCAATGGGAGTTGAGCCAGGGCAGGAGTTGGTCTATAGTCTTTATTCAAAACAAGCAACATAACATATTATTAATCACCTTAAATAGAGACTATCACAGTCAGTGTTACAATCCTACCTGTGGATAAAATAAATGCCTTTCCAGAAGCCTTGTGACTTCTCTCGTTTACACTAGGTCAGGCTGCTTTCAAGAACACTATTGTTCTGCTGCGGGTAACAAGAATGCGGTGACTCCCTGGTCATATTTCCTTCATGTTGATTGGAGACTGTCAAAAGGGTGGCGAACAACCAGCAGCCAGCTGTATGCCACCCTGTCTCTGACCAAGGGCTAGCTGTTGCTGCCCGTTCAGAGCCTTTATGTCCCACCAGAGCAACACAAAGCTGTCTGTTGGGAGATGTGGCTGTGAATTTTATTTCACATTTTGTTAGTACAGCTTTGCCCATATTGCAAGCATAGCCCTAAGCTGCTAGTTACAATTCACAAAAAAAATCTCGGGTAGAAAAATCATTTTGGCCAAGAATGCAGCTTGGGAAGAGTCTCAAGCTATTTGTAAACGCCTGCATCGTAACTGTTGGTGCAAGAGGTGGCTGAGGAGGCCACTGTCTCCTGTCCTGTTCTTGAGGAATGACAGCTGTGTGCTTCCTCACATGTCACTTGGAAGGACTGCAAAGCAGAGGAAAACCAAAGCCAAAAATAAAAACATGCCCAAAAGCAATGAGTAAAATCTGGCAGATTCAAGGAGCGGCTGTAGTGCTGGAGAGGAGCCAAAGCGCTATGGACGTCCCCTATTAATGCAGTGGCTGGGTTGCAGTTGCTTCACCCTGCCCTTTCCTTCCCCAGGTGAATCCTCTCTTGCATATGTGAGACAGACTACAAAAATCACTCACCCTTTTTCCAGAGCTATAATATTTGTTTTACGGGCTTTCTACATGCAAGTATGTTTGCCCTCTCTTCTCTTGCAAAGTATGGGAATCCCTAAGCTGTTAATGTGTGAAAGTGAGACAAGTCCTTGATACACTAAATCCACCCAGTAGATGCTTACTGTCCTCTCAAATTAATTATTTTAGCTAAGTGTTAATCATAGAATCATAGAATCATTACGGATCGGAAGGGACCTTGAAAGATCATCTAGTCCAATCCGCCTGCAACAGCAGGATCACCTAAACCAAGTCACACAGGAACCTGTCCAGTCGGGTCTTGAACATCTCCAGAGAAGGAGACTCCACAACCCCCCTGGGCAGCCTGTTCCAGTGCTCTGTCACTCTCACCGTGAAGAAGTTCCTTCTCAGGTTGATGTGTAACCTCCTATGTTCCAGCTTACAACCATTGCCCCTTGTCCTATCACTACATGACACCGAGAACAGCCCAGTGCCATCCTCCTGACACCCACCCCTCAAATATTTGTAGACATTAATGAGGTCACCCCTCAGTCTCCTCTTCTCCAAGCTAAAGAGACCCAGCTCCCTCAACCTCTCCTCATAAGGGAGGTGTTCCACCTCTCTTATCATCTTTGTTGCCCTACGCTGAACTCTCTCCAGCAGCTCCACATCCCTCTTGTACTGAGGGGCCCAGAACTGGACACAATACTCCAGGTGTGGTCTCACCAGGGCAGAGTAGAGGGGGAGAAGAACCTCTCTTGATCTGCTAACCACCCCTCTTCTAATCCACCCCAGGATGCTGTTGGCCTTCTTGGCCACAAGAGCACATTGCTGGCTCATAGTCATCTTGTTGTCCACCAGGACCCCCAAGTCCCTTTCCCCTACACTACACTCCAACAGGTCAGTCCCCTTATATAAATGCTCAGAGGTCAGGTTGCTTCCCTTTCCACCAACATTTAGGTTGTTAGAATCTGGTCTTTAAATGGACTCAGCAGACTAGATCTAATGTTAAATATCTAGGACTGCCTTATACAGGGAAGAATGCAGGAACCTCCTTCCTTCAGACCTTAAGACAGCTCCTGACTTTCCAGTGCTAGGAAGAAACCTTCGAGGCATTTTCTGTTTGTCATCATCAGGAAAAGTTGAAATAGAAACACAGCTGATCTGGGTCTGATTCATAGAACCACAGAAACATAGATGGAAGGGAACTTAAAGATCTTCGAGTTCCAACCCCCCGTGCAGAAGCAAGGACACCTCCCACTAGATCAGATTGCTCAGAGCCCTGTCCAACCTGGCTTTGAAAAATTCCAGGGATGGAGCCTCCACAACATCTCTGGACAACCTGTTCCAATGTCTTACTGCCCTCACACTAAAGGACTTCTTCCAGATGTCCAATCTAAATCTCTCCTCTTTCCATTTAAAACCATCACCCTTTGTCCCCTCATCCCCTGCCCTTGTGAAAAATCTCTCCCCAGCTGTCCTGTAGACCCCCCTTCAGGTTCTGGAAGGCTGCTGTGATGCACCTGATGGGCGCCAACAGCATAATGAAAGTGCTCACAGCTACAGCAAAATTGCAGCAGTGGAATAAAGCACATACATGGAAACAGAAGTAATTCCAGGTTCCTTCCGGACCTTTTACAAAGGTCGCAGCGTGTTTATCTAGAAAAGGAGCTTTGGTTTGTTTTCTTTCCTCAAAGGACATAGGAATTGTATAACTTCATACCAAATTCAGTCTTTGCTGCATTCTCATAATGTACCTCTTTACCCATGTATGTAGAAGCTTCTTCAGTCAATTATTTCTGTGTTATTAGGGAGAATTTTATCTAAATATTTTGAGAGGAACACTATGATGTATCTGAAAATTGCCTATTCTTTCCTATCTGAGAAATGCTACAATAATGAGTAGATAAAGCAAAACTTCATCCTTATTTAGATAATTTAGTCTCTAATTATACAAAAGTGATGTGAGAGAGATACACAGAATCTGACCCAGAATTGTGACTAGAAAATAATAACATTATCCTAATTAAAAAGTATATAAGAGTTTGTTATCCAGCCTCAAATCCCTGACAGGCTTGTATAGCTCAAATAATCACAGGATTTCCAGGCTAAAGATTTAGTGAAACTTTCATGGCAAAAAGATCCCTAATGAATTCTCAGTGTTTTTTAATATTGTGCCTCTTTTATGACAATGATGGCTTTTGGGGGCTGTTGCTCACTTATGGGACATGTGGGTCATTCGAAATCTTGAATATTCATTATGAGATGAGCTGGAACTGGGTATGCAATATGTTTGGTTGAAAACTAAATTTTATGTAAATTTTACAGTGATGTTTTCTGGCTCAGTTAGAATCCATCCTACTGTTTATCTTTATACTAATAATGGTCTCTTGGGTTTCTTTTAAAGCCTCTCTGTACACTTCTTTTTCTTATAAAATGAAAGATGAAGATCCAAAGAAGACAATTTTTAAAGATAGAAATAGAAATGGTAGGTGAAAAGGAATTAGCAATGCAATCTCTGCACATATTATGCAGAAATCTACTGCAAAATTGCAGCCTGGAATTTTATTCTTAGGACATTAACCATTTCACGTTGGAGCAGCACTGCTGCTTTGGCTCCACGTATTAAAAAAACCCCTTTGAATCTGCTTTTGATTTCTAATTCTGGATATTTTTGTCATATTTATTAAAATATTCCTTATCCAAAGTGGTAAATCCAGTTGTCTGGAAGAAATAAAATCTGTGGCAGAGCTCTGAAATGAGAATTAACCTTGATTACTACAGTAATTTACTAATCAAAACTGGAGACCTGCTAATCAAGCCTGAATTACCAGCTGCTTGATTTTTATAGTGACATAACCAAAACTGAACATTTGGTAAACAAGAGTCTTATTTATGAGGGTAAAAAATTGGCATATGGCCACGTTCATTTTGATGCATTTATCACTATATTGTCGCGATTTCGTTATTTAACTTATCTCCCTTTCTCCAGAATTTTAGGTTACCCTAGGACTGGAATCAGAGTAGACAACCTCACCTTTCAAGAGATTTGCTGATCTGTCTGCTGATTTTGGACCCAGGGAGGAGACCAATGAAAATATTGCAGCAGCCCTATATTACAGATTTGGCTGGAAAGCACCTTGGAGTAAAAGAAGCAGAAGACTGGAAACAGAAATGAGAGGAATGGAGAACTGCCAGTAACCAGACAGCTGGGAAAAGATGCAGGAGGAAATGGCCAAGAGCATCTATGGGGCACTGGTGATCCTGGGCTGAAGAGGGTGTGTAAGACTCTGAGAAGCAGGAGAGCAGGGACCAGACCCAGGGAAATGGTGAATCACCAGGGGCCTAACAGAGGAAGCCACTGACCACTCCTGTGAGTAAGTGCACTGCTTGTCTAAATGGACAGTCTGCCTGTTATCACAGCCTATCTGATGGGCCTGGGATTTTGAAAGTATTTGCCTGGTTTCCATAAGTGCAACTAATTTCATGTTTTAATAATTTATTTTTCCAGCCTGAATTCTGCTCATTTTTTCAGCTCCCAGATGGCATCCTGTATCCACTGACATAGAAAATAATTTCCCAGTATTTCCTTTAATGAACGACCTATTATGAACAACCCCATATTGTACAATTCTTCCATGGAAAAACTGATAATTAATATAAATGGAGAGAAACTCCCAAAATGGGAGTCATTTTTTGTTGTTTGAACAGTGGATGGTGTTTCATTAAGGTGGCTTGTGTGTTTTTTCTTTAGATCCTGTTCAAATGATATTGTCATGGGGAAATATGCTGTTAAAAAGGTAAAGAAGGGAAACACATCATCATTAGTTCCAGAATAATGTGTACAGCATCAATTTCTCAGCTAGGCAGGCTCCCATACTGTGGGTTTTACTTTAGACCTAGTCCCCCATTCTCTCAATGTTGAGCACAGAGAACACATGCTAAGGCTGGTGCTTCTTGGCACCTTATCTCAGAAACCTCAAGCACAGTTTTTCCCTTTAATTCCTGAATGCACTTGCGCCTAAGAGGAACGAAGAAGCTTAGGGACGACTTTGAAATGTGTTGCATGGTTTCTAGTGTATTTAGACCTTGCAGATGTGTGTGTGTGATGACTGTATACTTAAACATCACGTGCAAAGTGACAAGGGACTGCAGCTTAGCAGGGATCAGTCTCGCCTGAACCCAGTACAGCCCAACAGCTCTCCTTCAGCAACGGACGTTTATTATTAAAACAGAGTGCTATTCCTAACTTTGTGTTCTCTTGGTGGGAGAGACAACCATGAGGGTAAAGATTCCAGACTTCAGGGATGGATCCTGTAGGTACTCTCAGCAGGCAATGACTTAGCACATTTGGAAGGCCGAAGAAATAAGAGTCAAATAAGTGGCTTAGACACAGTTAAGAGGGGTATTTCCCCCCAGCAGCTAGAATAGGACTCTGCCCCACTCCGTTTCACCTCCCTGCTTCTCCCTGGACCCAAGTCCATGCATCCAGACAGTTTCCATCAGAAGTGCTCAGTAAAGGATTACGTGTTCAGGATGACCTTTGCACCCTGCAAAACTTCTGGAGCCCAACCAAATCCACCTGGAAATTTGAATCGTTTCAGACTGCACCAGCACAGGAGCTTCTCAGAGAGGAGGATCATCTGAAATCGCTGCGGAGGGTTTACTTGCAAGAAGGAACTGCTGTGGAGGAGGGCCCAAAAAAAGTTAGAAAACAACAGCAGTGGCAGAAAAACTGGGAAGAAGCAGTAAAAATTGTAAAGTGACACCATAATGCAATTAATTTTCAGTCAAAGGAAAAAGCAGAGAATAAAAAGAGGCAAAGAAAAAGAACAGAAAGTAGAACATGTGAAGAAAAATGGCAGTAAGGAGAGAAGCAATTGAGAGGGGAACATGAGTGCTGGAAATAAAGGAGTAGATGGCAGGGGAGGAAGCAGCACAAAGAGATCGGACATAACAGGGCTTTCAGGTAAGTGAATTTTATTTGTAAGTGTCATTTCCTACTTTTTATTGCATTTCTCTGGCAAACATCCCACAGTTCTATAACCTGTTGGTGGATGGGAAGAGGTGGCTAAGAGGGCAGGATGGTAGATTGTGGCAGAATATTGACATGACTTGAGTCAGGTGATTGTTTGTGGATGTCATTAGACAAAGAGTGCAAGGAGTTAACGGGGCAGGTGTTTATGAACCCTGCAGGCTAGTAGAGGCTCAATTTTCAAGACCTGACTTGCACAGAAGGGGAGAGGCCCAAATGCTTCAATGCAATGAACGTGATGGAAAGCAGTGGTTTCATCACTGGAGGGGCCACAGGTTCCCAGCTCTCAATCAGTTGAGATTCAGGGTCTTAGCAAACTGAAGAAGGTGGATGCTGCAAAGGCTTCTGTATTGTTAAGTTCCTTTCTTGCAACCACGGGATGAAAATAGGGTTTCCTTAGTGTAAAATGAGATCATGAAGCACAACTATATGGCAAAACATGACTTTCATAGAAATGTTCCTGAGTCTCCATCTTTTCCAGGTGCCTTTATTTCTTTCCACCCTCTGTTTGACTCCTTACAGTGCTTTTCCTGATTATCTTTGATTTAAAATGGAAGCAATTCTAAACTTTACAGTGCCAATAAAATTACTGCAGAACATAGGCAATAGCTGCCATCCCAAGTCAGACAAAATGTCCATGTAGAGCACTGTCTTCTCTCAGAGAGTGAAAAGGAGCAAGTGCCTAGGGAAAAAGTGTACGAGCTCTGATATATCACTCATATAGGGCAATCCTTCTTCCCCTGTGCTCTTCTTCCCTCTGAGGGCTGGAGTCTTAGACATTTTTATTTGGAGGCTAGATCTTGATCATCATATTTAGTAGCTAGTGATGGATTTCATTTGCATGATTCCATGTAATCCCTTTTATGGTCCATTTACACTTTTGACCTCTACACCATCCCGTGGCCGTGAGTTCTGTAATTTCATTGTGCCCTGTGAGGATAAAGGACTCCTTTTGTTTGTTTTAGGACTGATGCCTGATCATTTAACGAGGCTCCTAGTCCTTGCATTTGTGGGAATTGCTGAATGATGGTTCCATATGTTAAAAATAAGAGTTTTGAGATAAGAAAATATCTCTTTCAATTGGAAAGCCTTATGATTAGGTAAGCTCCTCCTCCGCTTGCAAATCCTTCTATGAACAAAGGAAAATTTCCCAACTTCAAGAGCAACCTGATGAAATGGGAATTAAACCAAAAGCAGTTTCATGGTGTTCATCCTGCATGGAAGTAGTCTCAGTCTTATTTCCAATCTCCTGTATGGTTCCGTTCTCTGTTGCATCACCAGTACTAGTGTTGATTCCACGGGAGGATGAAATCATCTGCTTGCAATGCCATGGTCTCTGGCACAACCTTGAAATCCTGAGTGTAGTAGCGGGGAAGTGTGTTAACTGAGTTCTCTGTAACAGGAGGATGGGAAGAGGCCTGGCAAGTCTATTTAACCTTGACTCTGAACGAGACATCTGAGCATGGACAGACAGAGATATAGGATGGGGTAGATTGGGGTGTGAACTTAAAGCTTCTGAGAAACTCTGGTGATTGCCATGTTCAGTATCCAATATAAATGATATAAATGATACTGGGACCTTTCTACTTGCATCTAAGCTATCTAAGCTATTTGGTGCTGAGAGAAAGCACATGTACAAATGCTTGCTGTGGGTCCAGGTGATGTGCTACTACTTTGTACCTGTTTGACCTTTGGTGATCCACTGATGTGCCCACACTTCCAGTTTTTTTGGCCTCTTTGGTCTCTGTCCAGGTAGAGAAGGAGCCAGTACCTGTATTGGATTGTCTGGAACAGCAACAGGACAGGTGGTGCAGAGGTTGCTGGTAGACCAGCCTTGTTCTTTTCCCCAATCTGCCATATTTCATTCAACCTGCATAAGCCAACAGGGGGTAGCTGAGATTATACGAGGCAGAAGCAATGCTTCCATAATCCTGCAGACAGCAGTTATCCACATCCTCTTTGTAGCATCTTCTAGTTCTGTGTTGTTTTGTTTCATTCGAATCAGATTTCTTTATGGAGAGACAAAGAGCAGATCCCAGGATAAAATCAAAGCTGCTCTGGAAATGCACTGTGTTTGGCAGTAACATGTCACCCTGGTTAGAGGTTAGAAAAGGCTTTGACCCTAACCTAACCCAAGAATCAAAAGTAGTGTAAGAGAATTTAGTGCAATACAAGGTGTGGTGGAACAAAGACTGTTGGGAGGTCTCATTAGCATTCAGTTATGACAATCAATATTCAGCACTTAGAAAGAAAAACAGCATTATGATTTGCACTTAATTATATGAAGAAACAGGATAACTTTAACAAATATGACAAAACATGTCACAGATCAATTGTATTGAAAATATATTAGGTTTCTTTAAAAAAATATCAGGAAGGGAAGCAGCACAAGCAGGAGGAGAGACACCACACCAAGATTTACTTCTGAGTGCTACAAAATATTGAACTAAAAATAACATTAAAGATGAAATTTGCAATGAATCTCAAGCTGCTAAATTCCCAAAGGCTGGGTCTGCCAAAGGCTCTGTTGGTTTCCTCTGTTCTTTTCTGTCTTTATTTAAATATTTTATACAGTTGTCTATGTTCATGTGTAGTGCGAACTGTCATTTATATTTCAGTCCACTCTAAAATGGATCTTAGACTATCTCAAGCTGTGCGCTGCAGCGAGTAGTTTTGAACTGAGAGGTAAGTTGCAGTGGTAGGGACAAATGAAGACTGATATTTAATGTGCTTTTTGTGTACTTATGTTTTGCTGTCATGTATTTTGCCCTAAAACTGATTTGTAATTTAATGCATTTTGTGACATTATGATAAGATGTGATGTGAGTATGGGTTCCATTTAGCAAACACATTGATGGGCTTTTGAGTCAGAGTGGTTGTCTGTGGGAATTCTGAATTCTGACCTTAGGGTTTAAGGCTTGGAAACAACAATGTGCAAGTTTAGATCTGCAGTCTTAAATGCTCCTCCTTGTGCTTTAGACTTGCCAAAACAAAGCTTTGAAACTAGGCTGGTCTTAAGTTTGTTTTGGATTCACTTCTGTGGTTGGCCCACAGGGTGCAAAAGATCCTCATGTCTCCATCAGCTTAGAAATTGGGAGTCACCGTGGAGCTGGGTCCATCACCTTGGGATGGATTCTCCCACCCATCTGGTGTTGGGGAAGGAAGCTGAGACCTTTTATACCCCCTACAAAAGCAAATTGCAGCTGTTGTGATGATTGCAGCACAGAGAAAGCTTCCTAATTGCTCCCCACAGGCTGGAAGACACCTGAGCTGGGGCTGGAAGTGGCATGACAGACAGAGGCGTGACTCCAACCCAGCACTGTCAGCAGTGGGCAAGGTGGTGGAACTGAACAGCAGAAGCATGCACAGTGCTCTGATCACGAAAGGAGAAAATGTTCCCTTAAGGGGTAGTGCTGCTACACCCTGACCTTAGGACAGTCCTATTGCTGGTACCTAGTGCTCTCTATTAGAACAGGTAAGAATTTTTATATCAGCATGAGGGAGAACAAAATTGGGCTCAATTCCATCAGTTCCTAGAAAAGAAAATTCGTAAGAAATTACGTTGCTTTCTTTCTTCTGAACAGTAAGTCATATGGAATAAAAATTTAAAATAATGGCTATTAGATTAGGAAGTCTCAGAAGCTTTTACTACTTGGAAGCTTTGACTATTAAAGAATTGATAAATTGCCATTGAAATACAAGTTGCTCTGCTATAGGATACATCAAAGTTCACTTTTCCCCCTAATGCAGAGCTAAAATGAGCATCTTAAATTTGTCTGTCTTTGCAGATCAAAAACATGCTTTTATTTGTATTTGATTGATCCATCCTATGTGCGTGTTGTGATTGTAGTAAAATGCTTGCTCACAACTCTTCTCAGCAGCGACAGAGCATGTCGGCGTTGTGCAAACCCCAGCAGATCTCAGCACTGCTGTTCAAAGTATGGGCTATGCCTCCTCCCCATGACACAGATGCACAGGTAGTCAGTTATATTCCATAATGTCTTATTTCTTAAAATATTTTGAACACATTAGCAAAAAGTTAATTTCCCCAAGTAGTGCTTCTAAATGTAGCAGAAAGACTTCACCATGTTCTGTTTTCATGGACAGTGTTCCACAGATAAGACTCAGATGACTGAAATATAAACCTTGGAAAGCCATCTGAAACTCATGATTGTGTAGAAATATATTAGTTGCATGTCAGTATAGTCCTGAGTTTTTCTTTTCTGTATAGGCTTTTCTTGTGTATTAAATACACATCACTATTTTATAGGCAAGTCTAAATCCACTCTGTGACAGTCTGTATTTTCTACTACAGGTTTCTAAAAAACCTGTGAAATGAAGAAACACTAAAGTATGTTATGAACATGCAACATTAAGTACATTTAAGGGCAGAAAGCATTACTAAATCCTTCTGAAAAGTGTGAATTCCAAAGCACTAACTTAGAAGTTGTATAAAAGCTGTAGTTGATCACAAGGACTCGTACAGCCAAATCATCAGGTAGGTGCTGTCTGCCTGTATAGCTGGAGGAGATGGGCATTTCCATTTTTAACATCAGTTCTGTAAAGAAAACCCTTATGTGGATGTCCAGAGCTTGGGTGCTGCTCTTGGGTCAGACACAGTGTGTGCGCACGGTCATAGCACAGTTTGTTCAAAGAGGAGGAAGCTCATGCTGGTGGCCCTATGATTTGGTCTTGCAAAGCGCTGTGCAATCTGATCCAGTGAAATGCTCATGCACAAACTTTGTGTTATGTTTAAGGGACTAGACATAAGGGTGTCTACTTTCCAAAAAGATGCAGGATCAAATAATTGAAGGAGATATGTAATGTGTGAAAACAATTTTTATGGGAAAATATGTATAGCTAGATATAGATTATATATAGGTATGGATAGATATAGATAGCTAGATGGATATAAAGGAATTCTTTGATTTCAGCTCAAGGAGTATGCTCATTTAAAGTATTTTCTTTCATGTTAATCCTTCAGTTGTCCACCACAGTTTGTATCTGACCACGAGATGCTCATCTATGGTAGTGGCTTTCTTTGGAATGTAAAGATTTACAGTCTCTGAGCCTGGTTTGGCTCATCTTGACATTGAGGACAGAAATCCCAGTTTTGCTCTTGAAGAGTATGATTGAACCTGATAACATTAGTTTCAGCCTTGCAGAAGGACACCTTGCCTGTTTTATGTATAAAGTATGCCAAAATAAGATTAAGAGGCTTTACGAACATTGCACAGTAAATCAGTGGCACGTACTCACAGACTAAGAATCCTTCCTTCCTGACTCCCCACTTCCTTGCTTTATACTGTACTTTTGATAATGTGTCCCCATTCCCGTAGCAGCATTATTCTGGCACGTGATAGTGCAGTAGTTCTGAAGCGTGCTTTTCATGTGATGTGTGAAAACATGAAACCTATAGATGTGCAGTACACATGGCTAGAAGAATTCCTATTACCATATGTAGCTACAGTATGGACATTGAAGAAAAGGGAATCTTTCTGCTGCCGGGATTTTAAAGAATTAGACAAATGTGCAGAGTTCAAATCAGGCAGAATATTTTGCTTCTTGTCATTGAAGAAGAGGCAAACATGTATCAGAAGAGAAAATCAGCTGCTGCTCGGGAAGTACCCTATGATTTTTCTTGACTGCTGCCATTTGGGCCCTACAAGTCCAGTACTTACTGTGCAGATCAGCGGTGTTAGCACCTTTCGTTTAATTGCCCTTTGAAAGGAAAATATCTCTCTTAGAAAAAATAAAACTATAGCAATGCAATACTGTGTCTTCAGAAATACTTTTATTAATTCATTTTCTGTGGAAGTGAGAGCTAAATCAGTATAATTGTGAAGTCAATTTCCAGTCCAGTCTTTTCATCTTGAAAGCAGAAGTGAATCCCAGAAAAGCGACACTGAATGCTATTTTTTCCTTCTTTTCCACAAGCAGTTTTTGCAGAGTACAATATTAGGTGAAGCAAGTCTTTCTAACTTATATATTTATGTTAGGTGGCTTTCATTCTTATTATTGTTGTTACTGCTTTCCAATAGCAGTAAGTACTAGTATTATTGGAAGTCACCCTGATCACAAAGAGATCTTGAAAAGACAGAGTTCTGGAGATGATGCTTTATCTAACAGGAATCAGCAGGACATAGGACCTATGTCCTGTAGGATGAATAACAAAAGAGAGGGTAGTTTACATTCTTTGATACAATTCTACTCGATTAACCCCCAGTGGGATTTTACCCCTGCAGTCACATTTTTTTGTTCCTCTAATCTTCTTTTGTATTTGCTCGCTGACCCCAAGCATGTATTTGACTTGTGACCCTATTTCTGTTAATAAAATACAGGACATCTGACCAGCATTGAACTACAAGGTGATGATTACCTCATTGTAAATGCCAGGAGTTAGCAGCATGCAGCAGTGTAGGGCTAGTGGTCTGATGGGCTGAAAAGAACCAGTGAAGGCAGCACAAGCTGCACCATGATTTCAAAACCAAAGATAATCAACTCCTTCAAACTATGTGACACTGTATATCAAAGAACAGAGTATCTCCTTATATATTGTTCAGGTTAGTAGATCATGTTTAGGGAATTATGGCATGACAACAACCAGTTGTGGCTATAATGTGGAAATTTCCAGTATCTGTATGGGTGGTAGCTAATGAAATCAAAATTACCCTATTTATGTGTTGGGTTATCCATTATCATTATCTGCCTCATGAAAAAATACACCAGCACCCAGCAATAAAAACTTCAGTATGGTGTTTTGAGGGTAAAATGAACACTGGAAAGCCCAGGTGAACCCTTTCTAATCAAAGAATTATTAGTTCTTAAAGCATTGGCAGAAATGTAGGGAAAACTGGATGAAAGCGTACACTGATGAACTTACTCATGCTTTTACCAAATCCTTAAGCCATGAATCTTATGAAAAGCATTGTTAGTTGTGTGTTACATGAAAAAATCATGCCAAAGCCATTTATCAGACATGTAATCCGTGGCTCTGTTCTGTGACAGGAAGCCATTATTCCTACTGAAAAAACAAATCCGTTAAATTTGAACTATTAGATTACAGCAGGGTTAAGGCTGCTTCTGTGCTACAGAGTCAGATCAGGGTCACAGCCCAGTTCCTAGAGATGTACTACGAGAGTTTCATATCTGATTAAGACAAAAAACTGATAAAAATGTAATGCAGCCTAACAATATGGAATTATCTGATGCAGTTTGGGGGGATAGGGGCAGGGGGTATAACATCACTCAGTTTATTTGCATACGTTTGTTCTCTCTACTGAAATCAATCTCTTTGAAGGAGGCAAGAAAACTTTAGAAAAAGAAAATATTATTAATGCTGGTAAGAGAACACAAAAGAAAATCTTTAGTAAACATTTCTTCTCCAGTGTTGATTATCATTCTGTCTAATGTTTATTTTCATAAATTTCTTTGATCCAAGCACAAATAACAATAAAGTTAGCTTCATTTCTTTGAACTAACAAAACTATGCTGCGGCCAAATTTGGAGCAAATTTTTAAGTGTCTTTTTTGTTTTTCTCCCAAGCCACATAATAGATTTATAGAGGAGATATTTGCAAAGCCCACACCCTCTCCTACATGGGACTGTTTTTATGTCTAACAGTAATGTACCTGCTGTGGGCCTCTTTCTGACTTCATGGAAAAGGCTGAGGGCTCTAAGCATCTGGGGATGTACTCAATAGCAGGCAGGGAGCACCAGAGGTTCAGGGCTTTGGATCAGGTCTCGCCTCATGAAAATTGCTACAGCCACTGACTGTGCTTCTGCTGGGCTGGCTGGCATTTCCTACCCAGACCTACAGAGGTTGGGTAAGAACAGGCAAAGAGGCAGGGTACAGATGACAGAGGACTAGCTCCAAGACAACCAAGATCTCTGCACAAGGGTTGCTGAACAGGCACTGTTACTGCTTTTCACTTCTGGACCAGAACCAAGCAACCAGAGCACAGGTTGTATCTTCATGGTCTTCCATCAGATATTTGGCGAACAAATAGATACCGTAGATTTAGAAACAACTACATGTCTAATATAAATACTACTCTACTGTAAAATATGTACCCAGTACTTACCATAGTGCTTGAAACCAGGTCTGCTTAGCTGCAGGTGTTTCAGTCTGTAGATATTTTAAAACTGCCAAATACAAGATCTGCGTAGGAGACCAAAACTACAAGATCAAAGCCATTGACTGTGCCTTAGGACGCTGTCCTCTTGTGTGTCTGGGTGATGGTCATGAGTCCAGATCTGAGATGGAAAGCGTATTTGTCAACCTCAGATCACAGCTGGAATGTATTCTGGATGTTCTGCTCAGCTGTCTTGCATGCAGACGTTGTCTGTGGAGAAAGTTAGGAATAAAGATCAAAATGTCCAGCTTCATTCAGTCAGCTACAGAGCAGCCATATGTGGGATAAACTCTCTGCTTTTAAGGTTTTGGAGGATACGATACAGAAATATGAGAGATTCTCAGGTTTCATAAAACTTACTACTTTCTTGCTCTCCCGTTACATTCCTGTGTTTGTCCCAGTGCTTAGCCTAGCTGAACAAGGGCAGCCAGTACAATGATTGATTGCCTCTGTGAGCATGTCCAAGTTTCATTCTTAAATCAGCCAGCATGTGGTTGATGACAGGGACAAAGCCAGCCCTCATCACTCCCTAAGCAAATCTTCTTCCCCTCTGCTGCACGCTTTGACCAAATTATGATTTCACCATTGAAATGTCAAAATTCCCACCAGTTTCAAATGGATTGGGATTTGGCCACTGGCTTCTAAGTGTAGATGGCCTGTTAAAGGGCTTATTTTAAAATCAGGAGGTAAGTGCTTCGAGGGATTATAAAAACAGAAATCAATACAAATGACATGAGGTCAGATATTGCTAAAAAGTGTTGTTAGGAAATGGTCGTGTTTAAGGGTAGGTCGAAACAGATTTCAGTAACTACAGGTGACTCACACTTGTGCCCTTCTCTTTCATATAAATGGACTTGTGAAAATACTACTTTTTACTTGGAAAAACCACATGCCACTAGGCTGTTTTCTACTTTGCTGCCAGCTGTAGCTTATGTGCAAAGCCCACGGTAACATCCACTGGAGATATCCCACGGAGAAAAGCTAGAAAAGTTAGAGAGCTACAGGATACCCATTTCCTGCTGCTTCCATGTGTGCAGCAGCACACTTCCAAAACTTATGAGCTTTACATTCTCACATGATTTTAAGTTAAAATACCTAGAAGTGCTCACATGCTAGAAAAAGCTCTCCCTTTTTCTCTTTAAAGACTCGGGACACTGGCTTATAGAAGCTGAGTCTCTTGTATTCCCTAATCCCTGAGACTGCTTGGCTCGCTGGGTAATTCAGAGTTGTTGTAAACACAACATTATGCTTAGCAGTCTTCCCTTTCTGAGTAAATATTTCTACTCTATGTTTCCACCAAGAGGAGCAAAAAGCTTTGTAGACAGGTGTAGTAGCATCTGCCTGAGTCTGCAGATGCTGCCTGCAACAGCAGCAATGAGAGGTATAGTCCTTGAAAAATAAAGATGATAACCTATGTCATGCTGAAAACTCAGCATATGGTACCAGCTCAAAACGAACAGGAATGGATATAAAATTTAATATCATACGGCTCACTGTAATGCCGGTGCCATTGCTTATTATTTTTTTAATATTCAGTGAAATGATACTCAATGTAGTATTTTTACACTGAATAGCAACAAGATATTATTGCGATAACACACTTTCCACTGTGTATGTAGTGGGCCTTACTGGGTGCAGAGCTTTTGTGCCTGGCAAAGGATGCCTGGTGCTGTCTCAGTCTAGCCACCTTGTGTGGAGCATGTCCAGTTTGAAAATTCCTTTTCAGAATGACTCTCTGGTAAGATCTGTCTGCTCTTCACATCTGGAGGGGAGGGTGGTCTTTGTTAAGAAATATTAATTTTCTTGTTGTTCTCTACAACATGCAAATAACATCCACTATGAAGCCACTAAAAGAGTGTTCAAGTGTATTAAATCCCCCACTTGAAAACAGTAGTGAAAGGCTTTTATTAAATAAATACACAAAGCTTCTCTCAGATCTTGCAATAAGGAAACTGAATATAGAGCTCAAGTTCCCAGAACTTGGGGAGGACAAAGGATCAGTTTGCTGAAGAGCCTTTTCCCAACACTCAGATCTCTGATAATCCTTAGAGGAAATAATAATTCCTTATCTTTGTCACTATTCCTGAGGTTTCTTTTGTTGTTTAGGATTAAAATAAATAACGGACTACTGTAAGTGCTACTTACAAGGCAGCCTCCTTGATGTTTCTGGTAGTCCAACCAAGGGATAAGATGGCGTGTGTATAGGAAGGAGAGATGAACAATTCATCCTGTAAAGGAATTAAAAACAAAAGTGGAAATCCTTTATAAGAAGAAGAGTGGTTAGGATTATAGCTGCATGCTTTCAGTAATGACTTCACAAACATTTAGCCAGAGATAACCTAGAAATCCAGTTGCACTTTATTTAATATTCAGATAAGGACCATTCACCTGCTGTTAAGCTACAACATCTACAATCATTCTTTGAATACTGATAATTATATGAAGCAGACTCCCCTAGAGGCTGGTAGTCTAGTCTGGATTCACCTGGAATACAAAGATGAATAATATTGCATATTACATGCACCCAAGTAGTTGCAATTTATAGAAATGTCCATTTATGCTCCTGAAAAAAAGATGTGTATTTCCCCAGGGATACAGTATATGGTGATAAAAACCTGTGTGGGGGACTGTTTGGATTGTAACTCCTAGTGTGCCTGTTGTTGATTAATTAATAAACAAAGAAATCATTACATTTAGCCTGATATCTCAGTACAAGACCATAAAAGAGAAAATGTTAAGAAAGAATGTTGTGTGCCTCACCATAAAGGGAGGGTTACTTAGAGACAAGAGCAGTGAGTACTGTGAGTGGCATCCAAATGGCTCAGAGTAGATGTGTGTATACATTTTTAAAAGATGAGTAGCATTATGAATACACTCTCTTTGCCTCCTCCTTTCCTCCTCTTTCTCCCATCAGGTGCCTTGTCCTTGTTCTCCCCTCTCATTTACTGATGGCTGATAACACCTTATCTCCACCAGGGAAGCAACTGGGAAGCTTGCTCCTTCCTCACAAGACTGAGGGTATAATTAGAACAATGCACCTGCTCAGCCCTCCGGTGACTCAGTTAGTCTACATCCATGTCAAAATCCATGCTGTGAGGGTAATTTGATCATCTCACTTTTTTCATATAGCTTATAAGAATAAACCACCAGAACAAGCCTCCGTTGTCTTGGTTCGGTTTAATCTCACAAATTTGCGTCAACTCTTTGTTGCCAGAAAAATTTTATCATTCGATCTTATGGTTAACTTTAGTAGTCTTTAGTATATATTTTATTTCACTCTCCAGAATATAAAATTCCATTTTCTGTCAAAACCATCTTTTTATTGTTATCTATTTATATTTCAGCGACACTTACAGGCTTCAGCTGAGATCAGGGTCTTGTTGTATGAGACAATACAGAAACACTCAATAAAAGAATTCTAGTCCCAGGAGCCTTGTAAGCTGAGTAAAGGAAATATTGCAGATGGGAAACTGACGCTCTGACAATCTTTAAGTAGAATGCAGTGCAGTGTCTAAGAGCGATGCTGAAGGGAAAGTTCTAAAAAAAAGCCAGAAAGTTCAGAATCTATGCAAAATAAAGCTGGACTTTAGCCCTATTCTACTGGCAAGCAAGTTCAAATAAGTTATTGATGCACACTGGTATCATTTGATATCATTAAGCATCCCAAGGCTCCCCCATGCACGTCTCCTATCCCCCATCAAAGGCAGAAGACACCATTTTTTGATGCTGTCTGCTTAAGCTCCTAAGAGTTAGCCTACCACTGCTCCCTCCAGCACTTAACAAAGATTTAACTCCAGTCCTGTGATGCCACTGTGGTGTCAAAGCTCTCTGACTGCAGCAGCTTCCAACCTCAGCAGACATACACTAAGGATCTGTTAGGTTCCCCTTCCCAACATCTGAAGGGTAACGTAATCTTTTTGTCCTTGAACAGAGCGTGGAATCTGTGGCATTAGCATACTTTTCCTCATTTAATCTGGTCCTCCCAGCAGACCCTGTAAAACCCTGTGAAAGAGTAGCCAACAGTGGGTATTCACTCGAGACCACACAGCAGAGAAGCACTTTGATATTCCCTGAAGACAGCAGACACAAGTGGAAACGGTAAGTTCACTGTCTTTCTTTCAAAGGTGACTAAAGATAGGAGGGGGGACTGCCAGGAATGAATGTTGGGGTAGCAGTTTGCACAGGGGTGCTTCTGTCCCCCTAGGATCTGCTGGGCTATGGCTGACATTTGCAAAGCAGCCTGCTGAATTCAGTTTGCAGAACTCTGTGAGCTAAACTCTGCACAATTTTAACTGCACCACTGTAACACTGCCTTTTCACTGAAACCCAGTTCAGGCTAATTGTCAAGGATCAGATAACAGGAAAATATTTCTATTTGACAGTCTACTATTTTTCAATTGTTCCTCTGTTACATATCTGAGTAAACATTTGTTCCACTTATCATTTCTGAGCAAAAGACATGAATCATTTGACTAGTAAAACCACAACGACAGCTGTTGCTTATTAGAAACAGTCATCTTGTTCAAGGGCCTGCTATGGAGGAGTTCTTCAGGAAACTGTTGCTGCTTTTAGTGCTTTACAGCGCAATGAAAGAAAAGTTGCAGAAATTAGGGCTTTTTTATTCCACTTCTGTGATTGGCAAAACACACAGGTGCACACACAGAGCAGTTTGCTGCAGCTCAGCTAGAAGCCCCCAAGAAACAGGGGAATATTTAAGAATGCTGCCAATGCTCTAGAATACCTCTGTTCTTTGACTTTGTCAGGTTTATACAGTTGTCTACATTACAGGCCAAACAAAACTGTATTGAAGGGTCACTTTGTAAACAGGTTGCAGCAGTTGGGATTTTGGTCTAGGACACAATATTTATACTGGTTGTTATGCGTGTACCAGAAGCGCTTTTTGCCATCATGGTTTCTCTCAATCTCAGGAACAAATTGATACCGGATTCGTGAAATGCACAGAAGCCAGTCGTTGGTCACGACTATGTTACTTGTAAATAGAGCTTCTCCAGGCAGTGGTACAATTTTTTTTAAAAAAAATCTGTTTTAAAAGTCTGATCCAGAAAACCAGGGAGTGCAACTCTACTTAGCTGCAGTAAAATACATTTTAAATTAGAGGAAACAAAATCTGGACCAAAAAGTATTTCAGAATAAGTAAGTGACATGGAGTCAGGTGAGACAAAGCCTTGTTGCTTTCTGAAGTTGTGGTTCAAAGGCATTGTAAAGCACGAGATCCTCAACTGGTTGTTCCAGTGACCTGCATGAAACACATTTGTATTAAGCAGAGGTGTACCTGTTAGGCATTTTATCAAACAACATCTCTGGAATGGTACACACTGTATGGTGCCCTTCTTGTCAGCTTCAAAGGGAGAAGCCAAAGACTAAATGAGCGTAGAGACTGCGCTGATCCCAGCAGAGCAGAGGGGAGGAACGTTGGCAGAGCAATGTAGAGAAGCTACCAAGCAGTCTGCTGTGCAGCTAAATAGAACTTGTGGGTTTGTGGCTGCTGCTTAAATACCTGTCAGAAACACAAAATTAATTTGCAAACATTAAAGAAGAAACATTAACAAAAAGGTTATAAAAATAGATCATTGTCTTATGGCAAAAGAAAAGGAAATCAGAACAGCAAAGCAGTGGGGAGAAGTGTGTCACTGAGGAGGCAAAGCCGAGGTTTATTACAGCTCAGAAATCTGCAAAAGTGCGACCAATAACAGCGTTCGGTGAGATTTCTAAAGATCATGTCCTGCCCTTCATTCACCCTCACAACACTCACTGATGGGAGTCAGCACAATCCAGAAGCTGGATATTTATAAGTCATTTGTTCTGTGTAACATGCCTGTTCTTACTAATCTTAGTCAAGTAAGTAGTCCATCCTCATGTGTCATCCCACGGAAGTCAAATGTGCTATTAGCATAAGTGATGATTACTTATCTGTGTGAGGTCTTGTGAGGTTGGGTCTTTCAGCGTCAGTGTACTTGACATGACAGTCTTTCTATTATAATTTGATGAAATGAGGCCCAGTTCAGTTCAGAGGTGCCTTGAGGACTAAGCTGGACTTAAATGGTGCTTAGGCCTTTGACTGGACCTCTGCAAACCCTGAATTTCATTGAGCGAATACTAATTACTCAGTGGGGGGTGATTAAATTACAGACTCATTCTTTGCCATTGCCGGGAGTGTGGTAACTCTGCAAGTGCTTGAGCAAGGCGGTGTACATCCGAACCCACTCAGAAAATGTTCTGGTGAGACTGCTTTGCCTGGCACAAACGCGGGCTGCAGATGCACGTCACTCATGAATAGTTCAGGTACTTTGTACATTTTAAGGTATAAATGTCAGTCTAGGACGCCGTGCACGGAAACATGGACCACAAAAAGCAGCAGGGGAAACAGCATCTCACCGCTGAAATGAAACAGAAATCTCTCTTCCAGTCAGGTAAATGGAAAAGACCTAATCCCAGAGCCCTTAGCTCATTGTGATGAGCTCTGAATTAGGCCCTTAGTTAACAAGCACACTTAGGCACCCTTGATGCGGCTTAGTCTTGGATGATTGCATACAGTAACACCCCTAGTATAACGTCTGTAAAATGGATCTGCTTGTTACCTGTAATCAACCGTTTGGTGCAAGAAGGAATCAATCAGTTCATTTTTCCAAGCCATGCACCTCCCCCAAGGAAGAACTCCTAATTACTGCGTGGGTAAATCAGCACATGGTTTTACTGGGTTACATGTATTTCAAACAGTTTATATTCTCTGTCTGCATTTTTAATATCTCTTTATTCTTTAAATGACTTTTGAACGGCTACTAGCCTGGGAGTAACTGCTATATTCTCTCTAACATTCTAATATCCACATCTGAAGTATTGGGTTCCTCAGTTCAAGAGGGATGTGGAGTTGCTGGAGAGAGTCCAGCATAGGGCAACAAGGATGATGAAGGCACCTCCCTTATGAGGAGAGGCTGAGGGAGCTGGGTCTCTTTAGCTTGGAGAAGAGGAGACTGAGGGGTGACCATGTTAATGTCTATAAATATGTGAAGGGTGGGTGTCAGGAGGATGGAACCGAGCTCTTCTCAATGTCATCTAGTGATAGAACGAGGGGCAATGGTTGTAAGCTGGAACATAGAAGGTTCCATGTCAATCTGAGAAGGAACTTCTTCACAGTGAGGGTGACAGAGCACTGGAACAGGCTGCCCAGGGAGGTTGTGGAGTCTCCTTCACAGGAGACGTTTAAGACCCGCCTGGGTGTGTTCCTGTGTGATCCTGCTGTTGCAGGGGAATTGGACTAGACGATCTTTCGAGATCCCTCCAATCCTTAATGATTCTGTGATATTTGAAAAATCAGCAGTATAACAAATCCGGGGCATCTGTTAGATCCAGAGGGTTTGTCACACTAGGCCCATTTGAACATTTGATCCTTGTCTTTACTTGCTATATCTGCTAAAGCTATCTGCTGTCTGTGTACCTACCACACTTCCAGCTTTACAACTCTGGTTGGAAAGGGTTGTGAACAATTCCGTGCACTATTTAGCATATAAGTTGTTTGACAAATTAGGCATCTTAAAGGCATATATACGGGTCAGTCCTGTACAGAAGACTGACCTGTATATATGCCACACATAGAGAGTGCATTTTAGAGAATACATCACTCAGACTGTGGGTTAAAGACTAAAGATTGCATATTAATGGCAAGCAGATCCTCACTAAATTTGCTACGAAGAGCAAATCTTTGTCAACATTGTCAACAGGCCTATAAAACATTTTTATTTTTCTGGTTGTCTGGACAGCGTAGGTTTTTTCCCCCTGTTAGATTTAAAATCAAGTTTTGACATCTTCTGAATTCACTTGCTTTTTCTGTCTAATGGCCTCAAACAGCTCAAGAAGAACATGTCCAGCTTCAGCCAGCTGTAAGCCATATCAAGAAAATAGTGTTTTCTCAGGCGACTGTTATAAACCTTTGGAAAAAACCTGCTTAATCTGTTTTTAAAATATTTCAAGATCCTTATATGTCCACCATGATGTTTAAAATAAGCAATTTTTTATTTGTTCGGCATCCAAGGTCTTGGTGGTTTTTTTACCCGTTAGCCTGGCAGTTTAGCCAATGGAACCATTTTATTCCTCCCACTGGAGCAGCACAGATAAATTCACTTGATTCCAGTGGACAGCAGTTGATTTCATTGCCATATTATAGAAAATAACAATTATGGTCCCACATTGTTTTGCCTACAGTCCACACAGTAACCATGTAAATGGCAGTATGTGGAAAAGTTGACTACCTCGTAAGATATTAACTTCCTGCAAGGATCTTCTTGAATCGGCTTCCAAAGAATCCGCCCTTTGGCATCTTTCCTGATCTGAATTTCTGGAGGGTAACTGTGTTATGTGCATGTAAAACAAGCAAAAGGAAACATTCACTCATCTTTCTTTCATTCACTCTTTCTTTCTGCTACCAAAGAATTTCTTAAAACATTGTTCTTTAAAAGACTTGCCTGAGAGCAAAACCTTGCACATGTACAAAGTTGTAGACGTGTGCATTGCGGGATAACCACTAGCAGAAGGTGAAATACTGTTCTCTTTCAGTTGCTGTTGAGTGGTAAAGGTTGCATGGACATTCTGCCAGCAGCTGGTGATATTTTGCCCCTGCCCAAATAAATGAATGAATGAATAAATAAACAAACAAATAAATAAATAGATGCTTCTACCTCCTAGAACAAACACCCAGTAAAGTCTATAGAAAACAAATCAGGAATGCGTTGTTCTCAATGAAAAAACTCTCCATGAGAACTATAATTTTATTTTTTTTAGTGCCCAGAATAACATAAATCAAAAGAAGCAATAGTCTACCTTGTGTTTTGACTACTTTGACCCTCTTCAACCCCTGCCAATTTTTATCTCATTTTTGTTTAACTTTGTACATCAGAGTTTAATTTTAAACCTGGTCCTGAAGACAGTGATGTATAGGGTACATCAAGTATAGCTTAAATTACCCTCTCCCCAGTGATTTGAAGTTGAGGGGAGGGTCTTACTCCACAGCAGGGTGGGAAAGAGAAATGGTCAGACGTTGCCCTTTGGACCTGACCACCCTCAGCTACAGAAACATTTATGCCAGAACATCATTTATTGATTTTATTATATTTTAGGATCTCTTAAAACTGTTGGTGAAGTTTGCCATATATTAATTGTTGACACATGCATATAAAACCAGAAATATGGGTTGAGCAAAAACTATAAATACAGACAACACTGCCCAATAAACCTACATCCTTTCACTTATAGGTTTCTATTTCAGCTGATTATTTTGAGCAGCCTGTCTTTGAAAATAAATGTTGCCCCTCTGATAAGCTAACCAATTTGAAGATTAAAGCTGCATTTGGGGATTAAAGTTTTTCTTATTTGATTATTGTTGGGTCCCGGAGCAGTAGAAGATAAATATTAATAAAATGTTAAAGTCCAATTCTGCTCACTTTACTCATGTGAGTGTTTTATACCATGAGGCTGAACAAATTATGCAGGATTTGGCCCTTAAACTCAGCACTGACTACTGTTTCCTCAGTCCACGAGGTCTCCTGTGCAATGTTACATGTACCCAGCAAACTCATGAACCCACTGCTGCCACAGAAAACTCACATTGATGGGTGGCTCTGAAAACTCACCAACCAATTATATACCTCAGAGCTACAGATGTGTTTTTATTGGGGAGAATAAAAACCACAAGAAGTGCTCTACAACAGACCACAAAATGGGTTTGGCACCTGTGTCTCCTTGGAGCTGAAGTTTCAGAGTTGTGTTATCACATGGCCTGCTGACCCCGGGAGAGCAACACTGACCTTGTCTTACATGCAGAAGTCTATTGCTATGACTCCCTTGAGAGCACAAACCAGCTGCAAACTGCTGCAATGATTAACCCTTATGTGTTGTAGATGTAACATCAAGTCATGGTAATAAAGCTTTCACTGCATTACAGATCTCTTGCTTTGTAAATTGTTGCTCTTATCAGCTCCACTCTAGGATGTTATCCCTTTTCTGTGAAGCACCACTGCTGTGTTGTTCACTGGAAAGGCTACCGGATCTATAAAGTCTGTGATATTTGTTCAATTGCTTTGGAGAATAATACAGAGAATATGCTTTGTTTAAACTAAAAATGCTGTGTGTGAAAACAAAAAACGCCAGCCATGAACTACTCATACATATGAAACGAAGTATTAATTAAAATCCAGAATGCCTGTAGCAGATTTGAATCTGGGAACACCAGATTTGCTGTAACAGACAACTGTGTTGTTCCGCGGAGTCCAGGCCCCTATTTGTGGAAGTAATTTATACCTAAAGTTTCGTAAAAATGCAAAATCACGGAGCTTGTGACAATTAGAGTTTTGCTGTTTGGCTGGAAACAGAATGCTTATAGCAATCAGCACTAACCTCTCCAAACTGTAAGCAAGGTGAGATTTGTTTTGTCAAGCACCTCATATATCAGACCTAGCTCTGTGCTTTTCTGTTTGAATAGAAGCCGATGGGATTTTTGTGTGTGTATCAGCCTATAATCCAAACCACGGGACAGTGAATAGAGCTCTGGCTTCCTCAGGAACATGATGTCTTTTCATTTCAGTGTGCCTAGTACTCTCCAGCCCTTCTCTTGCCAAATCCATGGCCACTTGAGGTGGCTGTGAAAGAAAAGGTGACCTCAACGCAAGCCAGGTACAGTGTGATGCTATCTGCTTTAGTCTGTGAAGAGCCAGGAACAGTATCTCTGAGAGATGGAAGCTGCTCTGTGTATCACAAGGATTGTTGCTGTCTACAATGTCTGTTTCAGAGGGGCTTTCCAACATCCCACCAGCCAAGCAGAATTGAAAGGATTTGTCCAATGTATCCACCCATCAAAGGAGCAGATCTGTGTTTTATGGACATGGCACTGCTGGTGTCACTCCTGTCTCTCTGCAGCTCAGAGGCTGCGCAGACTAAGGGCATTGTAGGCTCTGTCTATAGCTTCCAGGGATGGTTTATACACAACCTTTTTCAAAGGATAAAACCACTTTCCAGATTCAGTAACCAAGAAAAGGGGGGGGGGGAACCTCTGGCATTAACAGAGGAAAAATAAATTACATTTCAGGAAACAAACCTGGTTTCCCTAAAAACCCAAGGATGTTCTGCGTTTTGGGAGGGGCATTCAGATATTGTAAAATGTGACTGCAAAAGTGCTTCACCATTTGGGAGTGCAGCAGGCTAAAGTCACCTCCTACATGCAAGTTGAGAAAAGTTTTTTGGGAAAACTTCAGCTCAGGAGTGACAACTAGGAGGGAGGCTGTAGTGAAGATGGATTTACTCACAAGACTTCCCAGTGTTCAGAGGGGAATAGGATAGTGTCCTTTGATAAGATGTAAATAGATACTGCTTTCCCACCTCTTTTAATCCCAGTACTTCAGTTTGTCCTTCATGAAACAGAGGCCTATCTACAGGAGCTTTGCTTGGACTGGCCTTGAGTGGGGCTGCATGACATACAAGCAAGAAGCTTGTACCTCAATTCTCTCCAAGCAGGAAGCTGCTCTGGACCAGCAGTGCTTTGCTGTTTGGTATAGATTAATCTGCCTGAAAAATACTGAAGATAGTTTTATTGCATGACTTAGGCTAGACAGGGTTGTTCCTCACTCATTAGCACAGGAAGCATTTTCCTACAGGGACTGCAGATGAAAGCAATGAGTTTGTTTCTCTTTCCCCACCTCCTCCTCCATAGACTAAGACAGCACATGTTGTTATTTAACATCAACAGCTGTAGTTAAAAAAAAAATACTATCAGAAACTCTGAGTCCTTCTATAGCAAATATAGATAGAAAGAGAGCAATGAGACTCCACAACTGGAAGAAACAGGGAGAGGCATTAACTTCACTTACTCCCTTATCAAATCCAGCAGCTCCTGTTTTCCTCTGCGTAGCTGATGTGGTCTCCCAGATGGAGACTATTGGCCTCTGAAGGAAGCACATGTTGCCTGTTCCCTGTTTAAGAGGGTAGGGATGAGTCTGTTAATGAAGGTACCTTGTGTCCTGCCTGACCTGTGATGGTGAGTGGTTGGTAGTGGCCTCCAGCTCCTGTGGGGTTGCACTGTTTCTGTGGGGACCTGTGTTTGGAAGCTGTGGGGAATCTATATGCCCATCCACATCTATGACTCCTTTGGTCATCGCTCATGTTTCCAAGGTTGCAAAATATCTGTTGCCCAGATACAGATACTCAAAAAGGAGAAAGAAGCAGCAAATTTACTGAAATTATCTTGAGATTATTTTGTTCTCTTGTGGGGCTTCTGTGAAGGGGGTATCTACTCTATTAACTCCCATTAATATCAAACCTCTGCTATTAATAGGATTTGCATATGGAAAGGAAGAGGATTGACCTTTAAATTCATTAAATAAAGCAAATCTTTAAAAATAGTTTTAGTTAAAAGCATTAGTGTGATGAAAAATACAAGAACAAATACATAGACATCAGTATCTGGGCTTTCGTTAACACTAACGAGCAAATTATTGCAAGGAAAGATTTGCATCCTTGGCATGCATATTCCACTCTCCATACTGATATATGTGGTGTGGGGTTATCTTTGTATGGCTCCTTCTTCAGAGTATATTTTCT
The DNA here is from genome assembly GCA_013400115.1 of Rhinopomastus cyanomelas. NCBI lineage: Eukaryota > Metazoa > Chordata > Aves > Bucerotiformes > Rhinopomastidae > Rhinopomastus > Rhinopomastus cyanomelas. Next base: position 747,655 of record VXBP01001631.1, read on the forward strand.
TCTTACAAAATAGGCTCTTTTTAACTCCCGTTGGGGACCTCCTTATAAATGAGGAACTGGTCCTCGAGGGACTGGCCTGGCTAGGAAAGTGTATTATTAAAAAAAAGCGTATTAGAATACTAAGCAATATAATTAGCTCATTTCTTTTTTCTTTTTTTTTTAGAATTTCTTAAAAAAAATGTATAGCCAAGTTTTAATTAAGCATATTCTCTGGATGTTTGAATTGTGTAAGAATTAGAAAATCCTGTTGTACTTTAGAGGGATTCATTGCATCAGTTTAAGGTTCTTGCACTAATCTCCAGAATGCGGTCAGGTACCACTGCTCTTCACAGAAAGCAGCTAGAGTGCTGTGTGTAAGCAATGTTTGCTTGCCTGTAGCCAGGGCCAGAAGCTGCCCCTTGGAGGGGCATTCTCAGCCTGTGAGCCTCTAGACTCTGTTCATCCCCTAATCTTTTTACATGGGAACAAATGTAGGTTCTCTATATCAAAACTGGCTAAACACACAGATTAAAAATATTACTGTTCCTAATAATAGATATTGATTTACACGTGCTGAAAGGCTTCTGTTGCCTTCACAGCAAATAGTCTCAAATATGATTAGATTAGTAGTGGTTTTACCACCATACTGCTTTTTGAGTCTGATTCTTGAGGCACTTAATGTCCAGCAGTCTCTGGAACTGTGGCATCGCTCTGCTTTTAGGTCTTAACCCTTCCATGTCTCGGCATTCTGACATAGCCCTTTGTAAAGAGCTTTGAGATGCTCAATTCAAACTTGCTGGCAGTTCAAAGTAGCATACTGGTGTTCTGTGCTCTTTTGTTATGCAGCTTGTTGTATAAATTCAGCTATTTATCCAGTTCTACCTCAGGCCCCCACAAGTGGGAAGAGGTGAAACTGTTCAGGTTATTCTTCTCAGAGCTCAGCTAATGTCATCTGCTGAATATAGCTCTAAACTTCTGAAGCTGGTGAAATTAAATAAAGTGTGACCATCCTTTGGTCTGTAGCTCTTTGCCTTTAAAACAATTACCCATGGTAACCTTGACGATAGTATATTATGAAAAAAACCCCCCTTATAAAAAAAGTTTAGTGTTACGATGGAGCTCTGCCTGATATTAGAACAATTATGGAGCAGATGCATCCACTCAGAACAAAGTGACCTTTTCATCAAGTTACAAAACATTAAAGGTTAAAGAATGTTTGAAAGGAAGTTAATACTTTTAAAACATTAGGAAAAAAAAAAATTGGCCATTCCTTCAAGACCTGACCAAAATCAGTGGGAAACTACAAGATGACCGTTTAGGCACATCCAGTCATAATTTACACAACTCTTAGTACAGAAGGATATAAATTGTTTTGCCACGTCTGCTTGCTTTAAAATTAGAAGTGCCTTTTTCAGAGAAGAAATGAAGTCTGATAGGAATAAATACCCAATGAAAGAAACCTGCTCTAAAGCCAGTTAATTGCAATTGTAAAGTCAGATTTCTTTCCCTCCTTTGTGGTGCTGATGACATGAGAACAAAGGGAGGGAATCAGTGATGGTGTCAGATTTTCTGCGTTTTCACCTGACCTCGAAGGTGCGAACTTGAGTCACTTCGAAGGTCCCTACCTCGCAGCAGCAGAGGGGAGGCGGCTTCCAGCCGCGTGGAGGGGACCAGGGTTCGTCTCGGGCAGCCCATGGGCAAGTCCCAAAAGGTGGGAGAGCAGCGTTGCTTTTGGAGGAGGCGGGGGACTGCTGTCTCCTCCACAACTCGGTTTCCTAGAGAGCTCAGGGTCTGTCCGCTGTCCAGTCAGGGTGGCTGCGTCCAAGCAGGGGCTTTTTATTATTTCTACTTGTATTATTTTCACTTTTATCATTTTCATTTGGGGGCCGCAAATGTGGAACCTGGCAGGGAAGTGCGGTTCAAACTGCTGCACATGCTCCACATCATCTGCGTCCTGAGCTCTTCGTACATCATAAATTTACTCGGGGCCCTTCTAAACAGTAGTGGCTGGAAGCGGGGATTTACGGCCGGCGGCCCCTCCATGTCTTTTTTAAATGCCCGCTGGCCGCGTGCCACGCCGGGGCCTACCGGCCTGCGCAGCCTCAGGGCCGGGATCAAAGCGGCCCGTCGAGGCGCTGAGAGGAAGGAGGGCGCGGAGAGGGGTGGCGGGATGGAGCAGGGACGGAGGAGGCCCCGCTCTCCGCGCACCAAGGCGGCCCGGAGCTGACCCTTGTCCCGGTGTGCGTTCCGTCGGGGCACCGAGCTTCTCTTCCACGTTACCCGGGGCCAGGCGGGCACGACGGTCGCGGTTCTCTTCCCTTTGCGCTCGAGTAAATGAGCAGCGGGGCTCGGAGCGTGCCCGCAGCCGGCTAACGGCGCGGCGTCGGCACAGAGAGAGCTGGTGCTTTTGGAAGGGACATTTGCATCTCTGAGTGCAAGCGCTGTGTGCGCATCCCTGAAAAGACCGGTCTGGGAAATAACTCTCTGTGAAAAGAAAAGAGGATTTTGCTCGGGGTCAGGCGTTATCAACTTCCCACTTCATAGATGTTTTTTTCCTCCTGTTTTCTGGGCAAAAGTGTGACGGTGCACAGCAAGATCTTTACTGCGTTAAGTCACGGGCAGTCAGCAAAGGACCAGCTCTGTCGGCTGGGCAATGCAAACTTTGAGGTGATCCGGGAAACAAGAGGGGAATCCCTTCTCCTAGGTCCTTCAAACGCCTTTCAAATCAGGCAGCTCTGAAGATCACTGCGCCAAGGCTGCAGCTAATGGAACTTTGTGTAGGTGAAATCAGCTGAGCCCCGTATGCTAACACAGCGGCTTTTGCTTCACACAGAACTTGGAAGTATTGCTCATGAAGATTTTCATGCTGCCCAAGTGAACACATCACACTGCAGTAGCTCTCACTGGTACCGCTTATTTCCTTCAAAGCAGCAGCCGATTTTTCCTTCAGAGACCCTGAGATCTATTGGGGCCGGGGGTGGGGGGAGAAAGGCGGGTGCTGGCACTGCCCGGAGGAAGCCCAGCTGGGGCGAGAGGTAGCCTTTCTGCTGTCGAGAGACACTGCGGGGAACGCGGCCAGGCCCGGCTTTCCTGAGGGGCGAACAGCAACATCATCCCGGCAGAGCCGCGGCCGGGAGCCGCTCTCGCCGTTACGGTTAATTCCGAACCTGTTGGCAGGCGGAAGGAGAGCGCGTGACTGGTACCCGCCGACGAAGGGCTGGGGGGCTTCGCCTCTGCGGGGGCCCGGGGGAGAGCAGAGGCGAGGCCCGGCCCGGCCGAAGAGCGATGCTGCCGCAGGAGGGGCGGCCGGCTGATCCGGGTACCGGCGCGGTCCGTTGTGGGGCTGTGGTGCGGATCCCGCTGCCCTGCTCCGCCCGGTGGCTGCAGCGGCGGGGTCGACCCGCGGTGGTGGTTTCATTTGCGGTTCCCTGAGCCAAAGTTTTCCTCCACCACATTGACTGGGTCAGTTTGGCGTTTGGTTTGGGGTTTGGTGGTTTGTTTTTTTTGGGGGGGGGTGGAATGAATGAGAGAAGTGGGCCAAAAGTACATTTGTACTGTCACGGGTTAGGTGGAAAATTACTTAGAACTCTAGAAGGGAGCAAAAAGGTTCAGACAAGTTTACCCACAGTTTAAAAGAAGTGCCTCTAAACACAAGGACCCTGGGCGTGCTTACACTTTGCTGTATGTTTTCCCTGTTCTGGTCGTAATCGCAAGGGCACTGCTATTCCAGTTCTGATTTTCTGGGGCTCATTACATGTCAGAACAGCAAAAGTCCTCTGGACAATTTACAGACAAAACATCTGGTTCGTTAAAGCAAAGCTACTGGACTAAGACAAACAAACTTTGCTGCTGTGTAAATTAAGTTACCCAAACAATTTACATTCAAGCAAAGATTTTAGCCCGAAGAAAAACTTTTATTCATTTGTATTCAGGAGGTTTGGGAATTCGTGGGCATTTAAAAATAATTTTGCTCTAACAGAGTTATGTAGATATTACAAAATATCTTTGTTCCCTTCTCAGATTTATTATTACTGCTTTAATGGTTATTGACAACACTTTGTATTTTACAAAAGCGGGGGAGTATCGTTGTCGGTGGTGGGCAGTGATGTTTTTAAACAAACTTGTCAGATCCATATTCATCTAGTCTAGCCTTAGTGAAAACTGTTTCTTCTTTGTTCTTCGCCAGGGGAAAACTAAGTTCTTTTCGCCCAGTTTTGCAATTCGATGGGCAGCTACCAAGGCGCTAGGAAGGAGGTTTTTATCTCAGGACTAGGACAGCGGGTGCAGCCGGTCCCTGCCTGAGTGCCCAGCTACTGCAGGTCTCATCGCGCCCGGTGCCGGGCGCTGCCTCCGCGATGCTCCTGAAGCCCAGGCGACCCTGGGAAGGGCCGGTGACCGGAAAGGCTCCCGGCCGCCCTGCCCCGCATCTTCTACCGGGGCTTGCCCCCCCGCTCAGAGCGGGAATCCGGCCCTGAGTGCTCCGCTTCCTCCCCAGACAGCTCACCCCTCGGTCGACGGGACACCCGCCGCCTCGCAGCCGGCGACTCGGAAGGCCCCACCTCGCCGATACCCAGCCCGTCCCGGATCAGGGAAGAAGTCTCTGGGCTTCCGCTGGCACCTCTGTCCCGGCTGAGCAGAGTGCCCGGGACTGAGCCGTTCGCACAGCACGTCCGAACGCCCTGAAAAGCGATCGGCCTGTGCTGACAAATGAGTCTCCGAGAGCAGCCCCACACGCTTGTGGGGACCTTAACGCACTGTTCTCCCTTCCCTGTCTGCAAGAAGCAAGTGGCAAAACACCAACACGCTCGCCGGAAGAGAAAAAGGTTAAAGCCCGAACCCCTAAGAGGCAGCTGTTACAAGTTTTATAAACTTCCCCTGACCCTCCCGGGCTGTTCCCAGAACCCCCAGGGAAATTGGTCCTTTTCTCAGCTCAGCCCGCTGCCTCTGCTCGGACTTGGGCGGCGCGAGGGGTGTCTTGAGGAACTGTTTGAGTTTTCACATAGTAGTATGAAATGAACAGTGAAAATAGACATCAAAGCACTAAACGGTGCTGCTGTTGAAATATAAAATAGTCTTAGCTGATGGAAAGTTCAGGAGTGATGGTTATCTAATTATGTGACTTATAAGTAATTGGTACCTTGGTTTAAAACTGCCTGGCAGTGAGTTTAGAGCTGAGCCTCATATGCTGAGTCTTTGTAGATGGAGTCTGTATAGTCATCGATTTTACACGTTATGTTTGTAAATGTTACACTTCATAAAATTAGAGGTTCTGGCTTTCTGAAATAGACTGTGACCCCAAAAGAAGCTGATGCCCAGAAAGGAATCTGCATCTTCCTCTGGAGCTCAACTGATAGAAAGTTCAATGGGTTGTTTTTTTTTCTCTCAAAGAAATGGATCTTGTTAGCATCCAAATTATTCCACAGCTTCCTGAGCGTTTTGGCACCTTGAGCTGTGAAGTTGTCAGTGCCCTGCATGTGTCTCTGTCTATACCCGCTGCCCCTTCTTCTCACACACACACACAAGAGATCATTGTTTCTAACTGAACTAAGAAAGTTCCTCCAATTACTGTTTACGGAAAGTTTCACTTTTTTCATTCCTCCCCCTCTTCCCCCATCTCCAATCCCAAATCGGGACACAGTTACAAGACCATCCAGTGGCAGCAATTGTGGCCCGCCCTTTGAGGAGAAGAGTGAGTGTGGTCACGCAGACCAAGCCATGCAGCAGGGCTGGGCATTTTCTTGCCAGTATTTGGTTTAGTGACACCGTTCCGCTGCTGAGGCTGCAACCTGCCGGCATCTTCCATGCAGATAGTGTTTCTGCGAGAGGGAGAGCTCTCTATTAAAACACACATGACACTACATTCGCGCGCACACACATATGCAGGTAAGTAAAACAGAGTGAGGAAGACTAAGATGAGCCCAACCCACGCTCGCCGTGCAGAGCCCCGGCCCGTGCGGGGACGCTACGGCTGGTTATGCAGGATCTGTGTCATAGAAAAGGTAGCAAAAGATCAGCAGACTTAAAGAGAGGAAGATGAGAAGAAAACTGGCAACCTCCCCTCTTCCCCCTCGGGCCCCCCCCCCC
>VXBP01001631.1:756067-763567 GCA_013400115.1 Rhinopomastus cyanomelas
CCCTCCCCAGCCCTCCCGCCTGCACACCTCTTCGGGGGGCTTCCCCTCCTCCTTCCTCCGGGGCGATTTGTCAAACTTCCCCCCTCTTCTGCCAGCAGCAGCAGCAGCAGGGCTGTCCTCTCCTCTGTGCCGCCTCCTTCGCCGCCGCCGCCTCCTCCTCCTCCTCCTCAGCATCGTGCATGCACAGCAACAAAAAAAAAATACATCCCCAACCCAGCCCTCGAGCCGAGACTGGAGCAGCTCACCGGATCTCTGGGGCTAAAGCAACTCTTCCCACCCCCGCGCCCCGGCAGCCCCCCCCGCCGGCGCCCGCAGCAGCTCAGCGATGCCGAGGAGGAAGCAGCAAGCGCCCCGGCGCGCAGCAGGTACGAGCCGCCTTCCCGGCCGGTTGTTTCTCCTCTAGCTTACCTCCGGCTCTTTCATAACCGCTCCGCAGCAGTCTCAGCCCGTCGGGGAGTACCGGGTTCCCTGCCTGCCCAGCCGTGGGCTTTGCGGAGCAACTCTCGGTCTGCAGGCAGCGCCGGACATTGGGTGCGGGGGCATTTGTATGTTTTTCATTTCTTTGGGCTGGCAGGGGTGGGGGCGCAGGAAAGCCCTTTCCCTACTTTGGTACCCACTTTGATTTATTCTGAACTCTGCTATCGCCCGTCTCAGTTCAGGGGACAACACTTTGTGGAAGCCAGGCGGGGATGTGCAGGCGCACAGTCCATGCACACACGTATGATCCATGTGGCTCTAAGAGTGGGGGAAACTAGCGAATTTTGTTCATTTCCAGCCTGTGCTTTGGCACCTACTTTGTTTCTGTGCCTTGTAGTCTTCGTTTTTCTCCATCCCCTTCCCTCACAGGCAAGTGGTTTGTAAAAGCCAGTGAAAATACTCTTTTTCTGTTTGGTTGATTTTTTTTGTAATTACTTTTTGTGTATGTGTGTATAAAAGGGAGAAGATGTGTATAAATGCATGGCACAGTGTGAATGGAGTGGTAGGGACAAGTGGGTTGGAGTGCTTGAAGGTCCACGCTCAGAACGGGTTCCTTTGAGCAACTTTTATCTTTTTCTATCTTCCCCTTGTGCTGCGCTAGAGGTGTTTCTGCTGGACAGACAGACCCACCTAGTTGGTCACTTCTTTGGCAACCTCTTCTGTTAATCCTATTGATTTCTTATTTATGAGTCTAGATGAGGAGCTGCAAAGGAAACTGAAGGGGGAAATAAAAAAGGTTCTGTGTATTGTCAAATGACTGGCGAATGTTTCTGATGGTGCCTTTACAGTTTCCTCCACGGTTTTTTTTTCTGTTTAGAAATAACTTTCCGAGGCTTTGTCCTAGTAAGGATTTTGTTTGTTTGGTTGGTTTGTTTTCCTTATGCCAGAAGTGTCAACTCCTGTTAAACTTCAGTAGAATTTTTTTGAAAAGCCAAATTGAAAAGAAAACAGTAGGAAAAAAAAAACCCCCACACATAATTTTACAGTAATCCCTGGTTGGGGCTATGTGGGCTGGAAAAGGTTTCCTTGGCCTGTTGCCATCCTTGATTTGATGGCTGATTGATCGCCTGTCATCTGGCTGCCTTTGATCTATTCATTCCCGATAAACATCAATAAATCACTTGCCATGGTAACGCCAGACTCAGTGACGTCACACGTGGCCTGTCAACTCTCTGTCAGCACAACTTCAGGGGCTCCTGGCTGGATGCATCACATAGCCCCATGCCCAGAGGCTTCCAGAGGCATTGGGTTGGCTCAGGTGGAGAAGCTGGCTCAGGTTTGGTGAGGGGCAGGTTTTGGGTACCAGCATGGAACAGCCATAACTGGCCTTGTACAAAGGAAAGCTCTGCACCAAGAGGCCGGGGGCAGAAGTTTTCCAGAGGCTCCAGCAGGATTACTGGTAGTGCCTTTGTAGTTGTGTTCATAACAACTTGAAGCAGGTAATCCTGTGACTTGGGACTTGGTAGGGCGGTTAGAAAACGGGCATTCAGAAGTATGACAGTGCTTTCACACTGCCTGACATGTTCTTGGAGTGGTGTGGCTTGAATTTAGAAGGAAGGGATTCAGGGAGTAATACAAATTGTAAATAACAATGTCCACATTTCCTTTCTTCTCTTCTGTGACACAGACATGCATTCATCTAGTACTTTTGAGAGAGAGAAGCAGACTTCCTAGCAGTTTTGCTCCATTAGCTAACAGCTAGAAAGTTTGGAAAGTTTTATGGTAAGGTAACGGTACAATCTAGCAAAGAATGTTGTAGCCAAATACTTCATAATATTTTGCATTTCTGGCCTGTGCCATCAAATAACACTTTTCAAATGAATGTAAAAGGTGGACTTTTTCTAATCCTTGGGACATTCTGTTTTGTAGCACTAATTTAGTTCTGCAAAATCTGGCTTTTCCAACTGATTGATGTTTTCAGCTGTGCTGTGTGCTGGGCTCTCTATAGGCTGGAAGAAAATGTTTCTGCACTAAAGACACTTTCTGAAGTATCTTTCTCTCTATCACTCTCCATCTCTCCCTCCTTTCTCAAGTGATTCATCCATGATGTGTGATCTATCTTTCATATTTAGCAGATGTGTAATCTCTGTAAACTTTTAGCTTTTTGATAGCCACATTAAACATTTAGTATTCCTTATAATTGCTTCCCACTGAAATGCTGTTTTATTGGTCACATTGGAAATGTTACTTTTTCTAACACCAGTAAAAGCAAAGACCTTTTTTTTCTTAGCACCTTAAAAAGCAGCTAAGAAATAACAGGTTAGTTAAGAAATATTCATTACAAAAACTTGACTGCAGGACTAATAGGAGATGGAAGAATGGTTTTGCTCTATCAAAATGACCCGTCAAAACGACTTTGTTTCATATTTGATTTAATTGTCTCTCTCCTGACAGGCACATTCATCAATAGCTTAATGGTCAATCAGAAGTTGGCAGAGTGAGTGCTTTCATTCTTTCCCATACACCAGCTTTGGCTTTACTTTATCAAAATGCCTCTGCCTAATGGATATGGGGGATGTAGAATGACTGAAGGGCTACTTATTTGAGAAGAGTGAAAAAAACCAAGAACATTTATGCTGTTGATAAGTGCATGAAGATAAATAAGTGAGCTGTATGAGGCGTTTTATTTTAAGACAGAAGAAACTTACATTTTTTTTTTCCTCTTGTATTTGGCTTCAGAACTGGGAGTTATAAGGTTCATGACTGCTTTTGTGGCATACTGAGAGTGATGACAAATTGATTGCTTGGTACTGAGAAAGAAAAAAAGGTGGTGGTGGGGGGAGAATTAAAGATGTCTGCTGATTGGTAACTCAGGAAATCCAGTCCCCAGCAACCTTGAGAATACTCGAGAATTTTTTTTCTCCAAACTGAAAGGTCCGCTCAGCCATAAAAAAAGAAAAGTTGTTTTGCCAGCTTCATTAGTGTTCACCTAATTAGCTGTAAACCTGATGGATTCCTGACAGCTTTAATGATTGGAGATGACAAGCTCCACGCAGTGTCATCCAGCAGAATTAGGTTTGCAGCTAGTTTGATGTAATCAAGTTGATATTACACAGTCCTGGTTGCCTTTAGTTGTGCATTAACTCAATTTTCTGCTGCAGGTGACAAATGGGCTTTGGTACCTGGATAATCATGTCATAGGAATTAGGGCCCTTTTAATGGTCTGGAGTAGAATAACAACAACAAAGAACTCTCAGCAGCACAGAGCTCGCAGACATAACAGACAGGTGCACAAATTCTTTATGTCTAGCCCAAGTGTTAACACCACACTGTGGAAGACTAAAGCTGTCTCTGAGAATCAAGAATCTGTAAAAATGATAATTTCGGTTTGTTTGCTTTGAGACTCAGGTGAATATCATAGATAAATTTGAGAGGAAGAGTCAGGGACTGCAATTTTATTCCTCACCTGTTAAAACAAGAAGATGGTTGGAATTGCTGCTCCAAAGACTTCTGTCATTTAAGTCAGGAGGAAGAAGGTATTTACTGGCTAGAGGCTACTGTTCAGGAAAGCTAAGATACTGTGTTAATAGAGGCCAAGCTTGTTCATGCAAACAGTAATTATCTACCCTTAATTTATAGCTTTCACTTGCAGCTTTTGTAGAAGCCTATTTAAAAGATCAAGAATATACTTTGCACTGGCAGAAGCAACTTAATACATATTTTGTATTCATATAGAGCTCTTCTGAGGAGGGACTGAGAAGTAGTGATTTGTTGGAAACTCATTTACTTTTTTTTTAAGTTGAATAAAACAATTATTGTTTTTTTTAGACCCAGATAACCACATTGCGTTTTGAAATCTCTGGAGGAAACCAAACAGACTTGGGCCCATAGTATTTTTGTGGGTTTTTTTGTATCATTTAAGCCACAGAGATAGCTACATACTTTAAGGCTCTTCACAACTTCGGTGCTGACATTCAAAAGATGCAGATACTGAAATACCCTAAATTGATTTTTTTTCAGATTATGGAGCTCTTCCACTTTTCAGGGATTTCAGTGCTTTTGCCAGTGATCAGCACCTCCAGTGCGAGGCTGGGAGTGCACCACAGACATGAGATGCAAGATGGCATGCACGGTGTGCAGCCACATTTTCAGGCAGCTCTCACTTGGTGAACTTGAATGCTCGCTTTAATTTATGAGAATGGCTTGCAACTACGTACATACCCCAAAAGTAAATGTAGCGATAAAGCAGAGTACCTATAAAGGTACTTGCAGTGTCAGCCCTTGGTATGTTATTTGCCTCCAAACCTGCCACATATTTCTCTGTTGGACAGAGATTCTTCCTAGCAGCAAGCTGACAAAATGATTAGTTATGGCTGTCCTCTGCCTTTTTTTCCCCTTTTTTTTTCCAGCAAAGTGTGAGGAACAATGAAAAAAAAAAAAAAAAAGGAAAAGGGGCATAAATATAAAAAGGCCTGATAGATTCCCCTGGATATCCATCTGGAAAACAGAATTTTCCAGAATCCGCTGCCATTTCTCCCATTAGCTTGACAGCTGTCAATTAGGGCCTCAGTGCTCTCCTGGGCCACAGTTTATTGCGTGCGGTTGATGTTGTCATTTTGTTCTCAGTTTTGCCTTGAGCACTATCATGAGCAGGAGTGAAATAGTCAATAACTGATGTATCAGCAGTTATTTCTTAAATTGGCTTACAAGTCTGCATTTTTCCTCTTTTTACTAAAGATTGTTTTGTAAAGTGATTACAATGAATTGTGACTGCTTCAGGGTTATGGGAAATGCAGTGAAGCTAGGGTGAGTTAGCAGGATTAGAGTGGGTCCTTTTTGTCAGCCCTGCTTCCAGGATCAGTGGAAACTGTATAGAAAAGATCACCTTCAGGGTGAAGTGTGGGGTAAATTTTTAAGTGTGCTGCTTGCACGCTGATGTAGAAACATATGGTGGTACAGAGTGACTGAAAAGAAATCATTTGCCAGGACATAAAGTAACCTTACACGTTATCTTTCTGAACAAGCCTTGGCACTGCTAGTGTTACAGTTAACAATCCCTGCTTTAATTCAGCGTCAGGACCGGTTCCTAACAAATCTGAATACAGATTGTCAAATTTTAGTGCAGCCCTAATTACGAGGTGCTGCGAGTAGATCAAGTATTAAGATGCTGAAGTGTTGCATTGTCAAGTAAGCGTGCACGTATGCGTGTGGATATGATACCACAACGAAAATAAGAGTTGCAGAGCAACCGTGTGTTATCTTATGGATGAAATACTTGAGCATCGTTTGCTAAACAATCTACCTCAGGTGTGTTTGAGTCTGAATTTTTGGATTGTTTTCTTCTGAGTGCGTGGTCTTGTTTTGTTTTTTTCTTTTAAATTTAGTGACACCCAAATTGTGGTTTACCAGCCTTAAGTTGCAAATGAGAGGTGAATGCAATATATTGTATTTGGTAACAATGATATGGACTGGTACATCCAGGCAGATAATATGCAGTTGTAATTAGACTGAATAGACAGGCATTCATTTTTAAATTCTTTGACACATGCATAAAATAGTCATATAATAAGATAAGATGACAATTTTATGTTAGGTTGATAAAGTGTCCCGATACATGCATTTAAATGTCTGTAAGCCTTTTTTATCCAGACAGATTAATTCTAGTTTCCAACATTTGCAGTTAGACATTAAATTAATTTTAAAAATCCCACTAAACAATGGATGTGTTGCCTTTTTGTGTGTGTGTGTGTGATTACCTAAAGCAGGAGGACTGAAAACATTTGTGCTATTGATTTTTTTTTTTTTATTGCAGCATTTAAAAAAATGCATGAAAATTGGCTCAAAGGATTTAAAGCACAGTCCACGAGAGACTGTATTATAGTTTTCGTAAGTATAATAATGCAGAGTAGGACATTGTCGGAGCTTGAAATTGTTTGTTGCCATTTTCATGAAAAGAACTAGAAGAGTTGAAATAAGTAGGGCTTAATTTCAGAGACTGTGAGATTCATCCCACTGCATTTTCCTGATTTTGCGCCTGAGAGATATTTTGGTCATCTCAGTAGAGAGCCAATCTGCAGAATTTAAACACTTCTCATTGCAAGCATCAACTTTAAGGTATTTCTTAGGAAATGTTCAAAGGCTTTTTTTCCCCAGGGGCGGAGGGAGAGTGGGGAAGGAGTTACCAGAAGATCATAAAATATCTGAAAGCTCTTTGCCAATGCTATTACCTGGCTTGTTCAGGCAGTAAAGGTGCAACTCCTCAAGAATAATTTAAGTTCATATTTTAGACTTAATTATAAATTATTAATTAATGCTGTCAGGACACATGTTATTAATTATGACTCTCTTTTCTTCATTCAGAGCAGATGTTGGGAATCGTGTTAAGTTCACTGTATTTGTTGGTGCGAGGGCTTCCCAAAGAAGAGCTTTCCATTCCCTGTCTGCCTTTGCCCTCTCATTTTCTTCACACCGGGGGTTACTGTTAAACAGCTAAGCTAAATTCAACGACACTTGGAATAAATACAAGTTTTGAAGTGACTTGATGTGCTCACAATTAGTGAACATCTCTCTCTACGGAGGTGGTTTTTAGGTCCTGTCCATAAATAATTCTTGTTTAGCAAGACTGTATAGTGGTGGGAAGGTCAAAAGGGCACCAACCAAGGCTTGGTGTGGGGGAAGCAAGGCAGTTTTCATGCCCTTCTGCCAAACTCCCGACAAACTTCGTCCATTAGCATAGGGGAGGGACCTGTTCTGTTATTCGTTTGGAATGATTCAAATTCATTTACTTTTGATATTTCCATCATTAAATTGTTCCCTCTGTTTCGGTTTCTTATGTATTCTTTGCGGAATGCATGTTGCATAAAATAGGCAATTTCTAATGAACAATGTAATGTAAATGGGTTCTGAATTTAAATTAATATTAATGAAGCTTTGAGTGAATTTATTTTGCATACGTAAAGGCTTGTAACTCTCTCACCCATAGACTCTTGTCTTTATGTACTAACACGTTGGTTAGGTGAATTGGCTAGTTTCCATATTTCATGATTAAAAAATTCTAATGGATTTTACATGGATATTTGTGCC
>VXBP01001631.1:768567-791067 GCA_013400115.1 Rhinopomastus cyanomelas
TGATTATGAGCAGAAGTAATATTTATTGTTTGCATGAAAGGCTTGACATGGAGTTCTAACTTTCTGTCACAAATCTCCTGCATGCTTGCACTAAGCCTCTTTCAGCTTTACTATCTTCACTGGCAGTTATTAGAGTGTGCGGTTAGTCCATCCAAGTAAGAGTGCTACAGCTTTCATCCAGCCTTTTCATTCTGGGCCACCTTTTCAGTGTATTGTCTCATTCACCATCCTATATAGCAGCTATCAGAGTTCCAGTAGCTCTGCCATCAGTAAGGCAGGGGAAACTCGACAAGCCCGCAGTGTTGGGCCTCTTTCATTGTAGGAAGGATGTTGAGGCTGTACCTGTCTAATTTCCAATCACTGTGTGGAATAACAGGCTCTTGTGAGCTGATTCCGGAATCCAGTTTCCCAGCAATCCTATTATTTTTAGCTGGAGTGCTAAAAAGGATGCTGCAAAGCTTAGTTTCTGTGAGTTTGGGTACTCTAGTAGCAGAAGTTGCCTGTTGTGTCCCGGCACAAGTGTGTACAGGAATGCACTTCTAGAGCAGGGCGCACTAACTGGTGTTTGCAGAACAGCTGAGCAGGCTTCATGCTATCCTCAGTCTGCAAAATGAGGCTGGTTTGATTGCTATAGTTGCCAGAAAGCTGAGTGGCTGAAGCCTTAATGTGGTGAACCACCTCTGCAAATGGAATGTTCTATTTTTGATTATTGGGCAGAGCAATTCAGTAATTCAAAAAGACCCCAACTTCAGTGTTTGTTCCTGCTTAGAAGGTAAGATGCCTCCAAACATACCAATCACAAGAGAACATAAGTCTTAGTGTTTCTTTTTGTTAGATATTTTGTACATAATGAAGCAGAGGTGACGGCCACGTTCGTTCCTTTCAATTTTTTTCAACTTTTTAATTTCATAATTCATTTACCCTACTTTCTAGAACTGGACAAAGGAACTTCAAGCTTGTGCTGCCAGGAGAACAGAACCACCTGTTTCACTATCAGAACTAGGAATTGGTGTTATCACCAAGGTTTGCAAGGAGATGTGCTGTGAAATATCGAGAATTAAAACTGCAGAATGGAAATCTTACATGCCGTTACTGCGCGGCCCATCCCTTTCGCATCGGCCAGTTCTTAGGATTATTATTTTCATAATTCTTTGCAGTAGTGTGTGAAAAGAGGCTCTTCTGCTAATGGTGTATAGCCTGCATCACGTTTTCTGCTCTCACACCCTGTTTCACTTGTAACCGTTCCAGTATTTACTCAGAGGAGGAGAGAGCACAGCTAAGACGGGAATGGGGTACCATCTGAACGCTGGTATGACACATCTGCTGCGTAGAGCTCTTCATTTCAACACTGGTAACAGGAAGCTCATACTGAACTTAGCTTGGATGACTTGGAGAAATCTGTAGTATCAATTAACATTTCATATTAATGATTCCTCAGAACGTAGTGTTCACTGAAGAAATAAAATCTCTGTAGAAGCACAGGAGCACATGTTAGCATCAGCTTTGGAAGTAGCTGCCGTACCCTGTGTGACCAAAACCGCTATCACCCGTGGCTAATAGCACAGCACTTCCATGTAAAGTTCGGATGTTGTCTAGAGTTGCTGACAGGTATTTTTTAATTGGGCTAAATTCTTTTTCTCTTTTATATATAATGATAATTCAATTTGACGTATTACTGCCATTT
Organism: Rhinopomastus cyanomelas; assembly: GCA_013400115.1. Taxonomy (NCBI): domain Eukaryota; kingdom Metazoa; phylum Chordata; class Aves; order Bucerotiformes; family Rhinopomastidae; genus Rhinopomastus; species Rhinopomastus cyanomelas. The sequence goes on from VXBP01001631.1 coordinate 770,252, forward strand.
TTTTATCAAGATTGTGTAGGCCCTGTGCTTATGCAGAGCAAGCGGGTGCGTGACTGTGTATGGGTATGCAGTGCTTTGTCTAGCACGTTTTTGTGCATTAGATAAATGTGGGATCGCCATGCCAGCATGTGAGGTGACATGTTTATGGCTATAGAGCTCTTTCCTCCTTTGCTGGGAAACAGATTTGTCTCCTTTTCACATATCAACACCTCTGATACCTCTTCAAGTACTTGCTGTATTTCAGATCTGCCGATCACAGTTTTATTTACTGATAGGGGAACTGTAGCAGTAGTTCCCTAATGGAGGGATATATAGTGCTGACATCAAGAAAATGTTGGATAAGAGACATATGGATAGATGGCTGTGTGTTGGAATATAGGCAGCTATTGTTCAGTCTTATAGTGATTTTTTAGCAGATTATAGACAAAAGTTCCAGGTGATTATCTATTTCCCCCTGCTCTGTCAAATTGAGGTGAGTCTTTTCCCTCTGATTTTTCCTGTTCTCTTTTTGGTGCGTAGTGTGGAAGGAAGACAGAATAGCTATTTCCCATTTGTAATATTTATTGATTTGTAGATGAAAGAGGTTGGACTCTAGAAAAGGATTTTTCTGTCCTAACCCTTTCCTCATCCTTCCCCACATGCAGGCTCTTTTTGCACTTCTCTAAAGAAAACTGCTTGGGAGTTTGCAATACCTTGGTACTGAATATGCTGAGGCCAGAATGTCTTTTTGTTTGTATGAAATGAAAGATAGACAGAACATGCCAAACATTAACACCGCGACAGGTAGTAAACTATTTTGCTTTAATCGGCTGAAGAATGTGCAAAGGGAATTTAAAATAAACAGTCAAATAAGAACCAAGTACTTGCCAACGTTTAACTCACTTTGTTAAGTAGAATGTAGTGCCTCAGTAGGAACCACCAAGTTACATGATATTTGTATACTGAGAAAAATATCTTCAGGAAATATGTATAACGTGCTTGGCTGAACTGTGTTGTATGCTTGGCTGAACTGAGTAAGCGTGTAACACTTCCCACCCCGCCAGTACATACACTTCACATTCCAGCCTCTTACCTTACATCTATCTGACAGATAGTCTTCAGGTCTGTTCTCACTGCAAGAGATCCAGAGTATTTCTCAGTGTCTTTAGAGGGCACTGCCTCTGTAAAGGATTGAGAATATGTTTTTTCTTCTGAAGATTTCTGATATGAGAGAGACTTTTTATTCTTCTATTTTAAAGGTTAGTTGCCCTTTTTATTCTTCTCAGTGTAGCTTGCTGTTATATGCACAGTGGTTTTAGGGTTTCAGTCTTACAAGCCTGTGCAGTAGAAGAGAAATATGTCTTATCTTCAGTTGTTGGTTTGCCAGCAGTGGGCCTAAAAAAGTCTTCTGCAAGCTACACCAGAAGCATGGAAGATGTCCTTGTGTTCTCTAAGTGAACGTCTTCCCGTGTCTGAGCCACACTGCAGTGAAACACATGAAGTACATTTGTATGTACTTATGTGATGTAAAGTATTCAAATGGACCTTGTTTTATTCAGCATATTTTCTGGGACAGAAATGACAGGGGTAAAAGATTATGGGCTTACTGTCATAGGTGCAAGAGGACTGGCTCCTATCACCTGAAAAATCTAAGACTAGAGCCAGATGGCCTCAGAGATAGGGAATCATCAGATACAAGCCATCAGGCAGGCTACTGCTTTCATTCTAATGCCTAGACTAATCATGTCGAAAGGAGTGGGAGTAGAAACGTCTTCAGGAGAAGAGAAAGGAAGGGCTAGTGCCGTGGAGAAGAAGAAAGCAATTAATAGAGATCTGGACCACTGCAAGGTCCCCAAAATGGAAATATCTGAATTAATATATTATGTTCATTCACTTACCTTCCAAATTGCACATACACTATGTTGTTTTAAATGTATGCTTGCTTTCTGGTTAACCCCTAAATCCCCTTGCATTTCAATTGGATAGTTTGTACATGAGTAACGTGTAACTGCCTTAATTTATAAATAAAATGGGACTACATAATCTAAGTGGACTGACTGGGTCAGACTTGCTGCAAATTTTATTGAAAGGGCGTTTGAAAAGTAGAAGGTAGACGGTGAAATAGCAGAGATGGCGTGTGAGTGGTTTGCTATGTGCTGAAATGTGTCACGTACCCAGGGTACCTTGTCTTCCTTTGGTTTTGCTCTGGGCCTGCAATAAAATGCTCCCTATCTGCATTAGTTAGCAAATACTCCAATGCAATGTATGAGAACAGCGGTGCATTATTTCCTCACGCTTATGTTTTCTGTGTAAAATATTCTACCAGCAGTGTAATCTTGCTACGTGATTGCGTTTTGTTCTGAGAGCGTTAGCTGAATAAGCAGTAGGGCAAGCGAGCAGTAAGCTGAATGCAGGAAAAAGAAGTGTAATTTTACAGCACATTCTTCTTGTAGGAACGTGCAACACAACATCGTGTGACTCAAACGCTCAGTCTCGTCTTTGTGACTAAACAATAAACAAATTAAAAAACAAAGTTACCGTTTACTTTAACATAGTTTCATTATATTTATGTGACTAAACTTAGTTATTCTTTGTAACTTTGTACTTTTGAAATGTGATCAGTCATGAGAGAGTGAAGGATTTAACGTTTCTCAGAAAACCATCGTTTGCTACTCAGCGCTTGCAGATAGTGTTTTTAGTTAACAAAACTATTTGACTGAAGTGTGGTAAACGGAATAAAAAAAGGTAGACTCTAAAGACATCTTGTAAGATTGATTTACAAGATGTTGATGAAAGAAAATAGTTAAAATTTGTGATAAAATGGCTGATGTGCTTTGTTGTGAGGACTAGAAGAATATGCTTAGATTCACCATCAACTTGATGTGACGTGTCTGGTTACACTGCCTATGTAGAAGTGTCCTTTTGTGTTGCACGTTTGTGTTGAGCTTGATGTAATAGGGTGTTAATCCTTGAGTGGGATGTCTTGGCAGCAGTAATGGTGACAGCTTTGGTGTCCCCCTGATTCTGCTGCTTATGTCCAGTGGAGATGTCCCTGTGTGATGCTTTGTGTTAAAAACATGGGTGTGTACTGAAGTCTGTCAGATCAGTTGTGTTATTGTGACTAATGTTCTCTTAACTAGTAACTGCTGTTCGTGTAACTAGTGTTCTTGTTGGGTATACTCAGTGTGGGATGCACCTATGTGGAGAAAAGGAGGCATTTAAATTCTTCCTTGAGCCTGCAACAGTTGTCTGTCTGGATAATAATGGTACTTTTTTTTATATGGTTAAGGATCTGGGGAGCAGGCAGAATGTTAGTCTTCTCAGAGATACGTTTACAAGGTGTTAAAGGGGTTTTCAGCACCTCCTTCTCTGACATGCACTCAGCTCTGTGGTGAGGTATGGAGCCTGGGTGGCACTGCTGCTCTCCCCAACAAGCCTTTCATCCTTATTATGGTTGCATCCAGCTTGCATGGGGAAGAACTTTCTGTTGAATTTCACAGACCTGTATGCGATGAACCATATCTGAGAACTGTTTAGCTGAAGCAAATGCCTGTCACTTTACATACAACGACAGGTTTACATTTGCTTAAAGCTTGTCTTGCCTTAACAGGTCAGTCAAGCAGTTTAGGGCTATGGGTAGTAAAAATGAACTTAAATGGTATGGGCCGGAGAGCTTCAGTTCTTCTCCTGAGTCTGCTTCCGTCTTGCAGAATGGTAGGACATAGATGTGGAAGCACCCTGCAAAGAGGCTGTCCAGTCATTCTCCAGTTCACCTGACGGCAGCTGTGCCCTTCCTGGCACGCATCATGGACAAGCCAAGACATCTCCAAGTGCTCCGGCAGCAGCATGCTACATTGTCTTGTGGAGTCTCCCACGGGTTATTTTACTTTTAGGTATCATGTAGACTGACATAGTTTGTGATAGCTTGAGCAAAGGGATTTCTACGGGTTGCCCCTTGGAAGAGTGATGCTTCCAATGTCTGTTGTTGTTGAGACTCAGTCCAAAGCCTGACTCAAATATGACTCTTGTTCTGACTGTGCCTTTATTGAGCTTTCACCAAAACCTGTAGTGTCAGTCTAAAGAACAGAATTTCGCCTCTGTTACCTGATGCCTTTATCCTGTGCCTCTGCTCATTGTTGATGTAGTGTAGAGACAGAGTCTGCTAGACGTTTTGTTGTTGGGTTCTCATCTTTTCGAGTAATAGGCTTTTGCACATGTTTAAGTGCTTAAGAACCTTTAAAGATTTGGGAGAAGATGCTAAGCGTTGTTTTTCTTGAGAGAGATGTAATGCAATACTAACGACCCAACCAGGAATGGACGTTTTGTTTGATGGCATTCAATCAGGTGGAATATTTTAATTTGTTTTGGAATAATTAGACAATTATTAATGTGATGCCAAGAAACTTTTGTTAATGTTCAGAACAGAATGAAGTTATAAATAGACTAAATTATCACAGTCAAGTGTCTGTATTGATAGGTAACAGCATTGTGTAAATTTGGCTGTTGATTCGATTCTAAAAACACACTCTTTATCCTCACCCTTTTAGTACAAAATCTTGTTATGGATAATATGTCATGTCTCCCTAAAAATATGATCTTGATTTTCATCCCATGATGATACTTTATTCAATAAATCAAAATCTTCCTCAGCAGTTAGCAACCAACTTATTTAATGGTTATTTCTGAAATGTTGATCCAGGGAATTTATCAGTTAACATTGTTTATACATTCCATTAACAGGTTAGGGTATACTGGAGTTCAGTAAATACCCATGAAACGTGTGGGAGAACTCTACCCCGTGCAGCATCTCGACAACGGGCTGCCAGACGCCTCGTGAAATACCAAATGTAATAATAAAGTTTATAATGCCGATACTGTTGGGAGGCACACGTTGTCCACTATCGCTGGAAACAGGAGGAGCAAGGCCTATTGCCCAGTGTTTAGACTGCAGTTTTAGAGCACTGCAGATGTCCTTATCTTCTGCAGATAGTTTTGTACTGAATCAGTGGGTTTTATACATTCTTGTGTGTGAAAAAATGCTCTTTGCCTTCTGACTATTTCTGAAGAAAATAAAAGGAGGATAGTTTTGCTGCGTGTCAAGGTTGTTTCTCATTTCTGTGAGTGAAGTTCAGCACAAGATCCCTGGTAAATCTGTAATTTTCCCAGCAGTTTTTCCCCTTTGTTTGCTGGTTTGCTATTATTGCTATCTGAAATGAACATTCCACTAAAATCAGTAAAAACCGCTGTGTGCTCATAGGCAGTTATGTGCTGGCTGTGTCCTACCTGGTCTGTTTAGCAGCTGCAGGGTGGATGAAACCAAAGCAAATCAGAATTTCGGAAACTACTAGTAGGTTTTCTTGTCTCTGTACAAATGACATTTTCTCAAAATGCATTTTTATCACAGCTTTTTTTTTTCCTGTTCGTTTGGATGCAACAAGGCAAACAAAGACAGAACATAAATTGCAGCTGCAGTGTTGAAGTTTGAAGCTGTATTTTTGCTGTACCATACTGTGTAACAGTATTCTCATTATTATCTTCTGGTGTTTGTATGTATGTAAATTATATTAAAAATAAGATCAAGGCAAACATGAAATACTGGTGACATGAGAAGAAAAAAGATGAACGTGCTATTATGAGATATGTGGAAAAAAGATGTAGTCTTTAATTTGACAGTGAAACAAATCCCAATAATTGTATAATGTGAGAATATTCTTACAAATAGTTCCTGAAAGCTTTGTTTTGGCCATGCCCATGATGGCATCTCAAGCTTGTCAGCAACTCCATTAAAAAAATCCTCTTACGAGGGTGCAGTTTTAGATTGGTACCTAAATCTCTGCTGTTTGGAATGCTGTATTATCTCGCTGTGCCTGAAAGCAGGCACACTTCTAAAAAGAGGTGTTTGTTCAAACTACTTATGTTAGCAAATTGTCATAAATACTGCCTTTGATATTCAGATTCTCCTATTTTCTGGGGCCTGCTTATTAAAAATATTTTCACAAAACCTGACTTCAGTCAAAAGTGTCTGGTAAATGCCGGCATTTTGAAGTTTAAATAGAACTTTGTACCCTACGCAGTAATATATTTATTTATTATATTTGTCTTTAATGAAATCAAAACTTGTAAACACAGAGCTGAATTCAGGCATCAAAAACTAGGAGTGCATGATTCAAAAAAGCCTAACTTCTGTATTCATGTACGTGCATTTTTTCTTGGAAAGAAAATACTGCAGTGAGAGACTAGGTTCCCAAGATCAGATATATTCATAATCGGGTTTATGTACTGAACTAATCATTTTCCAACATATATTTTATGAAGTGTAAGAGAGCGTTGGTACTCAATGAAATACATAGTTCCCTTGTACTAGCTTTTTAAACTTTTTGCTCTCATTTGTTCCTAAAAAAATGTACTTTGGGGTTTTCTTACACATTTGGTGTATCCAGAACATAAGTTTTTAGCACAGGGTAAGTAGATTTTAGTGGGTCTGTTCATTGCTGGCCAAAAGAGGCTGGCATCATGGATTTTATGTAGGTATAACTGTATAGGTATAATATAGTGGGATCGTTGGTATAATGTTTTTGCTTTCTGTTCTCCTGAGGTAGAATACAGCAACTTAGAGAAGTAAAAGTTTAGTATGAAATAGGTTTTTATTTATCTCACAGTACTGAAAGAATCAGAGGGAACCCCCGTCACCGCGGGTGTACCAGAACGTTTGGTCGTTACATTGCTGAAGATAGCTTGAGTCACAGTCAGGCTAACGTGCGTGTGAAACTGCAGAGCTTGCCAGCAGAAGCAAGGCTCAGAATATCTGTGCTTTTGAGTTTTTGCAGCAAGTGTTACAATCTTGAAACTTCCTATTTTGACATCTTTTTAGTACTGTGTGCTGTTCAGGGTTTAAGAAAAAGAGGTGTAGAAACGTAATGCTGTGAATTGGGAATTCCCGATTTTTCTTGGAAGGGAAGACACTGAGTTTTGTGTATCTTGGTTTTCATCCTATATAACGATGGAAGGGGGAATATACCTTGCTTCATGAGAGTCTGCTGAGAGTGTACAGCTTTCTAATTAAACAGTGATATGGAGGTGATACTTTTGAGGTGATGTTTGTAGTTCAGTTTCTTCTTTCACAAGATATGCTTAGCCTTGGTCTGGCAGTATGTTCTTCAGTCAATGTAAGATAAAGGCAGTGTAAGAAAAAAAACAACCGTTGTATTTTAAGTTGTTGAAAGGATGAGTCTTTTGGTTTTTTTAAACTTTACTAATTAAAAAACTGAAGCAGAGGTTAAACAGCTGCAAAGAAAAAAGAATCCTCTTAATAGTCAAATGATTCTAAATTAGAAAGGAAAGAAAACAAACAATCAAAAAAAGCTCATAAAGTTCTTTGGGAAACCAAAAAGAAAGAAAAAGTTTAAGGAAAGCCAAAATGTCTGATGTTACAGTTGTCACTATTACTCATATCCTATGCTAGAGACTGAGGAAGCTACATAAACATGAGCCAAAACTGGTCTTGGATCTCGTGGCTGTAGCTTCTGCTCATGTCAGTGTTCGCATCTGAGTCACAGAATCACTCTGGTTCAAAAAGACCCCAGGAATCATCGAGTCCAACCATCCATCCTACCTTACAAGTTCACCCCTAACCCATATCCCTCAACAACTTATCCTCAGTTTAAAACTGGCTCTTTTTTACAAAAAGCTGTGTTTTAGTGTAAAAGCAGAAGGTATTTTGAGTGCCATGTAAATCTGTAAATGGGATTATTTTTTAGATATATCCAGAAAATGGCAAATCGGGTTTTTATTAATTATACATATTCTTCAGGTGTTTATATCATTGCTGTGGTTACTTTTACACTATTTTGGGAAAATACATTCCTGAAATCCTTAGAAACTGTGCTTCTTAGTGTATTCAATTAAGTGATTTTGCAGACAAGTAGTGTGACCCTTATTTAGTTACCGACTGCATCAAGACTGCCAAGTAGTACTAGTGATAGAATGACCTATCTATTCACACAGAGAAGTAGCCTCTGTGTGTGTGTGTGTGTATGTGCCTGCCATGTTTTGCAACAGAGTATTTATTACGTGCTTGTGTAATTTACTAAAAAGTTCACTCTTCAGTTTGCCATTGTCCTGGGAGTAATCTTAATATTCCAGTTTGTGAAGAGCTTTGGATACTTGGCATTTCAGTAACTGCTGCATCATGGCAAGTTTTTTACTTCCTTCCCTAAATAGCCCCCAGTTATTCCACTTGAAGCCCAAGTCTTTTGAGGAGCAATCAAAAAATAGTTCGTAAGTAGCTCTGATATTAATTAGCCTTAGCATTTGTGTGTAAAAAGATATATTAAGTAATTTTGTAACATACATTATTTATAGCATTTCTTTTTCTTGTAACTCCTCACATAGCTGTGTGTATAGGCTTTCAACAATATATTTGTCCCATTAAAATGTTTAAAAATATTCCCAGAATGAATTTTAGAAAACTGTGCAGTATCTGTCAACTTTACAGTAATGTGGCTAAGAAAAGAAGTTTTGTCATATTAGGTTGAGATGATCCTAACATTCCTCTGTGGTTCTGACTATACACAAGTATCTACTCCCTATATACTGCTTCTGTCCTTAACGTTTGTTACCCTTCCACACTCTATTCTGATTATTTACTGTAAAGCAGCCCTTGTTTTATTGATTTCTCTCTGTCTCCCAACAAATAAAGTTTGCTCTTCTCACACACACATCTGTCAGTACTGCACCAGGAGTCAATCCCACAAGAGGCAAATTGAAGAAATGAAAACAAATAAGTTACAAATAAAGTGACAATAATGTGCAGTAGCATAAAGATTGCTTTGGGCTGCTTTTGAAAAAGATAGCTAATGACTGGGCCCGTTGGATGCTGTGGGGGGGTCACGTCTCCACGCTCCTTTCAGGAGGGGCAGAGAGGCAGCGCAGGCTGGAGGTCAGCAGTGGAGGGAGCACAGAGCTGCCTTTCATTTGCACCTTTTTCCCTGCACTCTGATACTGGACAAGTCACAGGCAAATCTTCATGTTTACAGTGTGTAGCTTCTTGTAAATAAGGTTATCGTGGGGATTAGAGTGCTGTGAGTCAGGCTGCTAGAATCAGGCCCAGAAGTGGTACCGTGTATTTCATGTTGCTGCAGACGTTAACTGACTGATGTTTGTGAGTCTTTTAAACACTTCAGATTTAAAAAACCCACACAAAACCCTGCAGAATATTTCAAAACGTGTATTTATCTAAAAAAAAAAATATAGAAAGTTTGTATTTTTCAAACAATTGATCCAAGCAGTAGAATTTCAGTAACCATCACGTACATGAAAATGTGCACCGGTTGTGTGTCTGTTGAACGTTTATGAATGCTGGCCTAATGTGGCTGAAGTATTCAAGTCTCTTTTAAGATTGTAACTGAAGTAACATGATATAAATGTAAACTTTAGCTTAGAGCACAGAGAGCATACAAGACAGTTTGACACCTTCATTTCAGCAGTAAGAAATTACCATTGTCTCTTGTTTCTTGCTTCTAGCTTATATGACCAGACCAAAAAGTAATTACACAATTAGGGCTGACATACTGGTTCCTGTAATATTTCTTCCCATAGTTTTTTGGTGGCTTTTTTCTACTTTGGATTTTCTAGTCCTTTGTAATTCATAGCAAGTTGTCCATTTTCATTGGAACAAATTTACTCATGAAGATGGCAAGTCTTGCATAATTTAATGATGAAAAGGCAGCATTTCATTTTCTCCCAATGTAGTTATTTGTAGATTAAAGATAAACATTTGTGGAGCTAATACGGTTTTTGTAGGAACTTTATCACCAACTTGAACACTCAGTTGTTACGTACAGGGGTGGAAAAGTATTTGTGTGTAAATCAGGCATCTCCAAAAGAAGGATATGCAGAAATGTGCAACTTTTGATCGTGAAGGGAACCACTCTCCATAGGTCAGGAAGCATTTAGTTTGGTGTATTCTATATGCTGAGTGTAGAAGCTATTGATTATTTTCCAGTTGTGGGGGCACTTGGTAGTGAATACAGTTCGGTGGCTTTTGGGGATGAGGGACCTTCAGTCTAGCTCCAGGTACTCAACAAGAGCAGGTCGGTTGAGAAGTAGCCCCGCTACTGGCCTTATCCTTGGCTCAGCTAGTTTTCCTGTGTGTTCCTTGTTTCTGGGGTGTGTAACATGGTTTCACAGTCCTGTAATGCAGTACCTTAAGACTTGCCCTCTCCAGGAATATTCTGAGACAGTTGTGCTTTGTCACTTGGTTAAGTAGGTACCCTCAGAACTTTTCTGTGATAGTGTAAAAACAGTGCTATTTTATTTGTTAATCTGTTCTCTGGAGCCTTTTGATAAAACAAACAAATCAAAATCTGTGCTTTTTTTGATTGCTGTCTTGTATCTTCATCCTGAGAACAGTAATGGGACAGAGATGTGTGTTGAGTTTAGGTGCAGGGTTACACATTCTCTGCAGATTCGGGTTGTTCTTCTACTGCAGATAAGCTGGCTGTTCAGATTTCTTTTTTGTGAGGTTTCCTTGTATTTGATCTGGACACAGGAGCTTCATCTCATTTTGGAACTTAGTCTGTCATTATATAAAGTACAATGGAGGGCTGGGAAGGAAGTATAGTGGGTTTGTTGGTGGCGAGCCAAGTAGAAGGGGTTTGCCAAGTATTAATCATTTGTATAGAGCTGCATCCACTGCTCAGCCAAATGAATCTGTTCTGCCTTGGTTTCTCACAGTGACAGCATCAAGATATTAGTAGGTTTGTAATAAAGTTGTCTTTTTACACGCTCTTTATATTCCTGCTACATTCTTGTGCGTCCTTATGAGTACCTCTAGGAAGGGACTGTTTGCCTCCCTGTATGAATTTCCCTGTATGAGTTTCCCAGTTAGGGAAGATTATGTACTTATAAATCTAAAATAGACGTTGTGCTCTTTAAGATGAATGCTTTCTCTTCCACCCCTCCTCTCAAAGATGTCACTGGGTTGCGGTATCTTTTCTGCAAATCAAGGCGTGTGACTTGAGTAGTGCTGCGTTACTTCTACAGGAAGAGACAAAAGGAGAAGGCTGCTGCTTGTAATGGGCTACTGCTCTTTCAGCCAGTTATTCTTTTAACTAGAAAATGAGAGTACACACAGAGGCTATTAAATCATTAATTGCAGCATATACTTCTTTCTCTAAACACAGACAAAACACAGTTAAGACGTACCACAAAGAAATAACTTTCCCAAATTTTGAACCTGAGTGCAGGATGTGAGATATCAAGCAGGAGCCACGCATAAAGTTGTATTTTTTTTTTGTGGTGGGGTTTATAGTAGCATTTCACTTAATTATTCTTGATGTTTTGCCCATTACACCATTAGCTTCTTCAGAGGACAAAGATAAGTTGCCAGTATCCACAAGAGCGAAGTGTGAAAGCATTTAATTATTGATATCTTAGTAACCAAGGTTCCGAAATGACGTTGTCAAAATCCATAATGATCAGACAGAAAATGTATCGGCTTCTTGTTGAGAATCACGGTTTGGACCGTGTGGGATCTGAACACGCACAGTCCCAAGAAATAATGCTGTTGGTTTACTGAATTTCCAGCATGAATTCTTATTGTTTATGTTCTTGTTTTCCTTTCGGCCTTTTCATGATTGTTAATCTAATACATACGATTCACTAAAGGAACTCGTGCTTTTTGACTGTGTGGATCTGTCAATCAGTTAAACGGTGAAGCAGAATCTAACATGATAGTCCTAGCTAGCTCCATACTCTCAGTCTCTTTCAAACACAGGCTTCGTTAACAGAATATGCTGTGGGGCTGTTTATTACCTTCTCCCTATGTTGAAGTAAGGATTTTTCTCTCTTCTGCTGAAAGCTGTGGGAAGAGTACATGACTCTGGGAAAAGTAATTCCTGTGCACTAAATTTCTGGTTGCACCCTCCCAGAGCAAGTGCTGGGGGCTGGTGTCTGGATCCTCGAAGGTAGATGGTCCACAGGGAGGTGAGGCAGCACCCAAGAGACGCTGCAAGCACTGGCTATCAGAACGTTGTGGTTGTCTGTCCCTGCTGCTGCTGTGTTGCTGGTTCTGTGCCCTTCCGCCTGTGCAAGAACGAAGGCGAGCAGGGAGAAGAGGGCATGTAGTGTTTGTTCTGCCAGCGTTGTGTCCTATGGATTTGCACCTGGCAGCCTGCCATGTGTCATGTAAGGTCACTCCCAGGAAACGGGCTCTGTGGCAGTTGACACCTGTCTGAATCTCATGTAGTTTTGCAAATCCACTCACCTTCAGCCGTGCCCCATCTTTCCTGAATTTGCTTTGCACGGTTTTCGTTGGTCATGCCATTGAGGTGTTGCCCTATTGCTCCTCGTTCCTCTCCCCTTCTGTGGCATAGGTGTCTATCTGCTGCTTGAGCATGTAGCTGAGACCTCGGGGAGTTTATTTGTTTGTAAACAAATAAACCAGAGAAGTTACCTGAATGTATACTGAAATAATCAGAAGTTACTTGGGTATATATTTAGTCTGCAGCTGAATTAAAAAAAGTAAAATAAAATTCCTTTGCTGAAGTGCTATTTACCGTTAATATATTTAATTAAAAGATACTTCTGTGTTCAATTTTTCACTCCCTCACAGGTGCCAGAGCTTTCATGTTTATTAATAGCATTAGATCAAATAATGCAGATGTTTGATTTCAGACACTGGGATATACTGCAGGTTCATCTTTCTAGAAGGATACAGTATCACTATTTTGGCTTCCCTTATGCCATGAAATAATTTTGAACTTTCAAAACAGGATATTAGTGCAAGAAAAAAAAAAAACCATTTCAAATTTGCTACTGCTTTGAAGGTTTTTACTAATTCTGTTTCCAACAATGGATCTTAATGTGTAATACATCCCTATAAAAGTGTTTGGTTGGAGGATATGCATTTCATAGCGACAAAGCTAGTTTGGATTCTTTTCTTCCATATACTAGAGGCTTTACTTTCTTCAGTGATTATGTCTCACAGCTTAAATAGCTTCAATGTCGGAATTTAATTTGTGCCACAGTGCTCTTTCTGAACTTGCTGTTGTTACAGGTATAGAGGGATGTTATAAAATGAGAGGTCGCTGTTGCAATATGCACATGCAGCTACTGCAGAGCAGTAATGCAAAAGGCGTTTCTATACAGCATGTAGTGCAGTAGGTAACTGGAAATAATAAGCTCTGGCTTTTAGCAAGTAATGTTCAAGAATTATGATTAATTTTGAAATAAAAATTATTTTACTTTTTATTAAGCAGGTAATTGATGATCTGATGTTTTGTGAGATGTCATCAGCATTTGTTTTAACCATATATGTGAGAAAAATGCCTATATAAAATTCTGATTTCTTTGTTTTCTCTCACATGAAAGTGTCAGAATCATCTCAATTATCCAGGCTCATTCTTTGCATACCCACAGAGTTTTGCTTTCTTCACAATCTCCTAAATGGATAGCACCATGTACTTTTCACATGGCTCTTGTTGATTAAACATCCCTTTTCCCTAACCATCCCATTTTCTTTGAACTTGTAGCATCTAAAAGATACAGCGGGCAATGTGATAAAGGAATGGGTTACACATAGTCTCTAACAACAGTTATCATTTCTGCATTGTTTCTTGTGTTTTGATGTCTTATATTTTAATAGAGTATTGGGGGGGGGTATTGTGATGACTCTTTACATTTGAACTTACTGTTATGCTTTTTGTTTGCTGCAGTAGTAACCAGAGGCCCTTCTCAGAACCAGGGTTCTTGTAGTAAACAGAGTTGAAAAGCCTACAAGTATGTGGATCTCTCCTTCAAGAGCTTGCAGGACAGTTTTATTTTCTCAAAATAGTGCATTTTATTCTTACTTATCAAAACCAAAACCCATTTATATAATATCACAGGATGAAGTAGAATGTTTTGACAGTGCCATTGCCTCAGCAAAACTTCCAGCAGGGTTTTTGTGGCACGTTCAGGAGTTCATTACCTGGCTGTAAAACTCTTGACTGAATGCTGGTGGAAGACAATTTGAAAATCCTGTGTTGACTGCTGTAATTTTTTAGCCAGTTCTAAAGGATTTTGACGCTCAAATATAATTTTAATTTCATTAATAATTGGGCACTTTCAGGTGCCCTTGAAAATTTCAGCTTCAAAGGAAAAAGGCAGTCTCTAAAATTCTGCAAATAAAGGTGAGGTTTACTAGTTTTAGATCAATAGTTACATTCGTGCAGTTTATAAAAAAAGACCTCGATTTTTAGAAACCAGTTCTTGCTGAGCACATTGTTTGAGTACAGTGTGAAAGGTAGTTTTACTGTAAACAAAAAAGCTTGGCTTGTGTAAGTGTGGCACTACAAGTTCACTAATCACTGCGGTCAAGAGCTTAACTTGGAGTAAAACCAGGCAGCCGAAGGATGTAGCTTCAGTGCTTGCTTGGGAGATGACCTTACTGCAGGCAGAGATGGGAACCATGCAGGTGCTCCTCCTCGCTCTCTGCACCTCTTCCTTTGTAGTGCACAGCGCTGAACCTAATCCGCTCAGCAGCACATTGTTTGTCCTGTGTTACTTCAAAAGCAGGTGGAATGAAATAGGGTGAATTCCTAGTGTTTCTGTTGAGAACTGAAATCTGTACAGTGATGGATTTAACAGTGGTGCTAGCATCACAGAAAAAGTTGAAGTGTTGAGTTAGGAAGGACCAGCATTTTCATCAGTGACCGCAGGAGACTACGCTGGCTTTTTGTCACCTTTGTCACATGTTCTTTTTGGCATGAGGAGGCCACCTGCAGCAAGTGCAGATTATGCGTGCCATGTATTGATTTTTTTTCCTAGTTACTTTCACTATGTCAACAATAACTGCACTTGTGTAGCTTATTACTACAGACGATTGCAAAAAATTTCTTAAGCATTAATTAATTATAACATCCCAATATGAAAGCCAAATTCTGCATTAGTATGTGATTCCATTAAAATCGATGGAGCTGCTTTTAAACGTACAAGGAACTTGACCTAAAGGTGTATAATGGGGCTTATTGGTTATTGCAATAATTATAGAGAAAGAGAAGATGAAAGGGATGAAATGGGTTGGCTGAAGTCATAGAGCAAATCAGAGCTTGGGATAAACTTGAGAATCCTGACTCTCATCACCAGTTTCTTACTGCTGTCTCACAACATCAGATCTATGGCAGGAATTTCTTAGATTTCTGACTGTAATGTAGTATAAAAATTATGAATTTTTAATTCAAGTTTTGCTCAGTTCATAGAGCAAACACAAACACTTCAAGCTTTCTGTGGAGGACAAGTACAGTAGCTCAACTCCCATCTCCTTTCTACATCTAAACTTTCTTTCAGTTATTTTCATAGTTTTAAATGTACCTTTTCTTAATTGCTGTGCCCTTGAAAAATGTTCCTCACTTTTTCCTCTCCAAATAACTATTTTTTTAAACTTACAAAAAAGGAAAGAAAGACGGTATTAATAAATTTTCAACCTTTCTTGGTAGTAAAATGAAGCTATATGTTTATGCTATGGACTCGTAGAATGCTAGAGGTTGGAAAGAACCTCTGGAGATCATCTTGTCCAATCCCCCTGCCAAAGCACATCCTCCTAGAGCAGATAACAGGAACATGTCCCGGTGGGTTTTGTGTGTTTCCGGAATCAGAGACTCCACAGCCTCTCTGGTCAGCTTGTTTCAATACACTGTTACCCTCACCATAAGAAAGACTCTTCTAATGTTCAAATTTATTCTCCTGTGTTCCAATTTATACCCCTTGCTCCTTGTCCTGTTGCTGGGCACCACCAAGAAGAGCCTGGTTCCATCATGCTGACATTTGCCCTTACAAGCATTTATGAGATTGTCCTTCAGTCTTCTCCTGTCAAGGCTAAGCAGACCCAGTTCTCTCAGCTTCTCCTCATATGCAAGATGCACCAGCCCTCTGATTGTCTGGGTTACTCTCTGCTGGAGTCTCTCCAGTGGCAACCTGTCTGTCTTGAACCGCTAAGCCAAGAACTGGACGCAGTATTCCAGAGGCAGCCTAACCAGGACAGAGTAGAGGGGAAGGAGAACCTTCAACCTACTGGCCACACTCTTCTTAATGTGCCACAAGGGCACGTTGCTGGCTCATTGTCAGCCAGTGGCCCACCAGCACCCACAGGTCCTTTTCCCCAAAGCTGCTCTTGAGCAGGTCAGTCCCCAACATGTACTGATGTATGGGGTTGTTCTTCCCCAGATGCAGCTCTCTACACTTGCCTTTGTGGAACCTCAGGTTTCCCTCAGCCCAGCTCTCCAGCCTCTCCAGGTCATGCTGGACAGCAGAATAGGCCTCTGATGTGTCCGCCACTCCTCCCAGCTTTGTGTTGTCAGCAAACTTGCTGAGGCTACGCTCTGTCCCCTCATCCAGATCACTGATTAATATATTGAATAGGATTGGACCCATACAGTTTATGCTTTCTTAAAATAGCCTGTGAGTAAACAACCTATGTTTATGCTTTAAAAACAGACCAGTACACTGAGAGTTACTTTGCCTTTACTCATTGCAAGAACTGCCACATAGTTACCTTGGTGTCTCAAGAAACCTTTGGGATAAAGTTTATCACATTGGTGGCCTGGGTTGAAAAACTTCTGCAAAATGATAGACCTGATGTCTAGGGCAGGTCTCATCAACTGCAGAGAGTGCTGTTGGAAAGAGCATGGACATGGGAACCATGAGGAGAGAGCTGGAAGAACCATCAGACAGAGCACTGGAAGGGGCTGCCCAGGGGCGTTGTGGAGTCTCCTTCTCTGAAAACGTTTAAAACCCGCCTGGATGCGTTCCTGTGTGACTTGATCTAGGGCATCCTACTGTGGCAGGGGGATTGGACTAGATGGTCTTTTGAGGTCCCTTCCAATCCCTAATGTTCTGTGGTTCTGTGAAAGTGGGTCTGTGTGTTACCTTTCAGTGATCCTAACGGTAACTTGAGTATTGACAGCAGGGAAGAGCAATTGCCTGTTATTTTGCAACGTGCTGTTGCTCCGAGTGATGGTCAGGACTCAGAATGCTGAGAGCTGAGGCTACAGCATAGGACCTTTCAGCATCCAAAAGGCAGACTTTCTCAGTATCAAATAAGGAAAAACTCTTTTTCCAGGGATGAACCGTAAGGTGAGTTATAGCTGGGTATCAAATGGAAAATTGTGTATTCCCCTAGTGTCTTTACAATTTTATTGCAGAATACAGAGTGATGTCTAATTCTAAATAAGTTGCCCATTTTTTTCCATGACTTCTCAGAAACCTTTTTTCCCTTTGACTTCAGCCTCGTATTTTCAAGCAGACTAATTTTGCTGTTCATACAATTTGAGGAGAGGGAGCAAAGGAGGGGCTAAAAATAGAGCTTATAATGGAACGTGGGTATGTTCTTAACCATGGCGAGACACTTATCTGTCCATTATGTTGTTGACTAATGTTAACTTTGGTGCTGCCTTTGTAATGTATTACATTAAGCTAAATGAAGCTATTGTGTGATGTATCAAGATACAGTCACGTAGGTTGCCTGGCTATTTGCTCTTGTTAGTATTGTATGTGATGGTCTTTAATAGCTGTGAAGGGCTCCTGGAGTTACTCAGATGAGCAGTATGTGGGTTTCTGCCTCATCCTGGAGTTCTTCCATGCTCCAGACTTGCACCCACTTCATCGGAAATTACATACTGTAGCATCTACCTACCCATGCTCATAAATACTGTCTGAAGAGCTGTTCTCATAAGAGGGCCCCAAGTTGTAAATTCACCTTTCTGATGATTAGGGTGGATTTGGAGGTCAGTGTCCATGTGAACATGGTGTGAAGGAGAGAAGACTTGTGTGTGCTCTAATCCTGCAAGTGGATCTGTGGTCACAGGGACCTTCAGAAGGACTGGTCTGAGGTGCGCGTGCTGGTTGGAATGTCACTCCCCTGGACTTGGCTCTGGTACTGCCTCCCACTGCTGCCCTCCTCACCACTAGCCATGGGGAGCCATTCTGCCATGTCCCCAGCATGGGCCTGCAGCTCTGCCCGTGGCTCTGCAAGCAGGGAGATGAAAGGCACGGCTTGCCTTCAGAACTTTTACGTGTATGCCTGCGTGTGCGTGTGTTGAAAACGCGCAGGACAGTATTTATGTGAATGCTGCACTGGCTCCAGGCAGAGTTTGCACGGAGAGATGGTATCAATACTGTCTCAAAACTCCTTCCCCTTGTATTCAAATCAAAGGAACACTGAGTGTCTGTTATGGTTTTAACATAAAGTAGCAATAACGTCCTGGATCATGCTTTATAAAAGTCTTGAAATAGAGGTTTAGGAAATGCAGGCTGTAGGAAGACACCAATGCGTGCGTAGACTGCAGCAGATACGTGCAGCTTGCGTGCACGCCGAATTCCTCTTTCTGAAATTCCAAACAAGGCTGTTAGGTGTGCTGCGCTAAGGTGTGTGTGTGTCACACGTACAGCTGCGCTTCACGAGTGCAGTTCTTGTTCTGCAACTTGCACACAAAATCTCCTCCTTCCTCTCGTCTCGAGGTACGTCGTGAAAAGCTGATACCAGGTCTCTATCGAGGTAGATTCGTACCAAGGCAAACAAGAAAATTTGAAATTCAGAGATGAGACTGCTTTTATTTCTTGTGACAGTGTGTGTGCGCGCTGAGTTAGAGACCCTCTGCAGATGGATTCATACGTCGCACAGTTTTATATGTGCGTGGTGCTGCAAATCCAAAATTGCTGAATTTTCTAGTTTGGATTTTTTGTTTGATTTTTAAAGTTTGCTCTAGTGTCGCAGCGGTGTATAAATACTTGTGGTCCCTTTTGTTTTGGTTTGATTTCTTTTTCCTGAAAACAACCATTGCTTTAGAATTTTCCTTTAGAATTTCTTTAGAAGATTGAAAATTAAATTTGTTTTTTTGTGGGCACATCTCTGTTGACTTCTCAGTGATGTTTCTTTGATGACAGCATGACTGGTTACTTTTAGAAATCATATGAAAACCAAGTTCTGCTCAGCCTGTTGCCAAGCATTGTTCTCCAGTATGTTTTACAAGAGGTACTTTGCTTGTTTTTCATGTTAATAACATATTATTTCGGCAGACGTGTCACTGTTTATTTTGTGCCTTAAGGAACGCGTTAGTTTATGAGCAAAATACATCTATTTTTAGATCAGATGATCCTTGCAAACAAAACACAAATTGTACAAAGGGCATGTGGACACATTCAGGCATCTCCAACCACATGGTCGGCAGCGTGGAGGTGTAGCTTTGCCAAGGAGAACTGCGACTACTCTGTAAGTAAGGTCTGAGGGATTTGAGTTGTACTTAGGGGATTATGTATGCGCCAGCCTAGCACTCGTCAGGTTTTATGCTTTCTTTCACAATGGACTCTTGTTAACAGAATCTTTATTTTCTTGATTTGGCAGGCTCGCATACTTGATTGAATGAACTTTCAGCTGAGTTTCTGAGCAGAAGGTAGTTTATGACATAATTGCTCTATATGTTGATACATCTTTTATCATAATTGTTCTACATTGTTTTAAATAAAAGAACAAGAATAATAGAAGATGTTGCAGAAAGAAGATTTTTTTTGTTCTATTATTCATGATACTAAAAATTGCCCAAAATAAGTATCTTCTGCAAAAAAAAAAAAAAAAAAAAANNNCTAAAAGCGGATAATTTATATTGGTCTATACAATACATCAACTAATGATTCTTAGTCTAGAGAGGTATGATTCTTTTATACTGTTTTCCCCCCCTTTTTATGAATAGAATGGCACAAAAAAAGTTCCCATTGTGTAGTACTGTGAGTTTTGTACAACCGTCTTTTATCAACAGATGGCAACCAGAACATGAAAAATAATTAAAAAATAAAATGAAAAGAAACCCAGAATGAATTAAAGTGCTTCTTTGCGTTCTGATCTGCATTTTTGGTTTAGAATTTTTATGGTGAATTGCCATATTATCTGTTATATCAGTTTACAATGAGGCTCCTATCAGACATAAAACAGATTTATAATACCATTAAAACACAATATCAAAGAATGAATAAGCAATTCAATAAAATTACAATAACACAAAGATAAAATGAAAGCCTTTTCAATAACAGTTTTATGCAAGAACATTTTGCAGATAAATATGTGTTTATAGATCTTTTAAATGCACATTTATTATACTGCTCCTAATAGAGCCACAGGGGTTAATTTTTTCTGTGTGTTGTCTTTTATAAGTGGTTCAAAAGCCAGCTGCAAAACTCTTCAATAGATTGTTTTGTATCTTTGAATTGATTTTGGTAAAGGGAGCATTTACAGTACTACAGTATAGTTTGTACATACACACGAGTCAATACGAGGGTGCTGTGTAGTGCTGCGTACACTAGACAACCCTTATTAGAATCAAGACAATTCCAAGCAAAAATAGGAAAGAAAAATAGGTTTTTTTTTTCTGTGGAAATATGTACATGGGTGCTTTCTCATTATTGTGTCTTTACTTTAGCATTACATTCTTAATGGGTTTTTTCTGGATCCGGTGGGGAGTTTAAACTTTGAGCTTATAAGAGGTTATCTGAAGAACATTATATATGCTGTTTGCATAGTTTTTCTGTCTTGCTACAAAAGGAGAGGGGAGGGGTGGAGGGGAAGCTAGCTTCAGCTAATGTTATGTTCCTATACGTGTTATGTCATGCAGCAGTCATGATGTCTGGCTCAGTGGTGTCTTAATTACGCATCCTGTTTACATCCTTTGTTTTTAATTTCGGCACGTAGTTCACAAGCCTCCTGTAATCATTGCTGTCCTCTTCCAATATGGTCAGCGTGGCAGGAAATAGGAGATCTTACGTAAAGGTTATGTAGCTGAAATGTTAAGAACAGCTATCTCAGATGTTAC
>VXBP01001631.1:796067-798567 GCA_013400115.1 Rhinopomastus cyanomelas
TGGCAGAGGGAGAAAGTACCTTTTGGGGATGCTTCTCAATCAACTTCAGCAGTTTGTATCTGGGATTAGCTGTTATTGCGAGGTTTCACCTCCTTTAATATAAACAAAGAACCTGTTTTCTAAGTGATTCTTTCCCTTTCAGCCATGTATTTTGATATCTAAGCCTTAATGTGTCATCTCATGCCAAGAAGAGAGGTCTCCATTCACGAAGATCCCCTCTTTCCTGTAGGATCACTGCTGTATTTAACACTTGTGTGCCTTCTCAGCATCGACAACCTTTGTCATGAGGGGAAAAAAAATTCCAGTGAGTGCTTGGACCTGAATGCCTGCTCACAAGGTGCTGGTCATGTAATTTTCTGTCTCTGTTGAGGACCTCCCTTGGTGATAAGGCCCTAGAAATGGTACTTGTGCTTGATAATGCTGATAAAAACTAAGGACTCTTTTTGTAATGTATTTAGTGTGTCTTGCTGAGTGTAGTGTGGAGTTAAAGTCCAAAAATGGTCTCCATAAAATCAAGTTACATCCTTGATTTGTTTGAAAATCAGGAATAGGTGAGGATTGTTTGGGAGGAGACTGAGAGGTGACCTCATTAATGTCTATAAATATGTGAAGGGTAGGTGTCAGGAGGATGGAGCCAGGCTCTTCTCAGTGTCATCTAGTGATAGGACGAGGGGCAATGGCTGTAAGCTGGAACATAGGAGGTTCCACACCAATATGAGAAGGAACTTCTTCACAGTGAGGGTGACAGAGCACCGGAACAGGCTGCCCAGGGTGATTGTGGAGTCTCTTTCACTGGAGATGTTTAAGACCCTCCTGGATATGTTCCTGTGTGACTTGGTCTAGGTGATCCTGCTGTTGTGAGGGGATTGGACTGGATGATCTTTCAAGATCCCTTCCAATCCCTAATGATTCTATGATTCTGTGGTTCTATGATACTCTGTAGAAGTGCTTGCTTAGTACTGTGTTGTCTCCTATCTCTGCTGAGCATCTCTGAACAGCAAAAACTCAGAAGTTAGTGGCTTCTGCATCTCTCCTCTTTTCAGTATGTGTCATTAAGAAGCTAAACTTTGTAGTAAAGTAGTCTATTGGAAAGAATTGTCTTATGTTGAAGGCAGACTTTGTGCTGCATTAGAAGAATAACGTATGCTCTTGCAACAGGAAGAGGCTTCCTTGCCAAATGGACTTGAATTTTATTAAGTCCTACCATCTGCTTTCTTTGTGGTGTTCTTAATTTGAAGAGAAAAGGTCTAGGTGTTTTCCATCTTTAAAAGAGGCCTTTCAATGGCAGTACTTTCTTTTTGTTTCAAATACTCCTTTGTTGATGCTTCTTACTGACCCCTTGAGCTTCTCTGCGCAGTCACACCTGAAACAAACCTAGTTGTTTTCACTTGGTGTCTTTGTAGCATCAATGGGATCCATCTTCAAGTAACTGTAGGTTTGTGGCCACCTGTTTCAAGCCACTCCCAAGTCTGAAAGGGCTACTTTCCCCATTTTCCTCATTGCAGAAATTGTCTAGGCCACCAGAGAGGCTCCATTTTGTCCACGTTGCTATTATGATGAGGAGACAAAGTATATTGCAAAGACAGCAGACAGCGTGCGATTCTGTGAAAGAACATGCTGCTCTTCCTTTGTTTTAAATGCTTTTTTAATATTTTAGGGCTTGTCTACAGAGAGAGATTATATCACGTTATGGTAGGGTGGCAATTTAAAGTAGCAATTTTGAAATGAATTAAATTAATTCAGAATAAAATATTCCTGTTCTGGCACAAATTAATCATGAATAATTAATTACAAATAATTAATGAGGAGTAAACTATTCAGTATTTACAAGCCCTTAACAGTTTATTTCTCTCCCAGCAGCTCTCTTAGAGATCTGTTTATGGGCAGCAGCATCTCCAGCCTGTGCAAACAGAACGAGTACCAAATGAAGGTACATAGAATTTTGTATCATCTCTCAGAAGTGACTGTTCTCATACTCAAGGAGGTTGGCAGCACATGGGGTTCTGCTCACTAGCCTTGGTGGTTTTGTAGCCTCCCAACAGTGAGTGCTTGTAGTGAATATATGGGCATATTTTGCAATACAAAATGGATAATTAATTTTGTGAATGTTTCTGTACTGCTCTGAGAGTGTGTTCTGGAGGCAGGGTGAGCACCTGGGTGCTGTCCTCTGTGACCACAGAGCTGAGGGACTTCGGTGATTGGACAACAAGAGTGGCAGTGATGGCCTTTGCTGCAGCTTTTGTCTTCTAGCACATTGGGTGTTGCTCTTCCTCTCCCTGGTGAAGACGGAGGAAAAGCTCATGGATGCGGTGTGGTGAAAGATTGCATGTGGGAAGTAGAGTTTTAGCTAAGAGGTTGTAAAGAGGTTCAGGCCAGTGGCCAGAGAGCTTGGTCAATGTTAAGGTATGTAGACTCACGTGGGCACAAAGGTACCAGACCGAGCACTTTGTACGTGCTCTGCTCTCTGTATGCACACAGTGTGCTTTGCGAGAGACGAGAA
>VXBP01001631.1:803567-864521 GCA_013400115.1 Rhinopomastus cyanomelas
GAAGTATTGACATGGATAGTCCTCTTTTCCTCTGTGCCCGTGTAACGGAATCGGTTCATTCCCTAGAGACATAGTCCCCCTTTGGTTTCCACAGAGAATTCCCAGTAAGGTCAACAGGAATCCCACGTGTAAAATCACTCGCTGCTACTTTTGCTTCTATGTCCTTTCTACTCAATCTAACAATTAAAACGTGCTCCCACATCCCTTTGATTCAATGTGAGTGAGACACGTATCATCAGCACCAATAGTCATGTTTGTGTCAGCGTTTCCAATGGAATCACTGTTTTCAGGTCAACAGTGAAACTCAACTGGGGCTGCAGCACAGCACGCAGAGTTAGCTCTCATCTGGGGAACCAGATTTTTTCTTGTTAACCTTTGGGGGGGAGTGGGGAAGAATCCTGTTGTCCTGGAGAAACCAGTACATTTTACATTAAAAAGCCATAATTTAAGAGGGACTTTTGGTTTAGACTAGCTGCATGCCATCTCCACTGAAGCAGTGCTTTTCTGAGTTCTCCTGAGAGCCCAGAGATGCTGTCTCAGAAATTAGCAGGAGAATTGCCACTGACATGGATAGGTACACAGGAAAAATAAGTGCAGTTAGCCACCAATGGCCAGCAGTTCAAAAAGTAGTCAGGAATCTGTCTACAATTGACAGAGTCTTGCGTGGGTGTCGGGTTTGTACAGCACCCAGCACAGTACAGTGATTACTGCCAGCATNTATCATCAGCACCAATAGTCATGTTTGTGTCAGCGTTTCCAATGGAATCACTGTTTTCAGGTCAACAGTGAAACTCAACTGGGGCTGCAGCACAGCACGCAGAGTTAGCTCTCATCTGGGGAACCAGATTTTTTCTTGTTAACCTTCGGGGGGGAGTGGGGAAGAATCCTGTTGTCCTGGAGAAACCAGTACATTTTACATTAAAAAGCCATAATTTAAGAGGGACTTTTGGTTTAGACTAGCTGCATGCCATCTCCACTGAAGCAGTGCTTTTCTGAGTTCTCCTGAGAGCCCAGAGATGCTGTCTCAGAAATTAGCAGGAGAATTGCCACTGACATGGATAGGTACACAGGAAAAATAAGTGCAGTTAGCCACCAATGGCCAGCAGTTCAAAAAGTAGTCAGGAATCTGTCTACAATTGACAGAGTCTTGCGTGGGGGTCGGGTTTGTACAGCACCCAGCACAGTACAGTGATTACTGCCAGCATGATGCTGTCCTGCACCTAAGAGCTGCTTAGAGTTGGGGTGGGGGTCGGGGGCAGGATCAAAGAGCTGGCTCTAGTTCCCTTGTTTTTCATGGGATGGCAAGGTACAAGGCCTGGCTGTGGCTGGGTACATGTGCAACACATCTGAGAGTGATTTCACATTTCTGTTTTACTGCAACACTCATCCATGTCTTTGAGTGCAGTGAGTGGCAGTCAGTGCTGCACACCTCTGTGGTGTGAGTCAGGGCTGTACCTGATCCACATTCTGAGGTGTGATTCTGCCAGGCTAGTTTGAAAGTGGGTATTTTGTCTGAAAACATCAGGATTCTTTCCCATTTTCCAAATGGGTTAAACTGGGTTTAAGTGTGCTATCAGCAACAGGCGTGGGGGAAGGACCATAAATTGATCTACAAGTTGTGATTGGGCTTATTTTCCTTCTTTTTATTCTAAGCCACGACGAATTCCTTCTGAAAGGCAGCTCGTGCTTACTGTGTCCATTTTTGTGCACATCCAACAGGGTTATGCATGCTTTTTTAGTAACGCCTGCCGAAGCATGGCAAGGATCAACATTTCATTTTCATTACATTTCATTTATTTCTCTATTTTGGAGGAAGGGTTCCGTGAAGTATAAGATAGACATAACTAAAATAAGTTTCCACTGTAGGTGAAAATATTGGTAATTAATGTGACTCCTCATAAAGGAGCTGAATTGCAAGCTACAGGTGAAGTTGTAGAAAAAATAACTGCTTGATAATGCCTTTTGCTGCAATAAAATACGGTCATATGAGGAGTAAAAGAATCGCCAGACACGTGCAGACGAGCCGTTTGCGCTTCGTTTGAGACTCCTACAAAGCTGTTGCTTGCAAACACTGACGTTGGGTGCAATAACATCAAGGTTGCCATCTTACATGCATATTTAGTCTCCTCTTGTATTATTGCAAATGTTATATAGCTATAACAGCATGAAATAGATACCCCCACCTCGATACAGTGATAGGTACTACATCACTGCTGCAGCAGTGCTCTCCTGCAAAAGGACTTTTTGAAGGATTTCTAATGGTAATGAAAATATTCTGATACAGCATTAAGGATTTTGCTTCTGAAATGTGTTTAATGTAAATATGCTGTCAGATACCCTTCAAGTAATTGACAAGAGCAGATGATTAGCAGTGTTCTCAATAGTGTTTTTGCATAATCTTACATTTTGACAGAACTCTTCAGTGGCTTTTTATTGTCAGTGCTCTGCAATCAGTAATACTTTTTCCTTGACATTTACTTTGTCATTATAAATCTTGTAAGTGGTCATTTAACTTGTTCAGAATGCATGTAGGAATATCATTACTAACATGTTTGGAAAAAATGCCTTCCTGTTGAGGAAGTGTTCCAAAAGTAAACTTTAAAAAAATCCTTAAATGAAGGAGGTTGATGAGTGATTTTATTTAATAAATACCTGTCTCTGAGCATCTTGCACATTTCAACTTCTGAATCCTAGAATCGTATAATTTGCATGCAAGTAATCAAAATCAACATGATTGTTGGATTTTTTTTCATTGAGTCTTTTTTAATTTAATACTGTTGTTCACATATGATCCTTTACATCTAGCTGACCAAAATTAAACTCTTATGATCCATCAGCATTTATAATTGCATGCTGCATATAACATTAATAGTCAATATAATAAACCTTCATCTTTATTGAAGCACCTCTTGTTTCTACAGCAGTTCTTTAATCTATCTCAATAGATTTCTAGTGTACAGCTCATATAGATTCGGTCAGTGACAAGGGTTAGAGTAGTCTTGTAGAACATTTACTTGTAGCTGTGAAAAGCCCACATTCATCAGAGGATTAGGTCGATCAGATTGTACCAGGATCAATGGAAGGACTGTGTGATCCCTCTTAGGCTGTAATGTGTTCACCTTCTTTGGAGAGAATTCACATACACACACATTTCTCTGTCTTACAGCCATTTATCTCAGAACGTCAAATTGCAATAATTAACCATTATTGATCTTAAATTCAATTAACTTCATTAACACAGGTCATGATGAGGGTGCTTGTAAGGGAAAGGCTCTTGACAAGTGTCTTTTCGTATATGACATTGAATGTTCACAATCGTGGCTACAGACTATTCATACTGTGCCACAGGAACATCTTTTAAAAATGACAAGAGTTTGCTTGGTGGCTCTGAAGTGACATTTTAATCCCCTCCCCCTCTTCTTCTAGTTCTCAGGGTTTTCCAGCAAATTTCCTATTCAGGAATCAGTGAACCATTTGTTTCCAGCACATTATCTGAGTGTGGTATTAGAGCAAACCCCACCTATTCAAATACCCTCCAGTTCAGTGGTGCTAGATAGCGACGCATTTACACAGTGTATGTTCGTATAGTTAGCAAACGAGTGAAATGAATATTCATCCTTCTTTTGGCTGTACGTACAAAACAAGTTTGGGGCATTGCGTAGAGGTAATCCTTAGAACCTCGCTTTTTCCAAGTCCTGAGATTCATATTGCAGTCAATAGTTGTTTTTCTTAAATGAAGGCTGAATAAAAACTGTGAAAGGACACAAAGCTTTGTTGGCCCACAGTAGACTCGTTTTATTCATGGGCAAACTTCATTATAAATACAAGTTCACAATAGCTGAAATTGTGATTGAAATAATTAGGATTTCTACTATACCATTCATACAGTTGTATGGAGTTTATTGTCAGGAGGCACTGCAAGCAAAATAGCTATTGAAACCACTGTATAAAGGACTTCAATTAGAATTTCAAGTTCGCAGGAAAAGTGAAGGATCAGGCTGAAGGTCTGTTGGTACATTTCGGGTGTCTGAAATAGTCGCGATCATTTACAAAGAAATCTCTAAGTAGAATGACTTACTGTAATATAATGAAGCATTTTAGGTTAAAAAAAAATTATATTTAAAAACCTCACAGTGAAGGCTGCAGCTCCAGAGATGTGTTTTATTAAACGCAAAACACGGAGCCAGTGGTCCGGTTTGTGTGAAGTGTGTAAGATGTGTGGGAAGTTTAGATTAGAGGGCAGAGTACAGAAAGTGAGGTGTAAAATTTCTGTTTCTTAGTCTAAAAAAATGCTACACTCTAATCAGAAGATTTGGACCAATGTGGATAAAGAGAAATTACATCAGTTTTCTTCTGAAACAGATTTCTGTGACGATTAAATGGTCATTTTGTCACTACATTTGCTATTTCCACTCTGCTGTACAAAGCATTTACTGAAAAGAGGCAGGGCAGCAGCAGAATGGTTTGATTACTGCATTTGAAGAAACTAAAGTTCCCTTACAACATCTGTTTGCTCAATGAAGGATTATAATAATTAAGAGCTATTAGAGCCATATTGAGAACTTTTATGCTCATGCCTGCTTATCCTGGAGTTGGCTGTGAATGTTGTATTAGTTTGTTGAATGCCCTGTGTGCTTTCCAGTGATTAAAAGATGCCACCCAAATGCTGATAGCAAGCGGAGATTATGTCACTGTGTGTTTTAGTACCAGTTCCTACAGAGAACTTGGCATCATCTTACCAGGACGTTGATAGTGACTTTTATTAGAAGCAAAAAAAACCCAGAAAAAAAACCACCAACAAAATTTTCATTCTTTGAGGATTCTGGTGAATATTTTGTCCCTGTGAGGAAAATGTAATTCTGTGCTTAGAAAAATTCTATGGAGTCCAAAAACCAATTCACCTTCCAAAATTAGGGTCAAACCATAACAGGAAGCTGTTCTCTCTGTGAGAGAACATGTATTTCCTACTGTAGTGTGCGCTTGCGCGGAGTGGGAGCATAACAAGTTCTCTCCAAGTCTTTCCAGGACAAGCAACTGTCTTGGAAACCAGTGGAAAACCAGTTTTTCCTTAGAGTGGGTCACATTTATTCGTGGTGAATAATTTATACAGCAAATGTGAGTACATATTTTTCTGTTACTGGTGCACATACTAGTTGTATTTGTTAGGTTTACATGAATATTTTCATGTTATGGGTCTGCTGGTGAGCTGTTTACTTCCACAGTTTCGTGCCTGGCTTTTGAATCCCTGGTGGTGGTTCCCCTTTGTGGCTGGTTAGCTGACCCTTAACCTTCTGCTGGATAATGAGGAACTTAATGCTCTTATGAGTGACATTCACTTGTAACTTTGGGGTACCTGCAGGAAGGGCATCCCTTCCCCAGGAATGTGGAGGGGTGACAAGGGGAAAGAGAGGAAGGTAGGACAAGAGGAAATGGCCTCAAGTTGTGTCAGGGGAAGTTTAGATTAGACATTAGGAAAAACTTCTTTGTTGAAAGGGTGCTCTGGCATTGAAGAGGCTTCCCAGTGAGATGGCTGAATCATCATCCCTGGATGTGTTTAAAAGTCTTGTAGATACGGAGTTTGGGGACATGGTTTAGCAGTGGGTTTGGTACAGTTAGATTATTGATCTGACTTGATGATCTTAAAGGTCTTTTCCAACTGAAACGATTCTGTGATTGTTTGTTGATGACCCTGGAACATCAAGGTCCTGTGAATACACTCAGACTGAGCAGCAGTTGAGAATTCACAGTTGGTCCCTGTTACTCGTTTGCCTACTTGATCTAGTCCTGATGGTGCTTGTGAGAAGTTGTTCATGTGGTCACAGAAAAAGCCAAGGAGGGGTTTTTTGTTCCTTTCCACAGGATCAGTCAGAACTCCCAGGCTTATGCTCACAGGGACTGTTAAAATCTGTGCTTCCACGAGAGTGCAAAGGGAGAAAGATCCTGATGTCACAAAACAGCACAGCAGGGAAGGTCCTCACGGGAGTCCATAGTGTTTCTCAGCCCTTCCACTTGGCTGCTGTGATCCTGTAATGCCTCTGGTAAGCACCTGTGGGCACACACAATGGGACATGAGCTGTTTTCCAAGCTTCTCTACAGCTGTGGCACTTTTGGGAGACCACTGTATTGTGTATGTGTGACTGCAAATTTGTGACAAATCCCATAAAAATCTATTTGTGGTGACTAGACCTACTCTCTGAACTGTGGCACCTATTAAGTCTCTCACAGGTACGTCGTTCATTCTAGCTGTACAAGAGCATCTGAATGCTAGTTTTATGTGAAAACCTCTTTTTGTGAATCTGTACTTTTTTCATTATGCACAGGAGCAACTTAGACTTTGGGTTTCTCTTACAGTTTTTGAGTCTTCCAATCCCTTCTTCTCAAAAACTTCTTGTAGAATTAGGGAGGTGAACTCTCTTAGACAAATCTCAGGTGGATCCTCACACAGCCCTCCCCACAGAAGAACACAGTACACTGTGATGGGATCATCTGCATTCTGCATGTTAGAGAGAAGTGGTGTAAAGGTTCATGGCTGAGCATACTTTAGAAAAACCCTGCTCAGCAGGTTGAATTCAGGGAGTTGAGGCCCTGGGCAGGACACAGAGCAGAGAACAGCTTTGGAGGAGAAAGGCATGACCCATCATGTTACATCTCCAGTGTAGTACTGGTAGAACAGACATTCCCAACTTACCTGAAGTCCTGCTCTGTGCTGAGAGCAGAAAGCTCTTTGTAGGACAGTTGTGACAACACTTCCTACTTCAGAAACCTTTCTTAAGTTCCCAATTCTGTAAAAAAGTTGCTGGTAGTCTGCAGAGTTGGCATTTATTGGATCCCAGCAGCTTGGCTCCGAGATTTGTAACCACAGACTCTCTTGAGTTGTGCCCAGTACTTGCACCTGTGGGTATTTCACTAGGCTTTTTTATCCTTAATAATTGTTTAGGATGAAAACCAGCAATTATTTTCAATTACACATGTGTGTTGATCTCACATAAAGCACTGAAGAAGCACAGGACCAAAAATGCAAATTTAAGCCATCTTCTTACTTTTTGTGTAAGCAGCTGAATTACAGCCATTACAGGCTTCTTTACTTCTCACGTCTGGCACTGGGCAAGTAATTCTTAACTTTGGATCTCCAAGTTTGCAGCTATAAGACTTTCTTCCATGGGGTTGCTCATTGAAGCTTGTGAGCACCTGAGCAAAGTGATGCTGTCCAGTGGTGCCAGGTTGTTTCTAAGCCATCATTTACTGTAGTGACCTCTGGTTTTTTGAGGTAACTAATGAAGGAAATAATGCACAGGAATCTCTCATTTAACAAATGCCTAATTTTGATTTCGTAACAACAAAGGCCTCCTAAGGATTAGTAGCAAGTTTTGAGTGTTTTCTCCCTCAATTTGTAGGTGGCCTGTGTGACACTTTTAGGGTGGCAGCATAAAGACTGAAGTGAACAGGAGACCTGTTCAGAAGACGAGGCACTTTGGAGTACAGCGGCACGAGGAAACGATGCCTGCTGTAGACTTCTGCTCTGCTCTGAGATGGCCCACACTTTACTAACATATAAACTGATTTCTTGTTAGAATCTTGTCACTGGATATTCTTGTCCATGTAGTTCTCAAGTCTTAATGCATCTGATTGAAGCTGTCTGAAGTCCACTCCAAATGGAATGCCAGTCCAGGATGCTGGATCAGAGCATCAATCCATGCATTAATGAAGCTCCTGGCCTATTTCTGAGCTCAGTATTTTCATGAGGGAACAAACACGGGTACACATCAAAGTTTCTAGCTCCTAATGGTAGCCACTTGTTAGATTGGCATGCTGCGCCACGTCCATCAACACCGATTCCCAGAAACTTCATGCTACACTACTATTGGCATGAAAAGGCTGCAGATTTATCAACAAACAACAATTTCAGCTAAACAAGCATTAATCATGCACATCACATCAAATTAACATGCTCAAAATTAATATTCTTGACCTTGCCAGTGGGCAGAATAATCAGTCTTGCAGCAGAATCATTCTCCAGTGCGAGCTAGCAGCAACTTCAGCCGATGTGCAAGAGAAGTGCTGACCTCTCCATGTGGAAATAACATTTCTCTCCCATAATAGACAGTCCTGCCTTTATGAAACAGAACCTTTGACCTTTCTAACAGGAATAATGTCCCTGTCAGGGTGCTGGGTAATCAGTACTGCCATGCCCATTTAGAGACAGCGTTGTCATTTGCCATTCTTGTAAACAGGGCAGCCACTCCCACCTCCCATTTCCATTGTCTAATGAGGACTATGCTAACATCTCTGCCAAGCAGTGAAGTCTCAAACACAGTTTCAGTTACGGGTGAATTATCAGTCAGTGGCAGTGTAGAAATAGCTCGTGTTGTGGGTGAAACGTTTGCCTTTCTTCCTGTAAGTGGAAGGCCTGCAGAGTGGGAGTTTTCTAACAGACTCACTCTTTACATGCCTTCATTTGCATTAGGTCTTTGATGGACTTCATCCACCAAGCTGGTTTGCTCTTGCCCCTGTTCAGTCATTTTGTGAGGGAGGTTGGCTGGCACAAATTGTCTCCGAGCTGCTGTTTTGCTGTTGACTTTCTCTGGACTTATGTTCACTCTCTTAACTCTGAATGATCCCAGTGAAACTGGAGACTCTGCAGGTTTTCTCATCAATTACTTAAATATTTAAAAAATAGTCTGGTTATTTCTTGAGGTGGCTGGTGTCTGCTTTAAAACAGAGGGAGCGATATCTAGGAAAAGGCTCTGCACTGCCAGCAGCACTGGCTGTGGCAGGAGTAACTTCTTGCAGCTCTGCTCTTTGGCTCGGGCTGCAGAGGCAGCTTCACTGGCTGGATCCTGCACACTGCTCCACTTCATGATCTGTCCTGATTCTTTTTCCCTTTTTCTTTTTGACTCATCCCACAAGTGTTCTGAATATTTCTGCTCCCAGTCTTTCTTTCAGTAACACTGTTCTCTTTCTTTCCAGAGTGAAATTTACAGGGGTTCAGGTTTCTTTGAGGGTTGTGAAGGTTTTCTTCGAGCTTCACCCAAACTCGGATGGTTGGGAAAGGACCCTGAGCGTTGCACAGTTATTTGAAATGATGCATAGCTTATTAATAAAGCTGGTTGTAATTTTTTTATTAAAAAGCTATCTGGTTAAAGCCAGACTATTTCAAGGAACCGAGTGGTTTTGATAAAACTTTGTAGTTAAGCATTTTTGCATATAAGGAGAATATTTGAATGTTTTGGTACTTTTTCAAGCAAAGACCTTAATATACCGATTTAAATATACTCTGGTAAGCTAATTAAAACAAAATAAAGAGTCTTGGCCAAAAAACCATAATTAAACCAAGACATTTCAAAAGTATTTAAATGAATTATTTGGGTAGATTGAAGCCAAAATATAAGGTCTCAGATGCAGTTTTCTGAAAATAAGGGAAGAACTGTGTAACTAATTGGGGTTTGGAGAACTGTAAAATATGCCTTTAACGTTAGGGTTTTCTCTTTCCAAGTAAACTCAAGGAGGTGTGTGTCTTACTGTGTTAGGGAGTTGATGTTGCCATGGAAGGGATGAAAACCATACAATATTTGTCCTCTTCCTGCTGAAGAGGACTTCTAGCAGTTGGGGTTTGAGCCAGTAGCTGTTTTGCTGGTGGGCATCGCAGCAGACCGCTGGGTTTGGCCTGGGACGTTGGCAGGGTAGCAGCTGTTTTAGCTGCACAGGGACTTCCTCCACCTGCAGAAACTTAGTGCTCTGGTGGTATTTTCCTGATCTCTTACAGCAGATCTCTGGTGCTGTGCAGAGCCAGGTATGGGAGTTTATCAGTGCATATACAGTGTGTAGAACATTTTGGGCAGTGATGGATCACAATTTATTTCCACTGGCAAAGGAATGATCCATAACTCAGTTATGAAGGTAATTCCCTCGTGTGCAGAAAGGAATTGCATTAATCCACAGCTTATTGTTACGTGTTGATATCAGACGTGTTAATTTCATTATTACCTAGCAGTTTAGTTAATAGTTATAACAAATATTAATAAAGGAAATGTGCTCTTGAACCTCTCTGTAGCTGCACCTGCCATAGGGTTCTCTGATACCCTCATCTTATCTGGAAGCCAAGGGCCACACCGGGGAACTGCTTTCCATTTTTTGTCAAATATTGTGTCACAGTGACACCCTGGCACAACTTGCAGGCAATTTCCTGTGCGTTATGATGCCCTGTGAGATACAAACTAAAAACTGTTCTGAGAACTGTAATTATTTTTCTTCTTCTACCCTGGCAAAACAAAAAAAACCCCAAACCCATCTAATTTCTTTCATTTCCATTCTTACTAACTTCTTCTGCCATCAGAAGTGCCTTTACAGTTGTTTTTTATCTCCTCAAAGCTCAAGGCATTGAGGAACAGTTTTACAGATGTCCTGCTGTTCCAGACATTTACACTTGAAAAATATCAAACTACAAGTGTGGAGGGTTTTTTCCTAATAGAAGGGAAATGGCTGAACAATGATGGGCTGGAGACAGTGTTTCTGAAAGACAGTCCCTCCACCAGGCAGTGAATCTCAGTGAAATTTTTTTTCTTTATCATCACCAGCTGATCTTTTTCTCCGCTTTCATGGTCACTTTGCTTTTCAAGTGCATATTTAGTCAAGAAATTTCTCTGCTGTGAGCCTCCTTGTCCTTCTGTCTGTTGCAGTGATGCTGTTACCTCCATCAGCTCTTTGACAGAACTTGGGCAGAATATAGATCGTCTCTCTCCCCTGAGCAAGATCCGTTGGGGCAGGAAGGGATCAGAGATTCCTTTGGGTGCACATGGGCTCAGTGCCTTGACTCATCCTTCTGAATCCTGTACTCGCCTAGCATGGGGCTCAAAGCTGGCCTTAACCCTCTCTCCTCTTCTGTCCCACATGGTGGTAACAATTTAATTGGGTTTTCTGAGGAGGAATCATGTCAGCCACTGTAAAGCTACCTGCAGAGCTATTGCAAAATCTTTGAGCATACCCTGAGTCTGCCATCACAGGCTGGTCCAGAACTTGTTGGGTTGCCCTGTATTGTCCTGAAGGCCAGCAATTAGGTGCCTGGACCTTGGAATAAGTAATTAGAAGCTACTGGTGTAAACTCTAGTTTGGGGTAGTGTTTTAAGTCTTAGGCTGAGATAGTTCCTTGAGCATCCTCATCTCTTACATAAGTCTTTGGTTGGGGAATTTGTGGGTAATGGGGTGTTTCATCCCTCCTCTCCTGCGTGCAGGGGAAGGAGCAGAAGGAGTTCTTCAAACTGTCAGTTTACTGAAGTTGCAGGCTGCAGGGTTAAATTCCATGCTACCGTTTGTGCCTCATGTCATGCATCCCTGGATCAAAGCCTGATGTCGCTAGTTGGCTTCACAACTGGAGCTTAGGAGGAAGAACAGCTATAGAGAAGGCAGTTCCTGGTTAACACGCAAATATGCTTGATAGTTGATGAAAAGGGCAAAGAAAGCATGAAAGGTAAATAGATTTACATTTAAATGAGCCGCATGCTGGAGGTTTTCCCTAATCCAAAAGTCGCTCTCTGAAAACACCGTGAGTGACAATACAGGCGTTTGAGCCCGAACAAAACTCCTAAGATTCCAGCAGTAAAAGCAATAAAAAACATAAAGGAAATCACACTATTTAGAGGGTTGATTACGTGACCCTCATTTGTGAGCTTACCCTGTTGGTGAGCACTGGTCCCTGGGAGGACTTTCTGTGGTCTGCAGGGGTGATCCCAGGGCTTTGGTGTGTGATATGGTGCTGGGAGTCGGTGGTCTGTGCTCTCACCAGCACTCAGGACAGAAAACCAGCAGAACTTAGCAGTGCTCGGGTGTGCCATCCCAGCCTGGAGGTGTGAATGAGGTCCTGATAAAGGAAGCAGTGTATATACCTTGGATTTTCTTTATGTAGTAAAAACAGAATTATTCTTCTGTTTCACAAAACAGAGGCAAAGACGTGGGACCTATAAAGGAAAAAACTGTTTCCACAAGAGGCAAGAGAAAGAGGTCACATTTATTCCCATCGTAGGTTTCATGCTGTCATTCCTTCCTTCCATCCTTCCTTATTCATATCACTAGGATGTGTGTTATCAGTAGTTTATAATTTATAATTCTTCAGCTTTATAGAGTAATTTGAACTGCTTTGGTCTCCTTTGCAAAAGTTTTTGGTAGTGCTCAGAAACAAGATAGATCAAATAATTAAGATGAAAAAAAGCAGTCTGTAACATCCATAGGGGAATGGAAATAATGAACGAGCTGCACCTTGTTAGATTCTTTGTGCTGATTTCGTTGCGAGTATTTACAGCATGGACACTGGTACTACAGATGGGCTGACATGACTGTAATATGCAGAAACCAGCTTTTTTTCAAAAAACATTTTGAAAAAGCATTAAAAAAGAGCAAAACAGTCCATCTCTGTTTCATTGGAGGGCATGTATTTGTTCAGGACTGATCTTCGTATCAGCATCTTTGAAAGATCTCCTGATAAAGTTTTTAACGTGATTCTTTCAAACCGTGTTCTGCCGAACGTTAAACTAGGCCTCTTGGTGCATGAATTTTCTGTGTTGAAATTATCTGAGCTGAAATGTCTAACCACTGTTATGTGTTGCTCTTATGTAGTGTGTTTGTGCTTTCAAAGCTTTAACTTCTATTCTGAAGATCAGATTATAACTTTACATGCTTGGAGGAAGATCCGTTACCATTCATCCATGTGAAAGAACAGTAGTGGCTATTCTGTATTACCTAACTGAGTGAAGAAATACTCCATGTGAAACTAAAAGCCTGATTTCACTGTTGCTTTAGCAGTTGTTCTGTCTCTTGTCATTTTCTGATAACATTTAAACATGTTTTTCCTGAAAGAAATTTGCAAGGGTCAGGATACACTTCTACATTTTTCACACTGTTGGTTGAAGTAGGACCTTTTCGGGGGGTGTGAACTGTTATGTCCTCTGGCCTAGGGATCAAATAACCAAGATATAGATTATTCAGTGTATTTAAGATACAGATCCCAACACATTGCAGATGTGTTGCAGAGCAGGTCAAAAGTCAAGTGTCTTCAACCACAGAGTCTGCTGGAAATGTGTTTTTTTCAAAGTTTACAATTGTATTAGTGAGAGATTTCAAGTAAATTTAAAATTCCACTTAAGAATAGTAATGTGTCAGGTTTTTTCTTTCTTGCTTAGCTGTAAATGAGTGCATTATACAGAGCTAGAATGATCAATCCCTCTACTACTATTTCTGTTGACGTTTTCAGACTGATTTATCTAGAGGAAAGACTTAGGTAGACTTAGAACACATAGAACGTGAGCATGGAAGCATCATGGGGAAAAAAACTGTGTTCACTGCCATTTCCCAACTACCCTATTCAGGAAAAGTACCCTAGATTTACATCACCAGTTGCAATATTACAGAGTAGAAAAAAACCCCCACGATCATGTTGGGTGTAGCTTATGCTGAGTAAATATTGACAAAGTAGTCTAAAGAGCAAACACTTTGACATTTGTAAGGTCCACTGGAAGGTCTTGTATATATTTATACAGCAAGAATGAGTACAGCATACCAATTTTCTTGAACTAGCTGCTGACATAATTCTGCATGGGTTTTTTTGTTGAGACAGGTATGTTTAAATGTGGATGGGTCATTAGTTAACACCCGTAATGAATATCTTCAAATTACTCTTAGAGAGTTGTTTCAAAAGGTTCTGTCACCTGCTTTTACCAACTCCTCCTGTAAAAAATGATACTACTAATAAGAATAACTTAACCCTCCCATATTTTGTAATTACTGTAAGTGGATACTTTTTTACTTTATAGAAATTTTTGATGTTTGTTATATTCTATATTTATTAAAGATCAAGTCTCCGAACTGTAATGAGCAAAAAATCCTTGCTTAATTTAAATTGTGAATCTGTCTGTTAAGAAATGCATTAGGGGTAGGAGAAGCATAAGACATATTAATTGACAGACAGGAACTGCTGTCTCTGAGGTTGATACAAGTAATTTATTACTTTAGAAATGAATGCCACCTCCAGAATGTGCTTCATTAATTTCAAATTTAGTTTTAATTTCAAGCTGTTGCCCCTTGAGAAGAATAAGGTGGCAAATTATGTTTGAAGAGCAGATTTTTTTCTTGCTCTGAAGAAACACTATATTTTAACTGTTTAATTTTACAAATAAGTATGCTTCTTTGGGTAAAACAGTTAAGCAGAAGTATAATCAGCAAAAACTAACTTATATTTTCTTCTCTTCATAATAGCCTATGTTTCAGACGAACTAAAAGCTGCAGCACTGGTAGAAGAAGATGTGGAACCTGATGAAAATGCAGTTGATGGGGAGCCCTCGGCAAAATATGCATGTCCAGAAAAAGACTTCAGTAAGAACTGCCAGAGCTACCAAAACTCTCCAGCAGCTGAATTTTCTAGCCATGAAATGGACAGCGAGTCACATATCAGTGAGACGAGTGACCGCATGGCAGACTTCGAGAGCAGCTCTATTAAAAACGAGGAAGAGAGCAAGGAGGTTTCAATACCACTGGAAGACTCTACTGTGTCTGATAGCTTAGAACAAATGAAAGCCGTATATAATAACTTCCTTTCTAATTCTTACTGGTCCAATCTCAATTTGAACCTTCACCAGCCGATTTCAGAAAAAAACAACGGTAGCAGCAGCAGTAGCAGCAGCAGCAGTAGCAGTTGCGGAAGTGGCAGCTTTGACTGGCACCAGACTGCTATGGCCAAAACCTTGCAGCAGGTTTCTCAGAGCAGAATTCTTCCTGAACCAAGTCTTTTTAGCACAGTCCAGTTGTACAGACAAAGCAGTAAGCTTTACGGCTCTATATTTACTGGGGCCAGTAAGTTCCGGTGTAAAGACTGCAGCGCTGCCTACGATACTTTAGTAGAATTAACAGTGCACATGAATGAAACGGGACATTATCGAGATGACAACCATGAAACTGATAACAACAACCCCAAAAGGTGGTCCAAACCTCGCAAACGTTCTTTGCTCGAAATGGAAGGGAAAGAAGATGCCCAGAAAGTGTTAAAGTGTATGTACTGTGGTCATTCATTCGAATCTCTTCAAGATTTGAGTGTTCATATGATCAAAACAAAACACTACCAAAAAGTGCCTCTGAAGGAACCTGTTACACCTGTAGCAGCAAAAATTATCCCAGCTCCTAGAAAGAAAGCATCACTGGAGCTTGAACTTCCGAGTTCTCCAGACTCCACAGGTGGGACACCAAAAGCAACAATCTCAGATGCAAACGATGCACTTCAAAAGAATTCTAATCCTTACATTACGCCAAATAATCGCTACGGTCACCAGAACGGCGCCAGCTACGCCTGGCACTTTGAGGCGAGGAAATCTCAGATTCTGAAGTGCATGGAATGTGGAAGCTCGCATGACACTCTGCAGGAGCTCACCGCTCACATGATGGTGACAGGACATTTTATTAAAGTCACTAACTCTGCCATGAAAAAAGGGAAGCCAATTATAGAAGCCCCAGCGACACCAACAATAACGTCCTTAGTAGATGAGAAAGTTCAGTCTGTACCACTGGCTGCCACCACTTTTACATCTCCTTCCAATACACCTTCTAGTGTTTCCCCTAAATTAAATATTGAAATAAAAAAAGAAGTAGATAAAGAAAGAGGTATCACCGATGACAAAATGAAAGACAAAGAGAAGTCAAGCGAAGATGAGGAGAAGTATGATATCTCCTCAAAATACCATTACTTGACTGAAAATGACCTAGAAGAAAGCCCTAAGGGGGGATTAGATATATTGAAGTCTTTAGAAAACACAGTTACGTCAGCTATAAACAAAGCCCAGAATGGCACCCCAAGCTGGGGTGGCTACCCCAGCATTCATGCCGCGTATCAGCTGCCCAATATGATGAAACTGTCGTTGGGCTCATCTGGGAAAAGTACACCATTGAAACCTGCGTTTGGAAACAATGAACTAGTGTCGCCAACTAAAACACAGCCCTTGGTGTCTCCACCAAGCAGTCAGACCTCACCTGTGCCAAAAACAAACTTTCATGCCATGGAAGAACTGGTGAAGAAAGTCACCGAGAAGGTGGCTAAAGTGGAGGAAAAAATGAAAGAGCCCGAAGGAAAACTCTCTCCAGTGAAACGTGCAACACCTTCGCCATGCAGTAGTGAAGTCAGTGAACCTCTCAAGATGGAGTCCTCCAATGATGGTGGCTTTAAAAGCCAGCAGAGCAGCCCCATCCCTCAAAGAGATGGTTGCAAGGATAGTCCCACCGTAGAACCTGTGGAAAATGGGAAAGAACCCGTGAAGTCCATTGTAAGTTCTTTAAGTAGCAGCACAGCCATCATTACTGATCACCCCCCTGAACAGCCATTTGTAAATCCATTAAGTGCACTGCAGTCTGTCATGAATATTCACCTTGGGAAGGCGGCAAAGCCATCTTTGCCTGCTTTAGACCCAATGAGCATGCTTTTTAAAATGAGCAACAGTTTGGCCGAAAAGGCCGCAGTGGCCACCCCACCTCTACAGTCCAAGAAACCAGACCATTTAGACCGTTATTTTTATCATGTCAACAATGACCAACCCATAGATTTGACGAAAGGCAAGAGTGACAAAAGCTGCTCTTTGGGTTCAGCGCTTTTGTCATCCACATCGACATCTTCTGCATCTTCTTCATCTACAGTGACAACAGCAAAGACATCTGCAGTCGTGTCATTCATGTCAAACTCGCCGCTACGCGAGAATGCCTTGTCAGATATATCTGATATGCTGAAGAACCTGACAGAAAGTCACACATCAAAATCTTCCACACCTTCCAGCATATCTGAGAAATCTGACATTGATGGTACCACAATAGAGGAACCAGAAGAGAGTACACCAGCTCAGAAAAGGAAGGGACGCCAGTCTAACTGGAACCCTCAGCACTTGCTCATATTGCAGGCCCAGTTTGCGGCTAGTTTACGGCAGACTTCAGAGGGGAAATACATCATGTCAGACTTGAGCCCTCAAGAAAGAATGCACATTTCCAGGTTTACAGGACTTTCAATGACCACAATTAGCCACTGGCTAGCCAATGTGAAATACCAGCTTCGAAGGACGGGGGGAACTAAGTTCCTTAAAAATTTGGACACTGGGCACCCAGTGTTCTTTTGTAATGACTGCGCTTCACAGATCAGAACTCCTTCAACCTATATCAGTCATCTTGAATCGCATCTGGGTTTCAGGTTAAGAGACTTGTCCAAACTGTCCAGTGAACAGATTAACAATCAGATAGCACAAGCAAAGTCACCGTCTGAAAAGCTGGTGACGTCCTCTCCAGAGGAAGAAATCGGAACTGCTTATCAGTGCAAACTCTGTAACAGGACTTTCGCAAGCAAGCATGCCGTTAAACTTCATCTTAGCAAAACACATGGCAAGTCACCAGAGGATCATCTTCTGTATGTTTCGGAGTTAGAGAAGCAGTAGCATTTGCTTTTGATTAAAATGACTGTAATTTGCTTTGAGGAAAACTGTCAAAGACGCCTTAAAGCTACTGTTTAGTTCTTGGCACATGTTCTTATTTTAACTCCAGAGTCGCTCTGGGCTGAACTGTTTTGTATAACTGTACAGTGTTTAAATAGAGGTGCATAATCAGCTGTTGTTACTGGTAAAATATGAAGGTTAAAATGCAGTGGTAAGTGTTTGGAACTTTGTGTAAATTGGATTTAGTTGCTGTGCATCCCTCTGATGCATCAAGCTGCATGCATTAACAGACAGTTTAATTAAGCATTTATAACTAATTCTGGTGCACTTTTTTCATGTGACCTAAGTGTGCTGGTATTTCTCACCCTATAATCTTTAGCCCTCTGAGTACTTTGAAGCACTTTTGCATTAATTTGGTAAAAATGTACGGATGCGTTTTTTTTAAACCCTTACCAGCTTAGTTCCAATTACTAATATGAACCTCCATTTATGCAGAGGTGTCTCACACCTTGAAATTTGAAAATATAATTTTCACATTGAAACATAGGTGTATATATTGTATAGATTTCAAAATCTCTTATGGAAAATGTGATTGTGGTTAATGCCGTTTTCTTTTTCTTCAGCATTTTTAGCAACAGTGGGTTTTGTACCTGATACGCGCCAGGTATGAACTGTACCTATATATAGTGTATATTTCATTTTTTTTAGATCTAACAACTTTTCTTTTAACATCCAAGCATTGTAAATTGTATGATGAAAGATACCGCAGATGGCATTTATAAAGTATTCAGAAACATTATTCTTAAAGCAAAGTATGTTTTGTTTTGCTCTACAGTACATCTATATTAATAGAGGTTCATGTTTAAATTATACATATTTATTAGTGTTGCTCTCATTTGTTTGTTGGTTTTGTTTTGGTGTTGTTTTTTTTTTTTGAAACCATCTGAAGAAACAGAAGCCACGGACTGCATTCCTGGCATGCATTCTAACTGTTTTGCACAACATGACTTTTAAAGGTATTTATTAGTAAAAAAAAGAAAAAGAAAAAAAAAAAGAATAAAATGAGAAAATTCAAACTAAACTCAGTGCTCAAAGGGTTAAATCTATTTGAAAAAAAACTTGTACTGTATTTCCTAAACATTGATAAAGCCTTTAAAATGTTTGTACTGTAATACTTTGCTTAAAAAGTTATGAGGCATTCTGTGATATAACCTCTTTTACTTATTTATAAGCGCTCTTGGTTGTTATTTCCTATTGTAGAATGCCTTTTTATTTCAATTGGTAACTTTCTGTTTTGTTCTGCCTAATTATTCTCCCAAGATTCCATAGTGCAGCTTTATCTTTAGGCATATGAAAGGTAACCCGTGGTTACCAGCACACTAAGTGATTCTGTTCGTCTCCATTTTTGGCAGTTAATTTGCAGAAGTAACTGACAGCTGACACCATATGAGAATCTATGTATAAAATATTGGCATGTAAACAGCACAGACACTGTAATGCACTCTGTGCCCTGTTTTGTTGTTGACAATGAAGCACCATTATAT
Organism: Rhinopomastus cyanomelas; assembly: GCA_013400115.1. Taxonomy (NCBI): domain Eukaryota; kingdom Metazoa; phylum Chordata; class Aves; order Bucerotiformes; family Rhinopomastidae; genus Rhinopomastus; species Rhinopomastus cyanomelas. Next base: position 822,550 of record VXBP01001631.1, read on the forward strand.
GACTCTTCATATAACCTTTTTTTCTACAGCAGCATTAAAATTGTCTTTTTGCTATAATTTTGTGTTGCGTTCACAATTATGTCTGAAATGTGCTACGACTAACGAGCACATTAAAATTAAATTGTATGCTATCTGTTTATGACTGAAGCTTGAGTAGGTTTCTTCATCTGCCAGGTGCTGGCAGTCAAAAGCTGCACATAAATCACTGGAGTTTTAGTGAACTTTACCGTTTAAAGAGCAGGGTGGCACTTATTCAAAGGCTGCATTAACAGATTCCCCCCCCTCCCGAAAAGATAAATGAGTGTTATAACTCCTTTTTAAACATCAGGTAAGGCTGACTGTGAAGACGGGGTTTATAAGCAGCGTGTGGCAAAGCAAAGAGGTGTTTTGCTGTGCTGTGTGTTTCGACCCAGGCAGATACTGGTACGGAATGTATTGAGCTGAGTCTGCAACTTGTACCAGTGGGTGTTTCATGGCTTAGAAAAGCCCTCTGCACCTACCCAGCCTTTTCAAACGGCAGGAGTAAGAACCTGAGAGCAACGGCTTAAACTTTGTGGTTTTGGAGCGAGTCCTCTTATGGCCTTAACTTGCTGTTGTACAGCTTCCACGGCAGACAGCAGAGGGGAAAAGAAGATGAGTAAACACGTGCCAAACAAACGCAAACAAGCAGGAGCATTTATATGATAATGACAGACTTTTACTGGTGTTGACAGGTCATCCCATCAAAAGCATTGAAAACAATTTGCATCTCCGAAGCACCTATATTACTATGCATGTAAATAATGTCCCTTGGCAGTCAGGTGAACTCAGAGTCTGGAGATGGTTATATGGGAACTAAAACCACCATTAAACCACTTAGGAATCATATCTCAAGTAATTAGCTTCTGAATGTTAAATGTACAGACTTTTCCTTTCTTTTTTTAAAAAAAATCCACTGTCTTCCAGTAAGCGATTAATTAAATCTTTGGTTCTTTCTTTCTGTCTTTCTGTCTTTCCGTCTTTCTTTCCGTCTTTCTCTGTAATTGTAAAGGCAGTACCACGTCTTCACAAACAGGACCCAGCGAATGGGATTAACACTTAGGGCTCTGGGTCTTTTCCTCATCGTTTGGCTCACAGTTGTATCTGATTTTAGGGTCATTTGCGTGCCACTGTTACGGCCCTGGCACAAATTCCAGCAATCAAATTGCAGCCTGTACCAGGAATGTCCCGCACTTACCTAGGAGAGGCAGCCTGGATGGCTGAAGCCTCTCGTGAAGCCTCCTGGGTGGCTATCCAAGTTCTTTGCAGATAGATAACCCCAGTCTAAATGCAGCCAAACTTTCTTACCTCTAGAGCAGAGAATTCCTCCTTTGAAAAAGATACCAGCTTAAATATAGTATTTGGTTGCAAACCAGAAATTCACACATAAGGAGACTGGCAGATTATTGCATATATTGTCAATCAATGTATTTTTAAGATGCACCGTTGACTTATAATAGTAATGCTAGAAGCTCAGTATGCAGTGCTGTTATCTGGGACACGGGAGGCAGTAAAAATAAGACTACAGAGACTTTTGCAGTGTTGCTTCGATGTAGAATGCAGACAAGGGGTCAATAAGTGCAAACACCAAGTGCCACCGATGCAACCGCCCCATATCTGGTAAAAGTCAGCTTCTGGGCCTGATTTATCTAGGTCTGAACGTGCACTGAGGAGACATCCACGGTGAAAATCCGGGGAGCAACCATATATTCTAGTGCACACCAGAAATGACTTTCTAATACATCTCTAAAATATGCCTGAAACTTTGCAAATGAATGGCTAGTCAGCATCTGCATATCTCAGATTTATTAAACGAAAGTTCAGCCTGCGTTTCAGAACCTCCCGGACTGGCATACCAATGCGATTTCACATTATAAAGAATTCAGGAAAGCAATGAACTAGAAGAACGTTCTTCTCATCCATACCCTGATGTGTACTTTGGCGTGGCGACTGCTAGTGCTAACCAGCTAACCAAGCTATCGACGTTACTGCGGGGTTTTGTCCTGCTAGACGAACATGGAGGTATGGATGCAGCATTCTGAAACACCCCTCTGAGTCCTGGTTTTGGCTTTGTGCTTGATTGTTTTAGTTAGAAACATGCAGATCGAGAGAGAAAACAAAATGCCTCACGGAAGAGTGTGGAAATGAAATCGTGGTGGGGTGGGAAGAGCTTTAAATCACAGGTGTATAAAGGTGACCCTGGTCTAACCCCACCCAAGCAGTGGCTTGTTGCAGCACACTGTATATCTTCCAGCCATCACATTTACGCAGTATCTTAAAATAACATTTGTGATAAATGTGCAATTTAACTAATTTATGGTGCTATGATGTGCTCAGGGCTACATGCAAGATGAAAATCTTAAATGGAGCTTGAACAGCTCACTTCACAACAAGAAATCAATATGCCAGATCTTAGAGAGCTGTTCGCTGGAGTCAACACTTAGAAAAAAAAATAATCAGTGATGTACCTTTAAGTTTTAGTGAATAAGAAATCTATAATTAACTGGAAATGCGACATTTAAGCTGGTGTAAGGATCTGCTTCTGGAACCGGCATCTTTCTAGAATCTTCATGTTTTATTTTTGCATGAAAACCGAAAGTGCATTGTTCTAATCATGCAGCTGCTCTCGTGCTAAACACGGTGGGCCGTCTTTTTAGTCCAAACCAGGGCAGATGAGTGCTATCAATATGGGAGTTCTCTGCTGCATGCTAATACGGCTGTCTATCTTGCTATCTAAAGCCAGGCACAGATATGACTCTGCATTTTATGGCAGCAAAAGATTTGGCCATACTTTGAATTTAAAAAAATTACTGGCATCTATTGAAGGGAAGAGCCTTGTCCAATTTTGCAAGCTCTTATTTCAGCAGCAACAGAAGTGTGGTGCAAGTGGAACAGAGACGACTGGTAATGCTGCTAAATCGAATTAATGAATTTCGTGTTTTAAATGTGCCTCCAGAGAGGCTTCTGTTCTTCCTAGAAAAATACCAAATTATTACAAGCATTTTGGGCTGCTTTGTTTCGGTAACTCTTTGCTAGAAGTGTGTTCTGGAGCCTTGCTAGAGAGTCTGTCACCCACACTGCTCCACAGAGCTGAAAGATCATAACCAAGAATTTGGTAAGTGAAATAGAAAAAAAAAGAATAAAGTTTCAAGATGTCTCAGATTTTAAATTCACTGGACTGTCTTCTTAGCAAAGAATGCAGCAGTGAGACTACTCGACTGGCCAGTGGCTGTTTTAGCAGTGGGAATCCAAATATGGAACTCCCTTGGGTTTGGCTGGTAAGTGTGTACAGTCACCAGGAGTCAAACCCAGTAAATTCTCCTCTCCTGGGACTTTGTGCCAAGATGTGCCTTCCCGCCCTTGGTTGACCTGCTGCAGGTAAATGAGAGAACGAGACGTAATTACTGCACCGCCATCCCGGAGTATGAAAGCAGCCCGGTTGTTTGGGGCGTGGTCGCAGTGCATTTTGCTGAGTTTTCAGTAATTATCCTAAATAATGAAAAGCTTATGTACGCTTGAGAGTATTTGCATAAGAAGTCAATTTTTTACCGGAGGAGGAAGAAAGAATCGGGGTCATTTACAGAAGGCAGCAGAGTTGTGTATTAACACATCATTATACGTGTCTGGAAGCGCTGGAATTGTTGGAGAGGTTAAAACCTGTTTCCAGGCCTGGGATTGGGGCAGTAATTTTGTCTAAACCTTCAGTTTAGGGTAGTGGTGGTGGTAGGTCGATTAATTTCTTACGTGTAGAAACAATCTTCCTTTGTGCTTGGTGTGCATCCTGCGCCTTAGCGGAGCGGCTCGTGTGTGCATGTGTTTCCCAGCTGTAGGCTGCAGCGTGTACCTGTACACGGGACGCACTCGCTTCCTCGGCAGCTGTTGCGTGCTTCCCTTCTCCTTAGTTACAGCTTGAGAAGCAGCTCTGATTAAATAATCTGTTAAGAGAACTAAAGTCAGACAGATGTTTTGGAATAGATGGATGTGCCCGGACCAGTCAGCAGGCTCGTCTGTGTAACCTTTGTTGCAGGGAAGACGTGCAGCCACAAACGGCACTTGTGCACCATCGTGCCTGTCTTGCGTCGTAGGAGTCTTCAAAGTAAAACTAAAGACTACGACCTAAGGCAGTAATTCCAAAACAAGAATTCTTTGAGTGAGAAGGTGACATTCTCTGCACATCATGGGTTTTGAATTCTTTGCCTGTCTCCAGAAGTGAGGTTCTTGCAGACCAAGCCAAGCCAGCAGCGACAGGGCTGGTTTCCCAGATGGGGCTGGGGGTGGCTGGGGAGCTCTTCATAGCTAAGAGTGATGTCTGCCATCCCCAACATGCCCCTCACCTCCCCAGCTGTGCACTCTCGGTGTCACACTAGGGTGAGGATGTGCATTTCTTTGCTGATACGTTTAAACCAAATCCTGAGCTAATTTTCCAATTTCCTAGCTCTTGGTGCCTGAATTAAGGACTTTGGTCACAAGGGAAACGAACTGCACATCACTTGGCACTGTGGAAAAGCCTGTACTAGACCTGTCAGCTCCATCCCATTCCCTGTGGAGAACATAGTGTCCATCCATCTTTTATTTCCTTTTTTTTTTTTAAATATTAAAAGAAATTGAGAGAGAGTAACTTTAAAACTTTAGCATAAATTAACAGTGAAAAATACTTCTTTATTAAGCTTCAGCATATAACATTCATTCTTGCACGGTATGAAACTGGGGACATGTTTATAGCCATCATAATTGTGAGTTAGTGACCTTTCTAACCAAGTGAAATGAAATTACTCGAAAATGGAATTCTTTTTAATTGGCGCATTTGTAGGTGGTGGGGAGAGGAAGGAGGTTTGCTAAAGCGTGTCTGTAATGCAAAGCCTGCGAGGAGCTGTAAGACAAGCCTGAAGCCTGTGCTCAGATGCAGACCTGTGCAGGGAGGGAGAATGAGGTAGGTGTGTCAGGAAGCGGAGTCATATTCTCGGGGTTTTTTTCTCTAAACTGGAGGTACAGTCACTGCAGTTACGCCTCAGTGACCATGAAACCGAGTCGGCAGAAGCTGAAGGACTCCGCTCCTGAAAGCCTCATCAGGACTTGTCATCGCTCTAATGAATATCATTTAAATTGCTTTGTATATTGGTGGAGTTTGGATGTCGATTTAATTTGTGCATGTGTTTGAGTTCTTCTGCTTGGCTAGGCTAACAGAGAGCAACAGCCTAATGAAAAGTGAGTTGGTGACAGTGTGATGAGCCCCAACCCAATCAAATGTGTTTGAAGGGCTGTTTTGACAGGGATCTTAAAAGTAGATCTGGGAAGGAAGAGTAGCGCTTCACTTCAGTACAATTGTTTCAGGCTAAGATCACTGCTGGTTGTACCTCTGAACGGCTGGGAATTTTCCGCGTGCGCTCTCACTTGTGCTAAAGTGTGAGCTCGTCATGAGACTGTGTGCAGAGGAGCCCCGAAGAATGGGCTGGGTCTCTGGAAATTACTGGAGTTACATCGCAGTCATTATTGGGGTGCACCCGTAACTGGGTGGCAAAAAAATGGCTCGAGCAGGGGTCACATCTCCAACTCTAGGGCTGTGGTGCAAATAGGAGGAACGGCAGCAGATGAGCACTGGGGGGACTGGGGCTGGACTTCTCTGCATTAATTCCCTGTTGAACATTTCCAGTTGAACGTGCAGTGTTGCAGAGCTGCAGAGAAGGGCAAAGCAGGTGGAAAAATGCTGCAAAATCTATTTCAGTGCTATGTAGCTGTCGTAAATAGCTTGGAGACAAGAAAAACTGACCCCCAGTGGTTCATTCTACCTGTAGGGACAGAAACGGGTGGGACACTCTGCTCAACACACTGTAAACTTACCCAAGTTGCCCTACTAGCAGCGTAGCCACCATCTCACAGGGGGATCGCTAGATACAGGTAAACTGGCCGCATCAACCCTACAGATTGTACTAACTCTTCCAATCTCCAATCAAATGTTCCCTTTTTGCTTTAAATGTGCATTTGGAAGGTGAAAGAAAAATAGAAACTGAATTTTTACTTGCCCCTATGAAGACAAATCAATTTCCAAACCAGAGCTGTGCTCAGAACAGGGGAATCAAGACTAGCACCTCTCCATCATTTCTGATGACTGCAGAGCCCTCCTCCAGGATCATTTTCAGAATGGACATTGGGATCCTCAGCATGATAAAAACAAATGCATTTTTAAAATTTCATATGAAAACCCAACAACAAAAGATCATGTTAGGAAAATTGGGTTACAAGAAAAATCTACAGTCTGACTACTCTTATCTACGAGATGATTAATACATCAGATAAATTGTTCAGCAGCGGTTCATGCAAACAGACCCTCTATAATTCTGCCAAAGTCAGTGAGATCAATGTGCTCTGCTGAGTGATTGTGGCACTGACCACTCAAAAGAAAGCACCTAAGGGCAGCTGTAACTTATGCTGATTTCATAACCCTCTTGATTTCAAAATATATGAGATTCTTCAGCTCCCTCTGAAGCGAATCCGTGTACAACCCTCAGGAGATGCTTGCTCCTGGTTTGGGAGTAAGTGTGACCCTTAACCTTCTTCACTGGCCTGGAGTTTGTAAACACTACATGCTTCTTTTTTGTAAGTGTTCTAATACATCTGTCATCCTCAGGCAGACTAAGCAGCATCAATAATTTGAACGAAAGGGCTTCAGTATGTGTCTTAATGTAAGATTGGGACAGAGTACAAGGACACCCACAAACCAAAAGGAAAACTGTGAAATACAAATGAACAGAAGTCTCCATCAAATAGCTATTAGATTAAAAAAAATCCCCAAAACCTCAAATTCAGAGTATTTAATGTTAAAAAAAATATGATTTAGGTATTCAGGAAGCAGAAGGACTCACTTGTACTTCCGTAATACAGCTGCTATTGAGGACACCAGAAGAGATGCTGAGGAGGGAGCGATCACACCAGCAGTCTCATCAGCTGTGGTGTATGAGCAGCTTCTCAGGAAGCTCTGAGCAGCAGGCAAAGCTGCACCAACCCATAGGTGCAGGCACGTTGCATTGTTAATGGTTCTGATCCCACAGCAGCACCTCCCTCCTAGCCTTGCTCCTGCACTGGGAGACTGCCTTAACCCCTTCTCTGCTGGACACAGCCCGGAGCTGGGCACACTCCTCTCTTTGTAAGCAGCATGCTCTGCAGTCACGTTTGCCTCCTCACCCTCCTTTTGCTTTGGACCATTTTCTTGCAAACCTGTTCAGAATTACCTTCTGAGATGCTGCTCAATGAGCATGATCAATGCCAGAAACCCTTCAGAGCCCTGCAGCAGGAGACCACTGAAGTTTCTGGTCTGTCCATGCCTCTGCTCTACCTGGCTGTTCCCGTGATGTAAACACTGCTGGGCACCTGGTTGTCCTACAAGTAACAGGGAAGATCTAGTGGCCCACTGGGGACTTTTTGAAGCTGCTCAGGTATCCAGGAGCATAACGAAGTACCTGGAAATTACATCTCTGGAGAGCAGCTGAAGCATCTGTAATGTCACCTCTGGCTAACAGAGCCCAGATACGTTCCACTCGCCATCTCCTCAACATCACAGCTGCAAGTGTTCTGGAGCTGGAGACTACAACATCACAGCTTTATAAGCCCATTAGCCAAACCCCTGTGTTCAATTAATGCTTTGCCCTATTCCAGAACAATGTTTTCAATGGGGTGAGCTTCTCTGTGGCTCTTGGTGCATTTTCTTTCTGAACCCAGGTAGAGGGTGTCCCTCAGCACAACTTGGACTAGACCCTACAAGGCTGCCACTTGTCTTCTGTCTGCTGTGGAGCTCCAGAACTCAGCCCACCACATCTCACCTGGAGGAGTGAGCTTGGCTGTGTTTGAGGTGCTTAGGAAGTTAAATAGGAGCTGAGAGACAGGTTGGAGAACATCACCTAGTCCTTTGAGAGGGGCAGGTTATATGTCTGTGATACCAGCTTCTGACCTTCTCTGCTGGCTTTTCTCCTAGGACATGCTGCTTCTTGGGCTTCACAGTCTTCAATGAAGGAGCCAAGTCCTGCAAGTTGGTACTGGTGAGTGAGAAGTTTGTCTTGCAATGTCTCCAAGTTGTTGAGCTTGAGATAAAGACTTGATTCTCTTTCTTTTCATTCTAGGCTGTTTTACTCTCCTGTAACTGTGGCTAATATCTATTTAGCAGTGACTAGGCAGCTGTTTTTTTAAACAGTCCTCTTTGGATCTGTTTAATCACAGAACATTAGGGATTGGAAGGGACCTTGAAAGATTGTCTAGTCCAATCCCTCTGCCACAGCACGATCACCTAGATCAAGTCACACAGGAACATATCCAGATGGGTTTTCAAATGTCTCTTGACAAGGAGACTCTACAACCCCCCTGGGCAGCCCATTCCAGTGCTCTGTCACCCTCACTGTGAAGAAGTTCCTTCTCATATTGATGTGAAACCTCCTGTGTTCCAGCTCACATCCATTGCCTCTTGTCCTATCATTAGATGACATTGGCTCCATCCTCCTGACACTCACTCTTCACATGTTTATAGACATGAATGAGGTCATCCCTCAGTCTCCTCTTCCCCAAGTTCAGGAGACCCAGCACCCTCAGCCTTTCCTTGCAATGGCTTCTCTTTTTTTGGCATGTGTAGAGAAAAAATGAGTTTTAATAGAGTTTTAAAACGGCTCAGCTGTGCTTTCTTAAGTTTCCAAATTGTACAATAAGACTGTCTATGCAACAGCTCACAAAAGGAGCAGCATTTTTATTGTTTGTTGTTGCTGTTAGGATGGAGTAGTTGGTTGATGTGGCGAGCAGGTGGCATGACACTAAGCGCCCGTGACAGTGGGTATGCAATACCGTTTTCTTCAAGGAAGCTTGTGTGCTGCTTCTCATTGCTGAGCTAAAGGTCAGGGTGTCAGATGACTTCTGTAGCAAGAAGCAATTCTCCAAGCTGCAGAAGTTCTGCTGAAGTTGGTGACATTAAGAAAGATGGAGGCAAGTCAGAGAGAATCCAGAGGAGATCAAGGAGAATGATTAGAGGTTTTTGCAGACATGACCTGTGAGGAAAAGTTAGAAGGACTGGATTTGTTTAGTCTAGAAAAAAGAAGTCTAAGTAAGGATGTGATAACAGTCTTTAGCTATGTTTGAAAAGAAGGTGTCAGAAAATGGATGCTGATCAAGTGTTGTACACATGTACCACGGGCAGGACAAAAGTTAGTCAGTTCAATTTGCAGCAAGGGCCACGGAGATTAACCCACCAGGGGAAAACAACTAAGAGTTAAGCACAGAGCAGCTGGTGAAGGAGTGTGGTCACCATTGCTGCACCTAGTGACAATCTGGCACCAGTGTTCTTGACCTGCTCTTGCTGTGGGATAAGGAGATACAGAACTTTGAGGGCTCCTATAACCTACAGTCCTTTTTGAACTTCTCAGACAGGCTCACTGCAGAGGCTACATTTGTTTTGTGCAAAGCTATTTCCACTCTCCTGATATGTGTTGGTAAAGACTACTTTAACCGTTTCAATAGAACTTTCTGTCTCTTCTGTCAACAGTTCAGGCTGTGAGGCTCTGCTTGTGCTGCATGGGAAGAGACACCAGCTTTCTCCCCTTTACCAGGGGGAGGAACCTGCGCGGCTTAGCATCGCCATTGCTTTTGCTAACGGGCTTTGACAGGTGGTGAATGCCCCTGCTTTTTGCCATTTTACGCTGTGGCTGCCTTCTGTGCCCAGGTGAAGCAGCACTCCTGTAGCCCTGGTAGGTAGAGTTACTCTAGATACAGCTTTGTACTTTTTGCTGGCAGAAGTATTAAGTTTTCTACATCAATCATATGACTAAGCTGCTTGCAACTGGAAAAAGGGACCTTTCACCCTTTTCTAATAGTACAAACCTGTTCAGTGTTTCAGTGCAGACTTCAGGTTTCTCAAATGAGCTCCCTCATTTGCCCTTGCAGTACACGCCTCGTGTGGACAACAGGCAGCACTGTTTAACCCTGTAACATGTGGCGCGCCATCCCCTGCAGTACAGCTGGACTCCTAGTCACTCCTCAGGGAAGCCAGTCACAGCAGCACAATCCAGTGTATCAGTGAGAACTCACAGGACTGTTAGTAAGTTTGAGAGAAATACAGGATTATGGTAACGTTTGGGCCACATTACTAAATTTGCTTTAATCTAGCCGTCACTGCCTCATTTTCAGCCAGGACTCTCAGGGCTTCTCCAAGCTCACGCACAGGGAGGAGGATTTAAGTGTTCAAACATCTGCTGAGGGCTACTGGAGAAGTCCTGAAGTCTCTACAACTGCTTCAGGGAATAGACATAGGGAACACAGGACCCACAGGAGGACTCTGCCCCACTGCAGGGTGGTTGAAGACCAGCTGAGGCATTCCCAGCTCTCAGGCAGCTTGATCAGTGGTAGGGCATGGTGCACGCATGTCGCACGAGGTGCCTCTAACAGTCAATTTTAGACTTGCTCCTTCGTGGACAATATAGTTGAGTTATTGCTCATCCTGTAAGGAAATGCTTCCATCTGCTCCTAATACAATTCTTCAGAATGCTTAGGATCCTCTGTTTTTTAACAAGCCTTGGCCAGAGAGTTTGAAAATAGCTTGTGGTGTGTCTAAGTATTAGGAAGATTGACCTGGTCGTTTAAGTTGGGTTGTTTTGCTGTTTAATTTTTAGAGTAGAGGGGTTTATTCATATTCTTAAGTTTTCCATTTCCATCTCTCTTCCTTGCCGCCTTCTTGCCCCCTCAGTAAAGGACTTGTGTAGAATACAGAGTCCTACCTCCCAGCATTCAGAGATTAGGCTCAAGTGTCTCAACAGCAACCAGAAGGGGTTAAGTAAAATTGCCTTTTAATCAAAGGTCAAGTCAGTAGCCAAAAGACCCTGTAGGTACTCTCTGAGGAAGGGAAAGTCCATGGAATGAGAAAAAAATTGCTTATCAGAGCAAGTCCAAGGCACAGAGAAGAAGAGATCCGTACAGTGAACAAACAGGGTTAATTGCTGGAAACCGTGGCTGATGGGGGACCTGTTAACAGGGGGAAAAGGAACTATTGAAATAATCACTTTTTTTCTTTTCAAGCTGAAGAATTAAAATTGCAGCTAAAGGCCAAAACTCGTTATCTGAGTTACTAAATGTCATTCAAAGACTGGTTATTGCTCAAGGACTGGTGCCACTGTGTACTGTATTGGATTCTGTGTGCTGTAACTTTGGGACTTGAGCTGTGCCCTCAGCCATCCTACCTGAGAAATGATGGTTCTGCCAGGGGTAGTCCTTTGAAAGGACAGGATGGAAGGGCAAAGATGAAAAAATATATTAATTCTGATGCATTCCAACGAAAAATGGAATGAGATTCCATCTGCTTGCCAAGCTATTGTTCCTAAGCATCAGCCAAGGCTCTACTGTGATGTAAATTTCACTTGTCCTGGAGCCAGAACCTTCAGCCGCAGGTCTGCCACTGTTGGGATCCTTCCTATTTTGCTCATCTGCTTCCCAACTTAGGTGTGTACTAGCCTGTACCTGTACACTGACCCGCATCGCTGGGGATATGTCTTATAAAGGTTATTTTTTTCTAAAGGGATCGTGTTACAGCATTAAAAATAGCAACACAATCGTAGGGGTTACAGGAAATCAAATTTATTTCGTTCCCTTCCCTTGGGTCTTTTACCCTCCTGCCACTAACAAACCTGCAGTTAAATCCATCAAAACTGATCTATGTTTAGATATTCATTTTATGTATATTAACTTGAGCAGAACATTTATTTGGCTTAAATTTTATTTTCAGTAATGGAATGTGTGTTACAAATGCAAGCGCAGATGATTCGCCGGGATTTAGTCGGGAGGACTGTGGAATGTTAGTTTACAAAGGTAATAACCCAGCTATTAAAGCCAACAACCCCTTTTAAAGCAAATATACCATTAAAATATAGGAACGGTTTATAGTGTAAATAAAAGTGAGGATATGGATTATTTAAAGATAAAATTTTTAAGGGTAGCTATGAGAAAGTTGAATAAAAATGTATTTAATTGCACCACTCTTCTTCTAAAGTGAACCTCAAAAGTGCAAATAAAGGGTGGTAGTTTATGGGTGGGGAGAGAGAGCTCCGCAGAGTGATGTCAGGGATCCATTTTACTTGGGGAAATGTGTAGCAGTGATTTAACTTTTATTTGCTAATCTGAATCAGATTTTGGAGGGGGAAAAAAAATATTGTGCCTGAACTCGTAAGTGGTGGAATGTGTGTTGCTTGAGAATCCGCACAGTGGAAAGGAAAGAAAGACTTCTTCTTCTTCTAGATCATTCTCCGTGTTTGAGTGACAGATACAATAATTCCCTCTATTAGCCAGATCCATTGTCTTTATTTTGCACAGAAGTACTGTATTGCTGAGGTAGACTTCCACTGCTGTGCATATTTTAAGGGTTATTTGGCAACACAAGTAGAGCTAAAAGTAGCCTCTTAATCTAATTAATTGACATTTCTGAATCTTGCTTTCACAACAACACATGGTTTCATGTTCTGGGTTTTAGCACTTGTCAAGCTTTTTTGGAGAATGTTTTGGTCAGAATGACAAGATAATTTGTGACTGAGGCTCCAAGCTAGAGAAGTGTTTAAGGCTATAATGATTTATTATCATCACGGAATAACAAAATTTACAAAGCGTTTCATCAGAATTTTTGAGATAAGTTTGCCACCGTGGCAGCGGCGTGCGGGGAGGGGACATCTTCCCGCGCAAATGCCAGCGCCACTTATTTGGAATAATTGCAGCCTCGAATTTATTTCGGAGCCGCTCTTGACAGACTTGCAGGCTGGTTAGAAAGACAAGAGGTGAGAGAACTGTAACAGGCAAGAAGGTAAAACTCTGCCTTTTTTTAAAACAAATACTCTAGGACCAAAATAAAAACAATTAGTAGGAACTTCATGCGATAAATATTAAACTATCAACGTTAACGTCTTGGCAGGAGAGACTGGAAACTGTGACACTGTGAAACGACTGAAAGCAGGGAGCGCCTGTGCTTTTGGTGTTGGAGACTCTGCTGTTAAAGGACCGAATAGGTGACGCTCCCGAGCGACAGCACTCTGAGGGGCTGGCGCTGGTGGACTTTCAGGAAACTGCTGAAAAAAGAAATAATGCCACGGCCCTAATTTTTACTTCATCCTGAGTCTCTGCTCAGACAGCTAAGGATGCCAGACTTAGAGACAAAATGTCTGACTCTGCAAGCGAAGCGTTTGCACGTATTCTCTGCTTCTGTAATTTACTTATATAATTAAATACCTTGAAACCCTGGGCACTGGTTAGTTTAGACAAAGTTGTGACAGTTATTTGACTTCAGAGGCTGGGAATAGAAGCCACTTCTCCAGTGCCCTGAAGTGGTTTTGAGGCAGTTTTGTTTGGCTACCAAGTGCATGCCTTTCCAGAGCCATCTTGTTTTGAAGATGCAGCCATAGCTCATCGCGAGATGAGGTGAGGAGTCAACACTTTTGGCAGAACTGGCGTATGCAGTGTTGTGCAGCAATAACAAAGATAAAAATCATTCATCCACAGGGAGCCCTTTGTCTCAAGGGACTACAAAGTTGTTTCTCGTAGAAATTAGCTGCAGTTATTGTTCACGTTTATAAGGCACCAGCGCTGCTCTGTCTGTGTGCCCTTTCCAATAGCGAGTACACCGCGAACTAATGGCAAGCAACTTCTGAGCTGGCACAGGGAGTGACCTCTTGTGCTTCAGGCACTTTCCAACCCCCCCACTGCTGCCCCGCCTTTTCACAGATCTAGCCAGGCACTTGCATTTAGTGAGCTGGAATGTAAAAAGATGTGTCTTGCATCTCCTGCGAGAGCTTGCCAGATCCAGGCTCTGATGGATTTCTGGCAAGAGTCGGTTCCGGAGCTGAGGACCCACCACAGACAATATCTATTTATTTAAACTATTTATAGCTTTTCTAAAGAACTCCTCACTGTATTATCTCAGAGTGTCACAGAAATTAAAGGTACACCATGAATTAAAGGTATACCACCAGCGTCCAGAGCTGCCTGCCAGAAGGCCCTGCAGGGCTTCCAAGAGGCAGTCTGTGGCAGAAGCAGTGTGGTGCTCGTGGCTGGGGACCGGCAAAGGTATGGTGGCTAATCGTACATGAACTGCATGCCACGTGGGACTGGGGCAAGTCCAAGTGTAGAAGGCAGATGGGTCTGTTCTCCATCAGCCAATGTTTCTGTGGGGTTCAATAGTCAGCTCAAGATGGAGTTTATTGCCATCGTGGAGCCTATTAATTACACGTGTTAAGCATTGATTAGATTCTGGCTAGATGATGAATGGATGCAGTGTTCTAGTGGGGGAGCGAGGACGAGAGACCTACGATGGCAGCAAAGAGAGAAATTATTGTGGGCAGTGCCACACTGAAGTGCCCTGCAGATCTGGCTCTGCGCCTACTGTTACTGCTGAGCGGTTAGGGTTTCTTGCTTCCATAAGAAGACCTTGCTTCCACCTAATCTTGACTTCTACCACAGAGAAAATAACACACCTCAAGATCAGGCCCAACAAGAAGCAAACAGGTGATTGAAAGCCCTCCACCTTCTGGACTTTAGAGTTGTAGCCATGCTGCACCTATCTCAAGAAGAACTCCTATAGATAAACACTGGTGAAAGAAAAGATAGGGCTTCTCAAGTGGGAAAGCTACGTAGACATGAAAATGACACGTGTTTAGCTGTAGTTACGTCTTAAAAACCAGTGTCCTGCTTTTCCTGCCACCATTGAGGTAAACGATATATTCTGATTAAGGTGTGAAAATAGATGGTTGATCTGAGGATCAGAAAACTTGTTTAGATTATGTTTGTTGTCCCGGGAAGATCAGTGCCCCTCACCTGTTCCCCTCTGCACCCCAAACCAGTTAATGCAGTGACTGAAAGAAGTGAAGCTGGGGCTCTCGGCACCGGACTAGTAATGTAATTGCTAGAGTTGGCATTGAACTACCTTCCCAATGATTTTTCCCAGAAAGGAAGTTCAGACACTAGGTCATAATTGGTAGACTCATTAGTATTAAATTATGTGGGTTTTATTAGGGGCCAGACATTCACTTGTTTAAATGTAGCTGGCATTTTAATGCCTCTCTGAGGGAAAGTAATATGTACTGCATAGGCAATACATACTGACTTTTATTGGTCCAGACCCAGCTCGCAGGTGACTGGGGCACCTGCTTGTGTCGACGTTTAAGGCTTGTGCAGCAGGTTAGTTGTAGCAGTTAAGAAGCACAAAGGGAGGAATGACACAACTGGTCTTTCTCTTTTTTTTATTTTCCCCTCCCTCTGTGCTTTTGTCTGGAAGAGTCTCTTGTGGGAGCGATGGGTTTTGTGCGTGCCTTCCTAGGTAAGGAGAACAATACCAGTATTATAGGGGATATGCTATGTTCTCAAAGCCAGGCGTCATTTCAGATTGACCATGTCCCTCAGGATATAGCTGCTTCACATCCCCAAACTGAACTGCAGCAAGGTAGAGCACTGTGGTCACCAGCATGGATGTGTTCCTCTGTGATCTGTGTTAGATAGTTTTGTCCTGCTGCGGCAGGGGGGTTGGACTCGATGATCTCCTTGGGTCCCTTCCAACCCCTAACATCCTATGATCCTATGAACTGTGCAGTGGAAGCCATAGGCATTCAGTCTTCACAGTCATGGAATAATTCAGATTGGAAAAGAGCTTTAAGGTCATCCAGTCCAGTCATTAAGCCAACTGTACCAAGCCCACTGCTAAACCTTGTCCCTAGCATCCATATCTACATGACACATCCAGGAATGGCAATTCAGCTACCTCCTTGGGCAGCCTGTTCCAAGGCCTGATGACCATAATGTCTAACCTGAACTTCCCCTGGCACAACTTGAGGCCATTTCCTCTCGTGCTATCAGTCATTACTTGTGAGAAGAAACAAACACCTGCTTACCTAGAACCTCATTTTCAGTAGTTGTAGACAGCAAAAAAGTTCTCCCCTCAACCTGCTTTTCTTCAAACAGCTGCAGCTACTCCTCATAAGGCTTCTTCAGACCCTTCACCAACCTTGTTGCCCTTTATTGGACACACTGCAGCACCTCTATGTCTTATATTGAGGTTCCCAAAATTGAACCTGGTACTTGAAGGGTGGCCTCAGCGGTGACCACTATAGGAGGACAATCACTTCCCTAGTCCGGCTGGCCATGCCTTCTGATACAAATGAGGATGCCACTGGCCTTCTTGGCCACCTGAGCACACTGCTGGCTCATATTTAGCTCATGCTTGGTCAATACCTCCAGGTCTCTTTCTGCCCAGCAGCTTTCCAGCCACTCTTCTCTAAGGCTATAGCATTGCACTGGGCTGTTGTGACCCAAGCGCAGAACCCAGCACTTGACCTTGTTGAAGCTCATACAACATTGATCCAGCTTGTGCAGATATCTCTGTAGGACCTCTTAACTTTCAAGTACACCAAGAGACCTGCTCAACTTGGCATCATCTGCAAACTTACTGAGGGTGCATTCAAACCCTCATTCAAATCATCAAAGATATTAAACAGGTGTGGCCCCACTACTGAGCCCTGGGGGGGGGGCGTTAAGACAAGATTTTAAACAAGTATTTTATGCTTTGATGTAATCGTGTGTTTCCTATGCTAGTCCTTTGCAACTCACAACCTTTGCAAAATGTGTGTGTTCTTGACACGTGCTAAGTGCGAGTAGATGATTCAGTGGTGCCTGGTTTATTGAGATCCGGTGATGATTAATAAATAAAACCTTTGCCAATGACCGATTTGTTTTACTTTGCAAGGTTTTAGTGATGCTTTTACTGTGGTTTTCTTCATGTCCATTTGGCATAACACTGGTAATTTTATCATAGAACCACAGAATCATAGAACATTAGGGACTGGAAGGGACCTCGAAAGATCATCTAGTCTGATCACCCAGACCAAGTCACACAGGAACACATCCAGGTGGGTTTTAAACATCTCCAGTGAAGGAGACTCCACAACCTCCCTGGGCAGCCTGTTCCAGTGCTCTGTCACCCTCACTGTGAAGAAGTTCCTTCTCATATTGATGTGGAACCTCCTATGTTCCATCTTACACCCATTACACCCATTGCTCCTTGTCCTATCACTAGATGACACTGAGAAGAGCCTGGTTCCATCCTCCTGACACACACCCCTCACATATTTATAGACATCAGTGAGGTGACCCCTCAGTCTTCTCCAAGCTCAAGAGACCCAGCTCCCTCAGCCTTTCCTTGAAACGGCTAGACTCCCTCCAGCAGCTCTGTGTCCTTCTTGAACTTGAGGGGCCCAGAGCTGGACACAATACTCCAGATATGGTCTCACTAGGGCAGAGTGGAGTGGGAGAGGAACCTCTCTTGATCTACTAAGCACCCCCGTTCTGATCAACCCCAGGATGCTGTTGGCTCTCTTAGTTACAAGGGCACATTGCTAGTTCACGGTCATCCTGCTGTCCACCAGGACCCCCAGATCCCTTTCTCTTACACTGCTCTCCAACAGGTCAGTCCCTATTTTGACTTTCTTCAGGCAACTTGAAAAATCTCTTAAATCTTGGAACATTTGACACTGCGTGTTTAAATTGAACAAAACCCCCCAAACCAACGTACAATGGCAACTCCATGGGGATTCCCAAGGACTGAAAGGTATGTTGTGCACCTTTAGACTGATCTAACCACACTTGGATTAGCTGGAGAATTGCTGTGTGGTTGACTAACTTGCTGGTGATAGGGGAAAACAGTCTCTCACCGGGTAATGAAATGATAAGTTCACATTCAAGGGACACTTGTAAGTTACCGAGACTGTCATCTACAATGCCAAAAATAGGCTGCCTCATGATGAATACCCTTATTAACAGCTGCACTGCTCTGTGTTCCTGCTATGTGGCTAAGGAATTCAGCAGGACCTGGTCCTGTTTGTTAAAGATCTCCCAATAGATTTTATACAAGGTCTGTATAGAAGATGACTACATGTGAAAAGCGAATAGTCACTGTACTTTTAGCCTGTGCTGGTGTGGCTGTTAGTCCTGTGTTAATAGTCAAACCTGATGTGGACTCACACCCTCATTTGACGGAACAAAACCTGTTTATTAACAGAATAGGACAGGCCTCAGTTCAAGAGGGATGTGGAGCTGCTGGAGGGAGTCCAGAGTAGGGCAACGAGAATGATGAAGGAGGTGGAGCACCTCCCTTATGAGGAGAGGCTGAGGGAGCTGGGTGTCTTGAGCTTGGAGAAGAGGTGACTGAGGGGTGACCTCATTAATGTCTATACATATGTGAAGGGTGGGTGTCAGGAGGATGGAGCCAGGCTCTTCTCATTGTCATCTAGTGATAGGATGAGAGGCAATGGATGTGAGCTGGAACACAGGAGCTTCCACATAAATATCAGAAGGAACCTCTTCACAGTGAGGTAGCAGAGCACTGGAACAGGCTGCCCAGGGAGGTTGTGGAGTCTCCTTCAGTGGAGACGTTTAGGACCCACCTGGATGTGTTCCTGTGTGTCAGAGGGATTGGGCTAGATGATCTTTTGAGGTCCCTTCTAATCCCTAATGATTCTATGAAAAGAACTTTCCTATTACCAGGAGAAAGTAGCTGAGAATAACCAGTGTTCATTACGAACCTCTTTTAGGGGGTGGCTTGGTGGCTTTGCAAGATGACACCTCCACCCATTTCCAGGTTCTCTTGGTGGAGACTATTTGTCTGTTTTCAGTTACAGCTTTCATCTGGTTTTATGCTCTGTCAATAAAAGCACTACTTAGTCACTACAGGAAGAAATAAGCCTTCCATGAGGTGCTCAGTGAATCAAGGATGGGGAAAAAGAGTACCACCTCACTCCAAGCTAGAGGAGGGTGAGGTGGTCTCTCAAACATCTCCGGCTGCTTGTGTCCAAGATATGAAGCTCTAATGTCCTTGACAATCAGTCCCAAAGCAAAAGCACCCTGCACTGTGCCCAAGGCAAGACGCTGCAAGCAATAAACCGATTGCAGTGCAGTGCTCCATCTTCCAGTTTCCAGGTAGATTTGCACTGGCTGTGTTGCAGCCTTGTTTGTTTAAATAACCAGAGCACTATCTGCTCACATAAATCAATATCAGCCTTTCTGAGTGTTCTAAATGCTGCTAATTTTGAAGTTAATGTTGCAGCAGAGTCTCCTGTGAAGTTTCTGGGAACAGCTGAGAAGCCTGATTTGGATGCTCTGTGGCATTTGGATCAATTGCAGAGATTTAATTTTGCAAAGATAACTTGTGTCCTTTTCCTTCCAAGTCATTTTTACCAGGGTAGCCTGGTCTAGTTGAAGATGTCCCTGCAAGGGGGTTTGGGCTAGATGACCTTTGAAGATCCTGAGCATTCCAAGAGTCTCTATGCTGTGCAGAGGACAGTCAGGCCCATCTTGGGAAGGGCTGCCAGTGACTTGGTGCTGTGGAAGCCTTCACACCTGCCAGGGCTAAGCTTTTGTTAGGTGTTTGGCATTTTTTAAACCAGACATTCAGTATCTGTTTGGTGTTTGGTATTTTTTTAAACCAGAGACAAAGTATCTACATGTGTATCTTAGGTAGGTTTGTTTTCCTGACACATGGCTAGAGATGGGAGTGGCAAGTTGTGGATGAACTGAGGGTCTGTGTGACCTTCCTGGGGTACAGGGGAAGCCACTGTGTGTCCGAGGCCTGGTAGTGCCTGGGCTTTAAGGCTGGTGTGAGGCAAGGTTGATCATCCTCACACTGTCTCAGCACTGGGGAACCCTGTCAGTACTGAGAGGTCCTAAGGAGCCTCTGTTACAGCACATGTGCCTTCCTGAAGGCCAGCTGATGTCTGGCTGCTGGCAAGCACATCTGCCTGCTCCAGCACCACTCCCACCCCTTTCTCAGGCACATGCATTGCATTTCCCCAGTCCAAGACATCCGAGAGCATTACATTTGCTTTCTTTTTAGTAAACATGAGAGCATGAACTTGTTTTTACTGGATGTGCATCTCTTGTGGAGTGGAACTGCTGGAGCATCCTAAGGTTGCTTCATTGTGTTTAACAGCCAGGAATGAGTGTGTGAGGCTGAGGCTGAGCAGCTGGGACTGCTACAGGCTTCTGTTTTTCCTGGTAAGTGGAATTTTCATAGAATCATTAGGGGTTGGAGTCTCTTGGACTCCACAGGTTGCAATTTCCCTTGTAGACTCCTCTGTGTGCTGTGGCTGGGGACTTCAAGAGGTGCTGCAGGATGGCCATGCTGACTTTTTCTGCGCTACGCTCAGAGTGCTGAGGGCCTTCTTGTGGTGGCAAGTGGCACAGTGTGTGACTGCTGAGTGCCTCAGCTCCAATATCCCCAAGCAATGTGGTTGCCCCAATAGCAGTGATCTTACCTTATAGAGCAGCAACCTTGCTAGAGAAGAGCCAGTTGTCCTGGTCTCCTTAGTTTTCAGAAATGGTTTTCCCAGGCTCTTGGGCTTGTACTAAGGGTGAGGACAGCTGTCAACAAGCAGAAGTGGGTAGTGATGGCTTCCTGTCCAGAGACACTTTTACTGTGGCCTGGATCCACTACATGTTGCTGATGCTTAAGAGGTGCAGAATGCCACCAGCTTCCAGTGCAAACTGGATGTCTGCAGTGCATCTGGGATTCAGTTAAAAGACTGAGATAGTGGAACAGGCTGTAGGAGCGGTGCTGGTTTGGTCTGCACAGTTTATAAAAATTTCCATCACTTTCCATCTTGTCTGAAAAGCAGTATTGCCAGCTGCACAAACACCACGGCATTCACTCTCTGCTGACTCACCGAAGGAATAGTGCGGACCCTGCAGAATCAGCAGCAGCGCCTTTCCGCAGCAATCAAAACCTCCGCTGCTGTAGGCTGCTGCCCATGGGCCCTTCCTGGAGCAACTTTTGTGGTGGAAGGGTGCGAAAATCTCTCAGATTTGTTTAAGATCTTCCCTTGTAGTCTGACTCTACCTGGTTGCACAACTTGTCCCTTACAAAATGCCTCTGCTGGGGATTATGGCATTTACATGCCAATGGCTCATGTTAGGTGTGAGTAGGATAATTATATTTACTTTCTTGTTGAGTCTGGGTCAGGCTGATGACGTTCTAGGGATAGAAATAACACAGGTAGAAGAATTCCTGACTGCGAGGCCAGCCTCTGCACTTAACCTTTTAATAAAAGACTTGCTCAGAATTTGGATGACTGTATCAGGGGTTAAATCACTTGTATTCCTCGCTGCCGCATAGCTAGAAGAAAGATGTGTGTGTGTATGTGTGTGTGTGAGAGAGAGCTGTTGTCCTAGGGTGCCTTGTGATTTTCAGCTACTTGGACACCCTAACTACACTGAAATGTGACTGACTTACAGCCAGGTTGCTGTGGGCAGAATGAACCTGGTTTTGCATGGGGAAAGCGTGGGAAAATGCTTGAAAACTGCCACTTTTGGTCTCATTGATCTGACATAAACCCCAGATGTTAGGGTGTTTCTTCGTTTTTGTTTTGATGTCGTGCGTCTCATTCATCTGATAAAGATGATCTTCAAGCTCTGCTTTTTGGAACAACTCACTGCACTACAATCAGCTGCATTACTGTGGTAAGGAATTGCCATGGATGAGGAAAACTGAGAGCTATTGGTTTGAAAAACACGCACGGCCTTTTTTGCTCTTCTACAGGGTCTCTGTTTTGAACGTGCTTTGTGGCAGTGCATTTCTGTTGCCATCTTGCACATACATGTGGGTTTTGCAAGCCAGCAGGAAGTTATTAATCTATCGCTAACTATTAAGATGACAGTGATGTTTAGATCTAGAACTCAAATAGAATGTACATCACAATTGGATGCTGCCGGATAACAGTCCCAGAAGCTTCTTTATGATGTGTGATGGATCTATAAGACAATCGTTTCAGGGCACTTGTGTATATTGTTAATATGATGCATGATGACGTGACCAATTATAGTAGGCTAATGTTCAAACAGCATGTCACAACCTGTGTATCAGTGTATTCCATCTCTCCTCTCAACAAACAAATGAAACTGAGCAAGATGAGCTGAAGAGTCATTGACCTCACAAAAGGTCAACATCCTTTTATACTGCCCTCCCTACTACAACATAATAATAGTATTTCAATCTGTGAGGAGGAGAATTAGCTTTAATCTTAAAGTGTGAGTTGGTTTGTCGTAAAGATGCCTGCTGTGAGTTTCTGGAGGTAGAAAAATTAATTGATGGTGAAGGTTGTGGTGGTTAAAGTGTTTCCTGCATGCAGCCCGCTGTGCTCCCAAAATGTGTAGCTGGAATCAGGTGAATCATCAGGGATTGGAAGGGACCTCAAAAGATCATCTAGTCCAATCCCCCTGCCACAGCACAATGAGGAGAAAACACAGCCTCGCTCCTGTCTCCTCAGACTAGGCTAGGAGACATGACAACATAAATTCTACCCTGTCTTGTGGGTATGGAAACTTCCCTTGTTTATGGGATGATGGAAACAGCTGGCTATGAACACTTGTCCTTCTTGCCACCTGCAATGTCTTTGAAGGGGCATCAGCCTCAGAATTAATCTCTTGGCATCAAGTTATGTGTTTTTGAGCTGGAGAAGCAGGCCTGCCTGATATTCACTGGCCAGGTATTTTGAATGGTGACTTCCTTCTATAAAAGAAACTCCTTGCCACACTTGCCTGGGCATGGAAGAGCATCTTGTTTGGCTTTTACACCTACACAAAGTAGGTGATGGAATTTGTAGCCTGCTCGCAAAGACAGTGGTTGTAGGTCACCCAAGTGCTTTGAAGTGACTTGCAGTGCAGCTGTTTCTGCAGGCAGTGCGACGCAGCCGCAGCATTTTAACAGCACGCGGCTGCAGTAACGTGATCTTTCCACTCTGTATTACTTTCGGGTCAGTGTGGTCATTCTGAGCACTTTCGTGGAGGATTTGTGAACCTCCAGTTCTGTTGTGTGAGCAGAAACTGTTATGAGTTAACGTGAGTTGAGAGGTAACCTTTCAGCAGAATGGTTTGAGTTAAAATAAAGGAATTGAAAAAGAGCACAATGACCAAAAAAATCTATAAAAATGCAATTGCGCTAATATAATTTTATCACTTATTTAAAAATTTAGTCGACCCAAAAGACTACCAAGTGTGAAATTAAGGAACAGCTCCTCTACTTTTATGGAAATCACTCTTCTTCACTTGTCTAATAGCCTGATTTTGTCAGATCATTTATTTCCATGGTTTTAAAATGAGCTTGACAGACAGAATTTTATAACACCACTTTACTGCAAATAAGAACATCATTTTCGCTTATTAAAACTGAAGCTTAGAGAAAGCATTAAAATTAACAGTTCACTCTGCTTTAACCTTTTGAATACTACTGTGACTTTACACTCCAGACTATGTGTAAGGAAAGGCTTGGTGACTCCTGGGTACTTAACTCGAGCTGAGCTCCAAAAGGACAGCCAAGCGCAGAGCTCCTTTGGCCGTACCTGAAGTCTGCTCCTGCTTGCTCGGGTACCTTTGTCTGTGCAAATATTGAAAACATCACTGACAGACGTTAATACTTGCTCCAGTCAAGGTGACTTCAGGCATCAGAACTGGTGAAGAGAGGCAGTGAGTCACTACGTTCTAGCAAATGTGGCCTGAGATTACAGGCACGTTGCTGCATACAGCAAACACCATAAATTGCAGCTAATTCTCCCAACAGATGTTTTGCTTTTGTGTGACTTTCTTCGTCTCTGAGCAATGAAAATTTTGACTGATCTTGGAGGTCACTGACAGATGATGAATCCTCCTTTCTATAGCTGCCAGTAACTCAAACATCATGGCAATGGTGCTGGGGCATATCCTCTTCCAGCCTGGCTCCTCTCCAGAGAGGAGTGTCATCTTCACAGCTACAGCTGGACCATATCTGCGTCGTGGGGGTGTTTGACAGCGACAGTCTAGATCAGTTTTTCCCATGCATGTTCACACAGCCTTGTTTTGCTCTCATTTCCATGCCTGGAGTTACTCATTGCCATTAGTTCTTTCCCTCACGCTCTGTTCTTTTTTAAAGCTAATTCAGTGACAGAGTGGGAGTCCCGAACCAGGCAGTGTTGCTGTGGCTCAGGCAGCTTCCTCTTAGTCAAGACATCCTTCTGCTAACAGTGGTTATTCCTTGAAGTTAATGACAATGATAAAAATAGATTTTTTTTTTCCCTTACATTGTCAACATTTTAGTAAATAAACAGGGACAGTTCCCTTCCAGGATCTTCAGTGGAAAAAACTGATTCAGGCTGAGGCAAAGTATTTGCACTGGTTCTCTGCCAGCTCATGCACCCTAAAAATTATGTCTGCTACATGAGGTGAATTTGTATCTCCCTTCAAGGGCTTCTGTACCTCAGCCCTTTAGAGTCACCCATCTGGAGTTCAGCAGAAGATATTCATCTTTCCTCTAGTCTCAGGGAGGTTTCCCATAGTTTCACAATACCCAGCATAGAGTCAGGAAGACTCAAAGTCTTTTGTTTAAATAAAAAGGGAGTGAATGTGAAGTTCTACTTCTAGTTTTGATGAGGGAGTTTGTCCATCTTTAATCTAACCCTTACCATCTCACCTCTGACTTAGCATAAGCTTGTGGTATAAATTTCACACCTTAAATGTTCTGAAGGGTTAAGACTGTTTCTAAGCAGAGCCTTGTTGCTGCTTTTCACTGGGTTTAATTTCAATAGTTAAAAGACTGCTACACCAGCTAACAAAGGTGAATTTGAGCCCCTTGAAATGAAGGGACTGTATAATGCAGTAGTGTTGTCAACATTGCATTTTCCTTGTCACAAGCCTTTGGTCTTGCTGCAGCTCATAACAGTGTAAAAAGATGCTAGATTGAGAACATGTAGCTCACAAATTTATCCACCAGCATTTGCTGCAAGTCCAGATCTGGTCTCAGTTCTAATTGCTGTATCCTTTTGGTGTGATTAAACCATCATTCCTCGCCTTTAAGCATCAATCCTCTGGAGATTGAGAATCACATCGTGTCGGTGCCCTGAAGTCAGAGAATCAAATGAAGAAGGCTTGCTGCATGGAGACTTCAAATTTTAGTTGAACTAAGTCTAAAATATGACCAGAGAACTTTTTACTGTGATAGGGAATTAATCTCCCATTCCTACAAGAAGTGTTGTACAAGAGAGGCTACACAGATCGGAGTAACGTGTGGCGGTGTTACTGGAAAAGGTACAGTCTTGTGTTATCTTCATACGAAAGATCAGCCCCTCAGCAGTACAAGCTGGAATTAAAGTTGATGGTACAGGAGCATCTAGCAGCCAAGTCTGTAGTTCATGGACAAACCTGATATGAGATAAGGAAAACAAATTTCTATCAGGATTTGCTTGACAGCAAATATGGAAAGGAAGAAACTCGTAAATTACCATTTTACATCACTGGGCATCTAAAAAGGATCATTAAGATAAGATAAAGACACATTGTGCACCACAGCTGTAATAGCCAATTAGCCATCCAGTCAGTTAGCGTGCTGGAGAGGCAGCATCAGTTCAGAATTAACATGCACTGTAGCTTTCTCCAATGTGCCAAAAGAAATACAGCAACTGGGGTAACAAGTAAAGATGAGAAGGTGTTGGAATAGCTTGCAACGCGGGGAAGGCGCCATCGTATGATGCTCTCTTGCAAAAAAACTCAGGAGCAGGAATTGTGAACAAGCCATCTTAACATTTATTCTTTATTTGAAGTGAGAACTGGAAATGGCGTGGTTTTTTTTTTAATCTCAGAACACGTTTCTTGTCTCTTTACAAAACGTGAAAGCTGAGATTTGAAATGTAGTCACAACAACTCAAATGGCTCTTGAGACATCAAGGCCATCCTCTTGACCCTGCTCGGTGTAACCGATCACTGCTGTGTTGCTCCTGGCAGATGCATAGAACCATAGAAGCATTACGGATTGGAAGGGACCTCGAAAGATCATCTAGTCCAATCCCCCTGCCACAGCAGGATCACCTAGTGCATGTCTCATTCTTATTTACAAACATCATTTTGGGAAACTACAACATGTCCAGGGAATCTCTTCCCGTGCCTCAGTTTTTTGCTGTGCAACAGTTCTCTCTTTGCACCCAATCTGACCCTTCCTTCCTGTAATTTAAACCTGTTATTTCTTACTCTATGCATTGTGGCTTAGGGCAGCTTCAAATCCATTCCTCTTTTTCAGAGGCTTTAATGTGACTGCAGATTGTTATCAGGTTAACGTGTAACATACCTCGCTCTTCCCTTTGCTGGTTTAATAACGCTGGTTAATTAAGCTGCTAGGTTATGGCTACTTGATTTATCCTCACGTCTAGATTTTCTGTGCTTGGATCACAGCCTTGTTGAAGAAAGGTGCCTGAAACTAGTGCCATAAGATCATCATGGTTGGAAAGGACCTCCAGGATCATTGAGTCTAGTCTTCATCCTAACATCTCCCTAACCTGTAACCTCAAGTGTTAAATCTACTTGTTTTTTAAACACCTCCAGGGATGGTGACTCCACCATGTCCCTGGGCAGCCTCTTTGAGTGCCCAGCCACTCTCTCAGTAAAGAACTTCTTCCTAAGATCCAATCTAAGCCTCCCCTAATGCATTAGTCTCCTAGCATTAGTAATTTAGGGGACAAGACCAGCACCATCCTCGATACAACCTATAGAATCATTAGGGATTGGAAGGGACCCAGAAAGATCATCTAGTCCAATCCCCAAACCTCCTTTTTGGTAGCTATAGAGAACATTAAGGTCTCCTCTCAGCCTTCTCCTCTCTAGACTGAACAACCCCAGTTCCCTCAGCCCCTCCTCATAAGGCATATTTTCTAGACCTCTCACCAGCCTCATTGCTCTTCTCTGGACCCATTCCATCACCTTAATGTATCCCCTGGGGGTCCTCCCAATATACAGAGCAGAAGAATTACAATTTCTTTGTGTGCTGTAGTATGTGTGTTTTTATGCATCTGGATATGGCATTAAGCATTCTTTATACCCTGGAAACAATTTCAGACCTTTTCTGAACTTTTCTGCCTCTTCTTATAGCTCGACATACTTTCAGTGCATTCTGGTTTGATTTATTCAGCGAGTTTCGTAAACCTAGTCTCACTTTCTCATTAATGATCTGAATGATAATGCTGAATAGTACCTGATCTAGACCCCCAGTCTGATGCCTCTGTCTCGTGTAGGCAGTGACTCATTGATCCTTGTGCTCTAGATACAGCTTTCACCCAGTTTTCCATCCACTCTGTTGTATTTTCATCAGCATTAAGTAGAACGTTGCACTGGAAATCAGAAACAAATGATAACTAATTGAGATGCGCCTGCGAGTTCAGTGAGTGGGGATGTATTAATATGCGTTGGGATTTTTTGACTGTGCAGTGAATGGATGCACATTTTTACTGGTGCAGCTGGTTCTTTTTAAAAATGATGCATAGACATTCACTTGCTAATGAAAATTGCTAAGACATCATAAAGAAATTAGTTATTTGGTTCAGAAAACCAAAAATGACACTGACTCTAATTGCCAACGAGAAAGGTGTGCTGCCATGAATTTGATTGAGATGTCATGTACATCCCACCCAGCTAGTCCACTCCAGCATTTGATTGGCAAACCTAATGGACAATCAGGCTGTGCATAGTGCAGCTTGGGGGTAAGCAGCTGCTCTGGTGAGCGACTAATTGAAGTGGATGATTGACATCTTACCATTCCTCTTGCGTTTTTTGTCTACAGTATTTGATGTAGGAGATGATCTGGATGGTGACCCAAGGCGTTAGGTTCATGGCAATAAATTTTGTGTAGAAGTTCTGCATTGTATAGGCATGTCCTTTCAAACAGCATCAGTTGTCAACCCCCCCCACCCCAACTGCTATCATAAGTGTATGAGTGATAGTTGATGTGCACCAATCACTCATCTTTAAGCACTTAGTAGTTTGAATCATAGAATCATTAGGGATTGGAAGGGATCTCGAAAGATCCTCTAGTCCAATCCCCCTGACACAGCAGGATCACCTAGACCAAGTCACACAGGAACACATCCAGGTGGGTCTTAAACATCTCCTGTGAAGGAGACTCCACAACCTGCCTGGGCAGCCTGTTCCAGTGCTCTGTCACCCTCACTGGGAAGAAGTTCCTTCTCATATTGATGTGGAACCTCCTATGTTCCAGCTTAAAACCATTGCCCCTTGTCCTATCAGTACATGACACTGAGAAGAGCCTGGCTTCATCCTCCTGACACCCACCCTTTGCCAAGCATTAAGTAGCCAGTGGTCCATTTCAAAACACAGTTTACAAATTGAACATCTCTGCAGTCTGTATTTCATTCCAGAGTTGAAGCTGTATCCGACGGAAGTGACACCGAGGTTTGAATAAATGCAACAGACAGCACAAGGATGTGCTCTGCTTTCCACGCTGTTCTTTCTGGGTGTCCAAACCAGAAGAATTCCAATTGTTGTGTCCTTCAGTGAAATGACTTGAACTATGGGAACAATTTCACCTGCAACAGTGCTGTGTGTGGATCAGAGCTCTTACCAGTCCCTTGTCTGAGTTTGGTTTCACAATCTAAGTACCTGGAGCAAACGCCTCAAACTGCACTGCTAGGAGAAGAAGGTGGCTGTTACTGCGGGACGTGTACTCGGTGACAGAGAGGCTTAGTGTAAGGAATGGGGCTATAATTTGTGCCCTAAGCTCTCCACATGTTCTTATGCACCAGGAGAAGTCTCGCTGGCTTTTGCAAGCCTTATTCCATTTCACTATTAGTAGAGTAAATTTCAGCTCAGTGCGAGTGTCCTGCCTCGACCCAGAGTCAGTTTAAACTGGGAAAATATTATGTATAAACAAACAAGCCTCTGAAGGAGATGGCAGACTCTGTGACGTGCTCTTTAATGTTGTATGAGGTAACTTGGAAATTGTGGGGAAAAAACCCCAACACTTAAGAGGAGGCAAAAAACATGGTGTTGACTCAGTTTTAGGGACAGGTCAAGGCAGTCTCCTGGGTTTGGATCTGCTGAAGCTCCCCTAGCTTCGGTCGATTCTGCTGATTTAGATCGTGGAAGCGGCTGGGCTTGGATCACACTAGTGGTGTTCAGGCACATTCAGGCAAACCCTTTATTCATCAGCACTGTGATGAGCTCTTCAGACATAGCATCTTCCTTATCATTCCTCCCCATAATTCGATGTTAACATTTTCCCTTTCCTTGGTCTTTAAGATGTAAATAATCATCTGATTAACTATCTCTTGAGAAGATTATGCTATGGATAGAGTACTGTCATTGCACCCTCACAATCAGTGTTTCACTTGTTTATGTGATATATGTACACCTGTGAGTAGTTGCCATTACCCTTGATTGCAGCGTGGGAGACTTCTAGCTTGAAACACAACCATGCAAAAATCCGTCTTTTTTAAATAGTGTCTTTTTGCAAATGCAAAAGCAAGGAAATGCACTGGCTGGAGATAAAGCAGCATTAATGCTGGGGAAAAGAATGTTATAACAAGTCACCGAAACAGCCTTGGTCCCTCCATTGCTGTTACGAGCGCTGCGGCTTATGCAGAACATCTCTTAGCTGCAAAAAATGATTTCTTCCTAGAAATAAAATTCACATAACATCTAATGCTGGGTTTGCGCTGGGTTTTAGTGAGGCACCAGATATTTGGCTTACAAAGTTTCACCTGAGAAATTCATGCTGGCTCCTGGAAATGCTGCACGTGGGCTGGACCTGTAGTGGGAGAGCTGTGCGGGGTGGAACAACAAAAGGCAGTACATCAAGTGTAGGGAAGACTCCTACTAATGCGATGCAGGGAGTAGTGTTAGGTCCAGTGTTATTTAACATCCTCGTTAATGATCTGAAAGAGGAGAGCAAACAGCTGGTTAATGAAATTCACATATGATGCTAAATTGGAGACATCATAAATATCACTGAGGGCAGCAAAAATAATAGAAAGAGACCTGAGATCAGGAACATGCCAAAGAAATAAGGAATGTCAGCTGGGACAAATGTAAGGTAACGTCCTAGGGGGAAATGGGAACAGATCTACTCTCTGGAAAGGGAAGCAAGACAAGCAATATAAGAGGCAGGTTTCAAGGGCACCCCATTTCTTCAGCATAGCCTGCCATGGACCAAACCCCAGCACTGTGTGCCAGCTTTTCACTACAAGTGCAGCGTGGCATCAGCAGCCAGCTTCTCTGCACCACAGAGTGGGGAAAAGGTTGCTGGCTGCCTCCCCAGTAGACAGGGACTTCCATCCTCTGCTGGCCATTAAACTGACTTTTAGGCTGCCTTGTATTGCCATCGAGAGGTAAAACTGCTGTAAAGGCTGATAATTGTACCTGAAGGGTGGAGAAGGATTATTCGAGGCCAGGGAAATAGTGCAGCAGGAGAATGAGAATCAAATGTTACTGAAAATGGAAATTTCACCCTGAATGTCAGGGGAAAAGCTCCTAATGGTGAGGTGTAATTAATCTGCAGGAGAGTTTTCTGAGGGAAGTAGTGGAAGTCCTGTCACTTAAGGGTTTTTAAGCACTGAATGGAGGAAACACATGATAGGAAACAATCTACATGTATGTTCAGCTGGTCTCCTTGGGCTCATCAAACCAAGATGAAAATTTCTAGTCTGTTTCACTGTCACAGAGCTCTCCAGACAAGAGTGGTGATTGTGGAGGACCTCAGTCAGCATTACCTCTGCTTAACTAAACTGAGTTTTATTTGGTAAATGTACAGGCTTTGTTTCTTGTCTGTAAGAGAAAGGCTGTCAGTCACACTGAAGACTGAAAAAGAACAGCATGAGAGCCCTCCTTTGCTCTGTTTTTCAGTACATGCATGTTCTTGGTTCTGTGCTGAGGACATTACAAATGGTTAGCATGGATGTAAAAAATTTTACTACCATAATTACAGCAAAAGGCTACCTGTCAGGAAAATAAATGCAAGTAATCAAACATGGATATGAATCTGGCTTTGAACTGGGAGAGCCATTCAACCATGCTGTAAAGAGGCAGAGTTCCCAGTGACGTCAAGTGTTCATGCCAGAGTGCAGTCAGGCTGTGAACCAAAGCCATCACATCAGAACCAAATGCATCAGCATTAAACTGTGTTGAGTAGACTGCACAGGAATGTGAAAATAGGGCTGCATGTTGTTACTTTCCAAACATTCTCAAGTGAATTCAAGGAGGTAGGTGACTATTTATGCTTAAAAGAATGGCAAAAGACGTGTAAAAGAGTGATGAGGAAATGAGAATGATCTAAGAATACAGACAACACTCAGAAACAGAATGAAAAACATCTGTCCAAGAAAGCTGGGTTGGACTAGATGTGTTCCTGTGTGACTTTTTCTAGGTGATCCTGCTGGGTCAGGGGGATTGGACTAGATGATCTTTTGAGGTCACTTCCAGTCCATAGTGATTCTATGATTCTATGAAAATTAACCTATCACACTGGGATGGCTTACCTAGCCCCTCCAGGATCTGTAGAAAGGATCTATGGAGAAACTATAGGTACCAAATCTGGATTAAAAGATCTCCTATCGGTAGGCTGCAGATAGTGAGACAAGCGGTTCGAGGAGAGAACAAAAGCTAAATCCTTTCCAACTTACACTTTCTTTGATCGTGAGGTTGGGAGCTTTGCTAGTGGGTGATCAAGACTAGGTCTCATGTGAAGCTGCTGGGCACGTGAATGATCACATTGTATTTTTTGGCAAGCACCTGCTTTGTGTATGATGACACACATAAGTAGTCTTGCATGCTGTTGCATGTGAGTGTGGTAAGGCCACAGTAAATGCTTGTTTAAAATGTGCACATGTAAGTGTCTGAGCGTATATTGCACTTGGTCAGGTGGAGGGTTCACATCAAGTTGTAGGCTCACAGGATTACATAGAGAATCTGAGCCCATGTACTTGAGAACCCCTCTGTTGAGATTTGCACTTGACGTGTCAGATGTTGGTACCACTTGATCAGAGCAGCCTAGACTGCTTTGCTTATTTTTCTTGTGGACATGTTGATGAACCAATACAGTTTCTTCTTTCACATGCTTTTATTTCAATTATTGGATGCGTGTGTCTTCTGTCAATCTCCAAGTTTGCTAAAAGCATAAGCATAGCTGTAAATTTTCTTTTGACTTACACCAAATGACTGTGCTGTGCTGAGCCAAGTCTGGCAGGGAGGCTGCATTAGAATGTAGTTTGATCCTCTGATTGCAGCAATGTCAGTTCTACTTAAGCTAGCACGAGTAATAGGAGCTTTAATTCCGAGACAGGCTGTTTCCTAAAATCATCTAATGGTGCCGAGATACCATACTTATCCCAAACACAGATGTCTCTTGTGCCTCAGACATCACAGTGAGGTACCTACTGGGTAAATGTGGACTTTAAATAGATCTGTGTTCATTGATCAAAGCTGCAGATAATGGGATATTATTTAAAGGATTTAATAGTGAATAGGAAAGAAATACCATTAGCTGGTGGAAAATGAATGCTGAATTTTGCTGATCTCATTCTGGCAGGGTGATGTCGGATGTGGAGTCTCAACACTAGCTTTGAAAGTGTGAAGACATCTTTGAGCCTCTCAGGGAGGTGAGTGGGTTGCTCTCTGACAGCACCAAGACAGTGCTCAAGCTACCCCACACTGCAGAGTGTACTCAGCTTAGATGCCAAGTGGTGGCCTGCAGCAGATAAAGAGGAGTTTGTTTTGCAGTACAGCAGAGTTAGGGAGGGCATGAAGGGTATTGCGAAAAGGGATCCGTTCCTTATACGTCAGCACTTGCTTGGGAGAAGGTTCTGTGATCCTCTGGTTTTAGGCATTGCCCTAGAAAAGCAAACAAGGCTGGAGGAATGCATGACACCTGGCCCTGTGACTGTTGGGTGTCATTTAATAGAATCATAGAATCATTAGGGATTGGAAGGGACCTCGAAAGATCATCTAGTCCAACCCCCCTGCCGCAGCAGGATCACCTAGACCAAGTCACACAGGAACATATCCAGGTGGGTCTTAAACATCTCCAGTGAAGGAAACTCAACAACCTCCCTGGGCAGCCTGTTCCAGTGCTCTGTCACGCTCACTGGGAAGAAGTTTCTTCTCATATTGATGTGGAACCTCCTGTGTTCCAGCTTACAACCACTGCCTTTCATCCTATCACTAGATGACATTGAGAAGAGCCTGGCTCCATCCTCCTGACACCCACCCTTCACATATTTATAGACATTAATGAGGTCACCCCTCAGTCACCTCTTCTCCAACCTAAGGAGACCCAGCTCCCTCAGCCTTTCCTCATAAGGGAGGTAATTCACTTCCCTCATCATCTTCGTGGCTCTATGCTGGACACCCTCCAGCAGCTCTGCGTCCTTCTTGAACTGAAGGGCTTAGAACGGGACACAATACTCTCTGGCTTCAATCCTGCAGCCAGTTCATGATCCACCTCACTACCCAATCATCCAGTCCACACTGCCTCAGTTTGGCTGCGAGGATGCTGTGGGAGACTGTGTCAAATGCCTTATTGAAGTCAAGATAGACCACATCCACCACTCTGACATCATCTGTCCTCCTGGTTATGCCCTCATAAAAGCTATCAGGTTGGTCAAGCATGACTTTCCCTTAGTGAAGCCATGCTGACTGTCCCTAATGACTTTTTTGACCTTGGTGTGCCTTTTACAGGTTTGTCAAAGCACAATATTGTGTTTCTTGAGCTTTGGCAGCTCCAAGAAACAGTTCACAAGTGAACACCCCTGCACTGTCAGTTTACTGAGGTTCATGCTGGCAGCAGTCGGTCAGTCACCCTCCCACAGCTGGCGTGGCAGAGGGGATGTCCACAGAGCGGATACCTGTGCCCCCTGCATGGGACAGCTTGGACACCAGTCTTCACCACCCTTACATCAACAAACCAATGCCTCTCATCTTTCAAGCAACACAATGAAATCTTCTGCAAAAGGCAATTTATAAAAGCTCTCCACAAATACCTAGCATGTGTGTAAGCTCCGTTTGCAAGCCTCTGCTGCATTTTAACCCACTGTGAATACACAGATCAAGTTCCCAACTGCAGCAGTCTGTTACACAGCACTAGTGCAACTGCTGTGTAGCAACATTTGTTAATGCACTAACAAATGAGTCTTGGGTGAGCTTTTTTGGTCAACCCAACTAGAGCCATTTACTTGCTTGTAGTGAGTACAGTGTATGTGTGCATGCAGGCATGATCGGTTTTGCACCTGCATTTGAGCTTGTTGGGATTTATACCAACGACATTATCTGTACCAGGAAGATAGGGCCTGTTGGAGAGCTTACTAAAGATACCTAGTGCATTCTCATTAACTTCTCTGCCTTTGGATCAGGCCTTCATTTTATTTGTTAAGTTCTAGGGCTTCAGTTCTGTGTAATTCTTTCTTCTACTCCAAAAATCCTAGCACAAAATCAAATGTAATTGTTTCAGGAAACAGACAATATTTCATAATAAAATAATACCTTACTTAATTTTCAGACATAGATTTTAGAGTGCTTTAAAATACGTAAGTTCCATACAACTGGTTCAACTGAACTTCTGGACATTCCATTTAAAAAGAGAATATACTCTGCTGGTGGGCTATCAGTCATTAGGGGAACACAAAGCGTGCTCTTTGTTTCTCACCTGCTATTCTGATCAAGGAAAGCACTCAAAATTAACAGTGTCCATTCATAAGGATTGTGTTTACATTTCCTGAAGAAGTACATTGTGTATTTTGGATATTTGTCTGAGGAGGTGGAAGGGAGAGCAGGTAGAAGACCGGTGCGTTTGCCCCACAGCATCTCAAGATTCCTGTCTTTAGCAGCTTACAGTGCATGGCTGTTGGCAGACCTGTTGTACAGGATGGAAACTCTTGTAAAACGAGGGAAGAGATAATCTAAAGACACTTTTGAAATTCAGCTCTCAGAGGTAAGCAAACCTCTAACTTCCAACAGAAGTTAGGGACCCGCATGTCTGGAAGGATTGAGGTCTTTGTGATGCAGTGTTAGAAACGCAGATTAAGTCAATCAAGATGTCTAACCTTGTGCTACAGCAGCCTTGTAATATGGAATAAATTCAGCTGTGTTGGAGAGGCTTTTTCCAAAGCCAGTGTTGTGCCTACCCGCTAATAGAGCCACCTGGATAAAGAAAATCCACCTTTGTATCAATAGGGTTCTCCAGTCTGCTCATATCTCCTGAAGATTTATGAAGTGAGCTTTGAAAGGGAGCTTCATAGACAGTGGCTGAATGCTAATATGAAGTCCCACGATTTGATGGAATGGCTGGGTTTCTTCAGGGAGTTTCAGATAGTTACTCTGAAATTTGCTTTTGGATGAAACCTTCTGTTAGACTTTTCTAAAATGTATTACCAAAACTTTTCCAGCAAATCTGGCTTTTACTGAAAATGGACTGTTAAATTTCTGTTTCACTGCATTTTATGTTTATACTATCTGACAATTCTCTGTACTCAGAGTATCCCTTCTGAGTCCTTGATGGGTATTAATGATGAACTGCTTCTCAAGTATCTAAAATATTTAAATGCCCAGTTGGTCATGTAAGTGTTTCTGGAGCACATCAAAGAGTGAGGCACTTGCAGAGCTCTCCTTCACTCTGATGCCTTCCTACTTTCCTACTCGCTTTTGAATACTTGAAAACACCTGGGCTAGAATGGTGCAAATAAATGACATCTGATCAGAGCCTAAAATATGGAAACCATTAAGCTCACTTGAGAGGAACAAATTTCCTCCAGTGTTCAGTGGAACTCCTCATGACATTCAATAGAAGTCCCCATAACTCCTGCAGTTGTTGTAGACACTCAAAGTATTTCCCTGTGGTTATGGGTTGAGATTGGGGTTAGAGGAAGCTTTTTGAACTGAAAAATGATTTTGACAGGATACTCAAAACCATCTCAAAAACCTTGAGCTTATTATGAGGAAAAAAGAATTGCCTTATCCCTATTTTAATTTTCTTTCCCTTGCTCCTAACTGTGATCACTCGTTTATGTGTGACCTCTCAGAAAGGCCTGCTGTCTCCTTTTTAAAAAAGTCAGTTCTGTTTTCCCTTTTCCAGTTGTAGGGAACTACACCCAACTGCCACAATTTCAGAAACATGACAGGTAATGGCTTAGTGGCTTCAGCTACCTGTTGCCTCAGACCCTATGAATGTATCCCGTCAGGTCTCATAGACTTGTGAGTCCTCAGACTCTTTATAAGGTCACAAACCTGATTGGCTCTTAACCAGCTTCTTCCCAGTGAGAGTGACAGACCTCTGGAACAGGCTGCCCAGGGAGTTTGTGGAGTCTCCTTCACTGGAGACATTTAAGACTCACCTGGATGTGTTCCTGTGGACTTGGTTTAAGGTGATCCTGCTGTGGCAGGGGGTTGGTCTAGAATGATTTTTTCAAGGTCCCTTCCAAACCCTAATGATTCTGTGATTCTATGATTCTCATATTTATGTGGAACCTTCTGTCTTCCAGCTGGCACCCATTGTCCCTGGTCCTATCATTAGATGACACTGAGCAGAGCTTGGCTCCATCCTTCTGACACCTACCTTTCACATAAACATTAATCTGGTCACCCCTCAGTCTCGTTTTCTGCAAGCTAAAGAGACCCAGCTCCCTCAGTTCTTCTTCTCTTCTGAGTTCTTTCCAGCAAAGACTGAGGTAAAAAAGTCATTGAACCACCTCAGCCATCTTTGTATCCCAGCTCACCAGGTCACCTGTTTCCTTCTGGAGAGGACCCATATTTTCTCTAGTTTTCTCTTTCTCACCCATATACCTATAAAAACTCTTCTGGTTTCCCTTAATGTCCCTGGCCAGATTTAAATGTATGTGGTCTTTGGCTTCCCTAACCTGATCCCTGGCTGTGCGGGCAGTACTTCTGCACTCCTCCCAGGCCACCTGTCCTCACTTTGTATCTGAAGTACAGAGTGAAGATTTATAAATCAAAGCATTTTATTTAGGAATTTCTCATCAAGATTTGTAAATCTGCTGTAGAATTGGCAAATCCAGAGTGGGATATGTAAATCCACTTCATGACTTATAAAGCAGTTGAAGGTTTTTGCTAAATCTAATGTTTAAAATAATGATTTCTCAATCAAAACTTTGTGCTAAAGATTTATTGGTGAGTTTTATAAATCAGAGGCAAGAAGTATAACTCAAACTGTGAGAAGTGCAGATTTATAAATCCAACTTGTAAATCAACAGAAAAAACCATCATGTTTTACACTAAATAATATTTTACAAATGGCACCTCATACATCATGCAATTACCACAAATCTTCTACGTGGGAGTCAGGGTACATAATGTGTGACCCAATCAAACCGAAGAGCCGTGAGAAAGACTGAACGGTGGGTTAAATGCTCAGTTGACTTGGCTTGTGTTACCTGCAAACCTAGTTCAGTGGTGTCAGCCTAGTCAGTAGTGGACATTTGTCCAAATCAATACCCAGTGGCATAATTCAAAACCTTGGCACTTGCAGTGGAGGGGAGGCTCCACACAGGAGTAACAGGGGTGTTGTGGATCATGATTGAAAAGCATTGGCAGAGCTATGCAGGGAACCTTATGTAGCACCTGTCTGCAATGCACCTGTTATAGCAGGCTGTGTCTTTTAGAAAAGCCAAAATCCTCCAGAAAAACCTAACCTGTCCAACCATAAAACCTGCTAACCCCCAATAACAGACCTTTCCACCAATGTAATATCTAGGTGAGGGAAAAAAATAGACTAAGATTCTATTTGCATGCAGCTGTCATTAAAAGGATTTAAGAGAAATCCTTACTTATTGGTTTCCAAAGGAATTTGTATTCCCACAGAATAATTTGTGTCCAAACCCAAATATTAGAGGGCAATATAGGTGGTCTAGGTGATCCTGCTGTGGCAGGGGGATTGGACTAGACGATCCTTTGAGGTCCCTTCTAATCCCTAATGATTCTATGATTCTATGCTTCTATGATATGGGTTCTGCAGGGGCATCACGTCCTGGTGGATGGAAATTCTACTAGAGATTTGGAGGTGGTGGGTTTGCATTTGCACAGCCAAAGAAAACTCTTTTGTCCCTCATGCCTTATCACTTATTTAGGACCGGCAATCTGCCTTTGATGGTCACCTAACATCACAGTGTTCAGGGCTTTCCTTGTCCTCCTACATTCCACCTTCAGTGCTCACATGAAGCTTCAAGTCTTGGATGCGGGGGATGGTGGTTGCACTGCTTCGTCCTGTGTCTGTTCAGTAAGACCAGCAGAGCTGTGGTTGCCTCCAGGAGCTTGGGCGCTTCCAGCCGCAGTGCAGCAGGGGAATCTCCTTGAATGCTGGGGTTTTCTGCTCTTTAGTGAGCAAATGCACTAGCAGAGGAGGGTCTGAGAGCTTCAGCTGGTATCCAAGTCAGAAAACTACTTGTTACAGAGAAAAATGATCCCTAAACCTTCAGTAGACACGAGTAAATGTCAAAAAGATGCAAATATGAAGGTAAGAAAATACCCAATTTAGGCAAGTGAGCAACTTCGGCTGTGTCCTGCAGTGATGCCATGCAGTAACCACCTAGTTCTGTCTATTTTCTACTAGAACTGATTTTGTAGGATCCTTTTGGATTTTATGCTTTTCCCTTCCTTTGTAGCATCACTGCCTGGCAAAGAGAACAGCGTGTGCTAAAGAAGGAGTGAGCTGGGGTGTGGAGATAACAGACCACAGGGCAGCTCTGAGGGGAGAAGCAGGCGGCAGAGGTCCCACTGACTGAATGTGGGGAAGAAGGGTCATTTAGGGGCACATTTGTCTAAGGGACATAGCATGTCCCTTAGTGAGTCATGTTTTTGAGGCCTTTTTACCATGGCTTAAACAGAAAGGAAGCGGGCTGCTTTGATTTCTTTCAAGCCAGCCTTCAGAGTGAGTGAGTGGCATTACCAAAGGGGGCCAATGGCTAGGGTAGACATGTTAGAAACAGGTTTTGTCCACTAGGTAAGATCTTTGCAGAGCTGTCCCCAGGGCCATAAAGTGTGTTTTTCTGATGTGCTTCTTCCTACAACCCTGCTTCAGAGCCATCAGCTGTTCTGCTACAGTACCCCATGGAGCTAGTGCTGCCTTCCAAAGGCAACTACAGGGACTTTGTATTGGTGGCCAAGACTTCTACAGCGAAAACTATTCAATGCAAATAAAAGATTTCTTATGCCTTTCACTCATAGCAATCATTAGGATGGTACCATGAAAATTAGGGACCGAATGGACGTTCTCATAGTCTGTTGCACAATTAAACAGAGCAACCTTTGCTGAGTACCTCAATAACTGTGGTCTTGAAACAGCCTGTGGCAAACAGCAACTACCTGGAAAATGTCGAGGTTGTGATGTTGCTGTTAAAATATTTGCACCACTGGAAGGCTGATACTTGCTGCTGTGCTCTGAGTGTTATTTTCAAAGCGACCACATTCCTGTGCGAATTATTCCAAGTTATAAACTAAGGGTGTGGTGCAGTTTTCAGACATTACAAAAAGATCATCCCTCCCTGCTAAGTGCTAGAGCTTATCTCTAAAGCCTTTCTGCTTTTCTGAGTTTCCTACCTCCTCTTGATTTATAGGCCAGTGTGGTTGTGGAGTCTCCTTCACTGGAGATGTTTAAGACCCACCTGGGTGTGTTCCTGTGTGACTTGGTCTGGGTGATCCTGCTGTGGTAGGGGGATTGGACTAGATGCTCTTTCGAGGTCCCTTCCAATCCCTAATGATTTTATGATACAACTTTATTTTTCTCCTTCCTGTTTTTTAAATATCCAAATTATCTTCAATTCTTCTTTTGTAAACGCTACTTATTTTCTTGTATGATGATGATTCCAAGCAGGTCTCGAGTGAGCTGTAGTCAGCCCCTCAGAGAACAATCTCTGACTGAAGGTCTCCTTTGGGCAGCAGTGTAAGTTGTGTGGGCTTGTGACTGACCTGGCAGTTCCCTAAGTTTGTTAGGATGCCCTACTTTAAAGGCGAGGTCGTGTCCAGTTGCAGTTTCCTCAGTCAGCCTTCTCTGTTCTCCAGCACAGCCTGGAATTCAGGGGCAATGCTCAGAAAAATCTGGGCTGTTATCCAGGGGGAGCAACAAAGAAGCAAATATTTAAGTGCTTTTGATTGCAGAGAGCCATGTTCAAAGACATCTCAAATATTACTCTACTATTTGACATAGCTTCCTGACTTATAGCATTTTGGCTTTTAATAGGAGACAAAGTTGAATGGCAATAAAGTCGTATCCCTTAAGCTACATGGCAGAACTCGAAAAGCCTGTGTTGAAAGTGGAGCTGTGTCTTATGTCATGATGCAGAATTTTTGATAACACTAATCTCATCAGTTCTTGCAGAAGGTCAAATCCTGAGCTGGGTATGTACATTTTGTAAGCCTTTCTAAGCTTCAGGGTCACTCAGTCCTAGTTTGGTCTTGGAGCCACAGCTCCAACAGCTTCTTCCTGAATGGCAAACCCCATCTCCTTCTTAGACAGAGAAGTTGGTTATTGCCTGCACTGGAGGGCACAGCGATTCTTCCTTTCCTATAGCATTGTCTACAGCTCTGGGTAGGAGGGTCGTGCTGATGAAATAGTCATTTGAGTATCACAAATTCCAATTTATAGAATCATTAGGGATCGGAAGGGACCTTGAAAGATCATCTAGTCCAATCCCCCTCACACAGCA
This sequence comes from Rhinopomastus cyanomelas, assembly GCA_013400115.1. Lineage (NCBI taxonomy): Eukaryota > Metazoa > Chordata > Aves > Bucerotiformes > Rhinopomastidae > Rhinopomastus > Rhinopomastus cyanomelas. The sequence continues at coordinate 863,052 of VXBP01001631.1, forward strand.
GGATCACAGATCTATAATCATGGAAGATGACTTTCCTTGTGGTTGTGTGTTTTCACACTGTAAGAGACCTGAGTATTTTCTTCTGGCAGTAAATGAATTTGCAAACTTTTCATATCAAATATTGAATAAAAAAATCACTCATAATCTTCATGAAGCTTTTGTGTGCAAAGGCTTCTCATCAAATCTTTGCTTCACTTGTGACAAACATAACTCCAACTTTGACAAGGGTAAGTAGATTACCTTCTGCTAGAAACTCTTACATTTCAGTTACAGAAATAGAGGAGAAAACTCCTGACAGAGTGCAGTTTTAAAGACTGCTGTTCATTTTGCAACCATTTCTTCATCTAAATTTTAGGAAAGCTTCCTACCATATAAGGTCTGGCTTGCAAACTTCTTAGTAAATCAAGTGAGAGGAACAGATCTTCAGAGAGTGCAATGACTGGTAACTGTTAAAGTGCTAGATGGGTTTCTAATACCATTACCCTCAGCGGTAAAGGGAGAGTCTAGTTATTCTGGGCTGCAGCCTCCTAATGTGGATTTTCTGTCTTCACTTGACAACTTAAATGTCCCTAGCTCCCACTGCAGGGTGATTTTTAGCATAAGTACCTGCTTTGATCCATGTTGCAGCGTGTGTCTTTGAGAGCCAGCAGTCAACTTGGATATTCGGAGACATTCAGGCTCAGAGGCTTGAATGACAATACAGCTGAGGAAGAAAAGTGCAGGAGAAGACCAAAGGACCTGCTAGTCTATCAGAAAGCAAAAAAACTCCAAAACTGTTTTGTGAGGTAGCACAAAAGTGACCTAGAATGTTGTCAGCAGGAGATTTTGTACTTTAACTTTTTGGGATAAATGACCTAGAAATTTCTTGGTTGTTGATGCAAGTAATTGCTAAAGCATGATTTCCCCTTGATGGATCCATTCTGATTACATAGAGTAGAATCATAGAATCACTAGGGATTGGAAGGGACCTTGAAAGATCATCTAGTCCAATCCCCCTGCAACAGCAGGGTCACCTAGACCAAGTCACACAGGAACACATCCAGGTGGGTCTTCAACATCTCCAGTGAAGGAGACTGCACAATCCTCCTGGGCAGCCTGTTCCAGTGCTCTGTCACCCTCACTGTGAAGCCATGCTGACTGTCCCTAATAGCCCTCCTGTCCTTGATGTGCCTGGAGATAGCCTCTAGAACAAATTGTTCCTTCACCTTTCCTGGGATAGAGGTGAGGCTGATGCATCTGTAGTTACCTGGGTCCTCCTTCTTTCCCTTTTTGAAGATTGAAGTGACATTTGCTATCCTCCAGTCCCCAGGCACCTCTCCTGATCCCCATGACTTAGCAAAGTTAATGGAGAGTGGTCTAGAAATGACTTCTGCCGTCTTCCTTAGCACGTATGGGTGCTAAGGTACCAATATAGGCTGGGGACGGACCTGTTGGAGAGTAGTGTAGGAGAAAGGGACCTTGGGGTCCTGG
>VXBP01001631.1:864551-900465 GCA_013400115.1 Rhinopomastus cyanomelas
TGACCTCATTAATGTCTATAAATACATGAGGTGTCGGGAGGATGGAGCCAGGCTCTTCTCAATGTCATCTAGTGATAGGACGAGGAGCAATGGTTTTAAGCTGGAACATAGAAGGTTTCACATAAAGATGAGAAGGAACTTCTTGACAGTGAGAATGGCAGAGCTCTGGAACAGGCTGCCCAGGGAGGATGTGGAGCCTCCTTCACTGGAGATGTTTAAGGCCCACCTGGATGTGTTCCTGTGTGACTTGGTCTAGGTGATCCTGCTGTGTCAGGGGGATTGGACTAGNGTGCTGCAACAGCAAGTGTTGCTGGATGCACAGCTGGCCTTTGGTGATAGTGCCGTGTGACATCTTTTTGCTTGTGAATTTCTTTACAGAGGCAGCTGAAGAGAAGCTTTAGTCTTAGCGAGCTACTTACAAGCAGCTATGCAGAGCAAACCCATCTCTGAAAATCCTGAGCAAAAGAGTGGGATGACTTGTTAGTAGGGATGAAAATCCTGAGCAAAAGAGTGGGATGACTTGTTAGTAGAGGTGAAAAGCCAAATGAGCTGGGAGATAGCTGGTTGCCTACAAAACAGGTTTAAGCCCTCCCTTGATCACTCCTGCCAGACTCCCAACATAACCCTAACATAGTGCTCAAGAGCAATTTAAAGGGGATACATCTTTAAAAAAGATCCACTTTTTTGCCTAGTGGATAAACAGCTTCTTCCAGCCACTTGTGGGCCCTCAAGTGGCCACCAACAGAGAGTGTGTCAAAGCAAATCCCTCACTACTAGCAGGCCAACCTATACCCATAGGAGAATTCCTGCTAAAATTATTAACTAGGAGTTTACCCCTCCCAGCACAAGCTTACACCCACCTGTTAACAGACCTGGTATGTCCTCTTACCACGACCAAATATCCCACCCATTGTTAACCTGACACTGGAGCGTACACAAGGAAAGGTTTAAATCTTTAAAAGGCAAGCCCAAGGCATGGCTGTTCACCAAAAACATAGCCTTCAGCTGAGACTTGTACAAATGCCTCAGCGAGGTCTTAACTGTGTTTTTCTCTATTTATTAATTTCCTTATGATCACTTGGAGCATCTTCTGGTCTGTGTCCAGACACTTAGCTGTAGTTTAGCTCAAGGCTCAAAATGTGTCTTTAACATGAGTTAGTGGTAGATGAGTTGCATCAAAGTGTTGTACGTAGAACTAGGAATCATAGAATCATTAGGGACTGGAAGCAACCTCAAAAGATCATCTAATCCAATCCACCTGCCACAGTACGATCACCCAGACCAAGTCACACAGGAACACATCCAGGTGGGTCTTAAATGTCTCCAATGAAGGAGACTCCACAACCTCCCTGGGCAGTCCGTTCCAGTGCTCTGTCACTCTCACTGGGAAGAAGTTCCTTCTCATATTTATGTGGAATCTCCTATGGAATGGCAGCTCTTGCCACCACTTAGGATTATATTAAAAAACATTTTCTAGTTCAGAGAGATTTCAGATATGTTGCTGATCATTCCGGCTGTGAAAAGTGTGTTTCTTATTCCATCAGCTTATATCAGTCAGGCTACTGCCCCTTTAAGCTGGTAGGCGAACTCCTGATTGATAATGAGGGAGGACAGGTGGCATTGTGTGAAACAAGGCAAACAAGTGCTGCTGAGATAAGGGCCTCGGGGATCCTCCAAGAACAGCTAGAGCTCTTCTCACTGTTATCTGTGCTGTGCTTCTGTCCTTCAACCATGTGTGCAACACCAGGAGTCTACCTATTGGTGAGTCACACTATAAGTAGGGAGTAGAACAATCTTAAAATTAATTACTTTAATGAATGTTGAGCATTACATGTTTGTTTAGGTTGTTTTCCCTGAGTTGTTCTCTATCTTAATCCATACCCTGATGGGTGATGTATTGTGATGNTTTGATCTGTGTGATACTTGTGGTTCCAAATAACTATGCAGTCATGTTTTTCTCTTTCATAGACCTACCCAAAAGCATTTGTGTAATAAGGATGCTAAAATAATCTTCATTATACTTGTTTGTATCAATTCTCATCAGACAGAATAAATATTAATGTAAGAATGAGCGTAAAGTAAATCAAGATGATCACAAAGTTTGCAAGCAGAAGTGTCATCCAGTGGATCACCTTGTCTGCGAATGATAGCAATGGCAGTTTGCCTCAGAATGATTCTCTTTCGTGTGTCTGTCCATATTCCATATGAAACTTGGAAATATAGATGTGAAATAAAAGCTTTGATTTATGGAGGTAGAATGTGCTCTACAAGTTGTATAGAGACCATTTGATTTTGATAGCTCATAAGTGATGGTTCTCTTGACAACAGTCGAGAGGTTCAGTCTAGAAGTGTGGCCATTGCAATGAGTCTGAGGGCTTCTTGCCCGCTGGGATGAAGAGTGGAATGGGTGAGCTGCCGCCTCAGTGCGCGATGGTTTTGGTATTCAGCTGTGTGCTTTATTTTGGTATAACCCTGGGTATCCACTTTAAATGGCTGTGGCTGCCAAGAAAAGGGCATCTAAAAGTGAATCTGGAATTGAGTGTACATGAAAGATGCTTGTGGTTGTAGAGTACTTTGGCTTGGCCTTGGCTGTCCCTGAAACCAGTCTGCCTGTGCTGCAACAGCAAGTGTTGCTGGATGCACAGCTGGCCTTTGGTGATAGTGCCGTGTGACATCTTTTTGCTTGTGAATTTCTTTACAGAGGCAGCTGAAGAGAAGCTTTAGTCTTAGCGAGCTACTTACAAGCAGCTATGCAGAGCAAACCCATCTCTGAAAATCCTGAGCAAAAGAGTGGGATGACTTGTTAGTAGGGATGAAAATCCTGAGCAAAAGAGTGGGATGACTTGTTAGTAGAGGTGAAAAGCCAAATGAGCTGGGAGATAGCTGGTTGCCTACAAAACAGGTTTAAGCCCTCCCTTGATCACTCCTGCCAGACTCCCAACATAACCCTAACATAGTGCTCAAGAGCAATTTAAAGGGGATACATCTTTAAAAAAGATCCACTTTTTTGCCTAGTGGATAAACAGCTTCTTCCAGCCACTTGTGGGCCCTCAAGTGGCCACCAACAGAGAGTGTGTCAAAGCAAATCCCTCACTACTAGCAGGCCAACCTATACCCATAGGAGAATTCCTGCTAAAATTATTAACTAGGAGTTTACCCCTCCCAGCACAAGCTTACACCCACCTGTTAACAGACCTGGTATGTCCTCTTACCACGACCAAATATCCCACCCATTGTTAACCTGACACTGGAGCGTACACAAGGAAAGGTTTAAATCTTTAAAAGGCAAGCCCAAGGCATGGCTGTTCACCAAAAACATAGCCTTCAGCTGAGACTTGTACAAATGCCTCAGCGAGGTCTTAACTGTGTTTTTCTCTATTTATTAATTTCCTTATGATCACTTGGAGCATCTTCTGGTCTGTGTCCAGACACTTAGCTGTAGTTTAGCTCAAGGCTCAAAATGTGTCTTTAACATGAGTTAGTGGTAGATGAGTTGCATCAAAGTGTTGTACGTAGAACTAGGAATCATAGAATCATTAGGGACTGGAAGCAACCTCAAAAGATCATCTAATCCAATCCACCTGCCACAGTACGATCACCCAGACCAAGTCACACAGGAACACATCCAGGTGGGTCTTAAATGTCTCCAATGAAGGAGACTCCACAACCTCCCTGGGCAGTCCGTTCCAGTGCTCTGTCACTCTCACTGGGAAGAAGTTCCTTCTCATATTTATGTGGAATCTCCTATGGAATGGCAGCTCTTGCCACCACTTAGGATTATATTAAAAAACATTTTCTAGTTCAGAGAGATTTCAGATATGTTGCTGATCATTCCGGCTGTGAAAAGTGTGTTTCTTATTCCATCAGCTTATATCAGTCAGGCTACTGCCCCTTTAAGCTGGTAGGCGAACTCCTGATTGATAATGAGGGAGGACAGGTGGCATTGTGTGAAACAAGGCAAACAAGTGCTGCTGAGATAAGGGCCTCGGGGATCCTCCAAGAACAGCTAGAGCTCTTCTCACTGTTATCTGTGCTGTGCTTCTGTCCTTCAACCATGTGTGCAACACCAGGAGTCTACCTATTGGTGAGTCACACTATAAGTAGGGAGTAGAACAATCTTAAAATTAATTACTTTAATGAATGTTGAGCATTACATGTTTGTTTAGGTTGTTTTCCCTGAGTTGTTCTCTATCTTAATCCATACCCTGATGGGTGATGTATTGTGATGTGTAGCATGGATTTAATGGGAAAGTTAATACCTGCTTTTGCATGTCGGTTGGTGACTAGGAGATCAAACCCATCTAGCTCTGAAAACTAAAGATAACTGTTATGGTGGATGAAGAAAGAGGATGGTCTCTTTGTGGATGAAGGAAAAAGAAGGGTTCGGATTTCTCCATGTCAGAAGTTTAATAGTTTTGGGTTTTTTTTAAAAAAAAAATGTTGCTGGACCTGTTCAGGCTTGTCAGGCTTTGCTTTTTTCTTTTGAAATCATAGTCTTGATAAAGTTAGGACTGCTAAAAGGGTTGTTGACAGTTTCCAGGTGTGAGGATCTGTATGTATACGTATGTTTTGTGTGTATACATGGTCGTGAGGAATGCACATTCTGAGAATAATTGGAAGGTTCCGTGTGGTCTGAGATTGGATGAGCTTAGGTCAAAATTCTGTGGAAAAATGAGCCAACTAAGAATTCAAAATTATCTAGTAAGTGAATTCAAGGCACTTAGCTTGATGTCATTTTCTACCTTAGGCTGTAAAGCCAAACCCAGTTATAGTTAGCTGGGCTTTGAGAGTGGAAATCATTATGCAGTTAAGAATACACCTCATTTCTGTTACAATATCCATGCAATTCCCCAATCTTGGAAACAAAGTGTTCTGAAATCATTTACAAAATATAACTCGGTAACTGAATTTTATACTGCACCAAGTTGTGCAATTAAATAGTGCGTTACTATTTCTTACAATTAAAGGTTTCAAGGATCTTCCTACCTACAGTATGATGTATTTAACAACTTCCTATGCTAAACAGTTGACATAGTTAATGCTGTAGTCACTTAATTCAATTTTAATTAACCAAACACTAGTTTGAAAATGTGAGCTTTTAGTTTACCGACATTGCTCAAATTTTTGCCTCTTGTTTTCCCTATAAATCTTTGGAATTCCATACGTGTATAATGTGTTAATGTTCATGAAATGCATTTATCGTTGAAGGCAATGCCAAATTTATTGCAGAGTGAAGAGAAATACATGCTTGTGTTTTTTGACAAGTCTAGCTTCAGCCTGAGAAGACTTAAAAAAATAAATTAAAAAATCAATGTAGTAACCGAGTGCCACTCCTGCAGAAAAGTTCTGCTTTGCTTTTTATCTCAGACTAAAGAGTGTTTCTCTTCCTGTTCTTTTGTCTGTGTGACAATAGATGCATAGCAACTACCTCTGAATAATGTTTTATCGCAAAGGCGTTAACAGAAAAGGCTGGGGAGAAGATAGAAAGTCAGTGACAGAGAGTGGAACGTGGAGCAGGACCGTTTGACAGTCACAGTTGTCTAGGCTGAGATCCTTTCACTGAGCAGCCTTCAATTACGTAGAAACCAGGAAAACTTGGTGGAAAGGGATTTATACCTTGAGTGTGGATACAGGAGTATTTCATGAGGGATGGTTTCTAAAGGACTTCTATAATTTATTGTTTGATTCTGAATTATAAAACAGGGAAAAGGTGATATTAATTTGACTTCGTTATAATACTTGCTTTGCACTGTTAATCCTACTGTCTATATAGCTGGGGAAAAGAAACCAGCTCGTTATGGGCTAGAAATTACCATATTAAGGTTTTATTTCTTTGGGAATATGTTTGTGTTAATTAATGTTTTGATGTGGTTACCAGCACTTAGTTGTCTCTGCATGTCCTCTGCTGATACAGGGAAATGATAAGTGTTCAGGTGTGAATGCAGTGGGGCAGTTACACCATCTTTACCCAGGTACTTGGAGGAACCCCTGCTTCATGAATAGTGGTGGTGTGGACTCCAGTCATCAGGGAGCAGCTTTGTGGAGGTGTGAAGGGTGGCTGGGGAGAAAGAAAAGCAGGAGGCGTTAAGCTGAAAAAGGGCTTTTCAAGCACTGTGCAGCTTGACTCCAGACAAGGCTGTCTGTCTCCCGGTACTGGTACCTATTACTTTGCCACGTGAGAAGGGCTCTAGGTACCTGTATTTACAATTCACTGTTGTGTCACAGTCTGAAAGATACTTTGTCGGTCACAATTGATTAATTTTCTTATTTCTTAAAACTCCTTGTGCTTTCCCTGCCGAGAGAGGGGCAGGAAGAAAAGTCCTACAAATGTAAAGAAGGGCTATGAGTGAGGTAAATGTGAATGTTATGCTCTTTATTTTATTCTGTATGGTGCTTTCTTCCCCCTTTCCTTTCTTGATGTCTCCTTTGTTCATTTCTTTCTCTTCTTAGTTGCTACTATTGCCGGGAAAAAGTGTCTTTTACTAGATTTTAATATAACATACAGGCACTATGTTTATGGCACTGACAGCTCTCCTGTGCTCAATCTGCGGGCCTGAAAGAGTTAAATGTATCAGCACTCTGTAACCTAGATAAAAATATGCATTTTAATTTCTAATGAAAAAAATCAAGCAGGTATGAATAGCAATAAAATTGCTCAAAATGTTTAAATTGAAGGAAAACAATTGAAAATGGATTTAGAAATATAATGTTTAGTTAAGCAAGCTATAATGTTCTGTTATTTTAATCAGTATTGTGAAGCTGTTTGAACTATGCAGGAAGAGAATTCTTATGTCTTAACATAAAATTCTCTCCCTCCCTCAAACAGTCACCAAAAATTCTTTAGTGTTCAGTTGTATTCACTAGTCCTTGACAATAGCAAGTTCCTTGTGTAAAGTTTTATTTTTTGAAAATCAGAACCCCTAACCCTGGTATAGCCAGTCTTGGGCAGAGCAGCCAAATGGATCTCCATCTTGTCATGGAGCACTAGATGCTCTTCCAAAGGATTATAAGGTCCAGGATCTCCTCAGCACTAACAGGCTGACAGACCTGTAGTTGCCCAAATCATCCTAGCATCACGCTAGCAGCCTCCAGTGCTATAGCCTACCTGTTAGCCAGGCGCACTGATAAATGCTGGAGGGTAGCTTAGCGTTCCCTCAACACTCTTGGATGGATCCCATCTGGTCTCCTAGACTTGTGAGTGTCCAGGTGATTCAGCAGGTCAGTTGCTGCTTCCTCTTGGATTATGGGCAGTATATCCTGTGCTGCATCGCTGTCTTCCATCTTGGGAGGCTAAATACCCTGGAGGGTGTTTGGACTGGTCATTACAGATGGAGGCAGAGAAGGCATTAAGTGCCTGGATAACTGGAACCCTGGGAAGTTTAAGCATGTGTGAATTGATTCAGATGAAGACTTTTGCTTTGGGTGCTTATCTGGAAAATGTCTACTTCTAGACTTTGTTCTAGTTATTGTGGTTCCATCACCTGCACTGAAGGAAGTGGCTCTGTTTTGCCAGTTCTCTATGCAGCATCTTTGTGGGTGACTTGACCCAAACTTCTCTCCTTGTCCTCCATCTCCTTCAACATTGGCTTCCGCAGATGATTGACCCTGCTGGCTATATGTCTCAGAAGACATTGTAAAACTCCTGACTTTTTATCTCAACTGTTTGCACGCTTCTTGCGCAGCAGAAAGGAGGTGTTTGCTCATACGGACTTATATTCTTAGTCTTTTTAAGAGTATCGGTCCTTTGAGGAGGAAGGGATGTCTGTGCTCAGTCAGCCTTAGAACGCTCCTCTGAGTGTGGGCATTGGGTCTGTCTTGTGTGCAGACCCTACCTGGAGGAACCTTTGCCAAGCTGTCTTCAGAAGCTGCTCTGTGTGGTGAGGGGTAAGGGTGCTGCACCAGCGATCCTGCTGCATGCAGTGCTCTCCCCTTTGTGGCCTCCTCCCTCCATATGGGACCATGGGCAAATAGGTTTCCTGTGCTGACCCCAGATTTACCCCACAATTGTTTCTGCCTGTTCATTGAAATTCCAAAAGGAATGATGATAAAAGACAAGATCCTGCCCTATGTCTGTGGAGCAAGCAGCCCGTGTCCTGGGATCTTGGTGTACCGCTCCAAAAGGGTTCCTTTGGAGAGAATCTGCACCGATGATAAATCACTAGGCTGGAGGCTGCTGAAGAAATAGAGTGGGAGAAAGGAAGCGCTTTGCCCTGCCTTTTATTTTCAGGGTGGCTGCACTTGTGGAGTGAGAACTGTGGGCTGAGAAAGGAGGTCCTTAATCCATCCAGTTCTCCTAACAGACAACTTCAAACTGTGGGCACTTCCTAAGCACATCACAGGGAACAGCACGTATGGGGACACCGCGATGCTCTACCTGCAGTCCCTGCCACATTTAAACAAGCTTTTTAGTATTTAGAATGTGTTTATCAGAGAAGATTTGGGCTTTAGAATAGGTATTAAATTTCTGCAATGTGTGAATTCCCATTCTGTGAGATTCCAGTGCCAGTGCTGAACCGAGGGGAGGCGGGTGAACTTAAATTAACCCAGGAGAGGAGGGTGAATGCTGCTTTCAAGCAGCAGATGCTGCAGCACCAAATAAGCATATTGCACAATAAATAGCAGTCATGGCTTTAATTAGGAATTCAATTGAAGTTGGAAACCACTTGCCTACAGTAAAATTGTCCTATTTAACATTTCTATCAACATATTTTTTTTTATCATTGGCATTGTTGCCTTTAATTTAACTTTTGATTTTAACTTTCAGTATAATGTAAAATAATGTTTAAGACGGCATTGATAGCTTTTTCTCATGAATCTATTTGAGTCACAGGCACTGAGTAAATCGGAGAGGTTCAGGGTACAAAATAGGCCAGTCTTCCAGTTTGTTGTCCAAAATCTGGAATGTCTGTGCTTTTGGATCACTAGATCTATTTGAAACGCTGGGAACACGCGTTTAGCACCACACAGGATGCTTTCTCTGAAATGTGGTCTGGTGGATGGGAACTCACTTGAAATTTGACAACCTGTCAATAGTGGCTGAGAACTACAGGAATAGAAGCTTCATAGCCAAACACAAAGTGCAGACTACCTTTAGATACTGAGCCTCTTAAAATGTAAGTATCCAAGGGAGGAAAGCTGTGCTTAATTTGTTCCACCGGTGAGCTTGTGTCTTGCTTATGCACCTATAATTGATACTTAGCTCTGTGGATTAGCTATTTATTGTGTTGGCAGCCTGGAGAAGGCTTTCTACTCTTTCAGCTGAGGATAGTACGTGACAGTTGACTCCTGGTGGCTGCAGAAGCTGTTATGTGGTGATGGCAGTGGCAAGCCAGGGAGAGGATGATATGTGGGATAGGGCAGAAGATCTAGTGGGAATCCTTTGGAACTGTCCATAGAGATGTTGAACTGGGAAAGACTGGGACTCTGCCAGCATGAAAGAGAATCAAAGATGGTCTCTGAAGAGAAATAAGGATCTTTGTTGTGTAAGCAACATCCCCTCCGCGCACCTCTTCACTGCCATAAACCACAAAGCGCATGCCAACGAATAAATATGGATCCATGCTATAAACACACCTCTAAAATAATTATAAAGCCTAAACTGCCAGAGTAGTGCTGCTGTCCTGACATGTAGAAATATTACAGGAAAGAACCTCAAAAAGCATTGGCAGAACAGAAATGGAAACAATCATATGAAAGAAGTGAACTCTTAGAGCACAGGAAAGGTGCCTGTGTTCCCTGATACCTCATTTGGGGCAATTCTTCTCTGATGCAAGGTCAGGGCTTTGGAGTAATCCTACGAATGCAAGCAGGAGACACTAATCAAACTTCTGAGAGACTGGAACACCAGTGTTTTCTACCCTTTATCCTCCCGTAAGTTGTGAGCAATTTGTGTTGCAACAGAAAGAAGCAGTAAACCAAAGCCATAGAATCATTAGGGATTGGAAGGGACCTCGAAAGATCATCCAGTCCAATCCCCCTGACACAGCAGGATCACCTAGACCAAGTCACACAGGAACACATCCAGGAGGGTCTTAAACATCTCCAGTGAAGGAGACTCCACATCCTCCCTGGACAGCCTGTTCCAGTGCTCTGTCACCCTCACTGTGAAGTTGTTCCTTCTCATATTTATGTGAAACCTCCTATGTTCGAGCTTAAAACCATTGTCCCTTGTCCTATCACTAGAAGACATTGAGAAGAGCTCGGTTCCATCCTCCTGACACCCACCCCTCATGTATTTATAGACATTAATGAGGTCACCCCTCAGTCTCCTTTCCTCCAAGCTAAAGAGACCCAGCTCCCTCAGCCTTTCCTCATAAGGGAGGTGCTCCACTTCCTTTATCATCCTCGTTGCTCTGTGCTGGGCACCCTCCAGCAGCTCCACGTTTGCCCTGCCTCCAAATCTGTGCTCTGTGTGCAGACTAGTGACTGTAGCTGGGCCTGGTTTGCTGGATTGAAACAATAATCAAAGTATCCTAAATTGTAGACACTCATTTATTCCCACTCTGATTTGGAAATAACTTTCCAAAGCCTTGATCACACAAGCAGTGTTTGTACTGAGTGTTGTAAGAGCATGTAAAGAGCTGAAATTCATCCAGCTTGGAGCTGGATGTGATCTGTTCAAAAGTACCCTGGGAAAAATGATGGATGAGTGAATAAATATGTCAAAGGAGAGGGAGGGGAAAAAGGACTAGGGGCAAAAAACCGGACAGCGTGAGCTCAAACACTGAAAGAAAACATAGGAAAAGAAGCAACCAAACATTCTTTTAACTTGTACTGGAGTTGGGTTGTTTGTGGTGTGACTTATGAGCAGTGAAGTTTCAGGGGCAGGCTTTGTGTCAAAAGTTTGACGTGCTGTGTTCCGTGAGCTCTCTAAAACTTGAATGTAGTTTGAATTTACTTGTTGAAAGTGGAGAAAGTGGTGGAATTCCAAGTCTGTGTGTAATTTCAGGCAATGAGTCATAATCAATAAACTATTGCCAGAACTTTCGTTAGGAAGGGAATAAAACCAATGCGAAATCACACGGGAAGTAAATAAATAAGTTTCTAAAGAATGGCGGCTGACGGGATGTTGGCCACTCGCGCCGTGTCCCGCTAATTAATTAAATAACGTGTGGGTTTGTTTTGGATTAGAAAGTACAAAGTTTTCCAGCAGAAAGGCTTCTTTTCATTTAAGAATTTTGGGGGTTGAGGGTGAATTATTTTGAGACAAGTTACTTTGAAAACACAAAATTCTGATTTCAGGTTTTGCCAAAAGAATGTTCTCCAGGGGAAGCTTTTCTCTTTCAGTTGTGGAAGCGACAATAAAAAAGACCTTTGAATACATCTCTGTAGTGAGTGGTTTCCAAAGCTTGTCTTGTGAACTTACAAGGTGCTTTGAGGTCTCAACACTGCAACATATTTGTTTTCTGCACACTGAAGTTTTAGATGAGTGAAGCAGATTTCTCTGCAAGGTATATGCACAGACTGAGAGGTGACTGTGGTGAGAATGTGGACGGGCAGAAACCTGACGGGATAAATTCTGCTGCCTTTTGAAGGACACAGACCTGCTGAAATATCGGTGATAGTTACAGCTTTACAAATAAAAACAAATCAAATTCAAATACCTGACTGACATCTGTCAGAAAGAGGTTGGAATCGGTGGATATTGCCTTTCCCCGTTCCTTCTCTGTGAGGGATCTTGGATTTCCTTTGTCATTTTAAAAACCTCAAGGAGAGTGCTTTGGATGTGAGCTCTTTATACTCTCCATCTTCCATTTTAAGTGTGACCAGGATTAATATAACATATGCAAACTAAATCCAGGCTATTGCATTTACCAACACTGAATTTTTATGAAGGTAGGGTAGCTTTTTAATAATCCTCCCTGGCTTTTATTTGCCTTCCTTTTTAATATTTCAATGAAAAAAAAATTTGTTAACATTTGTTATTTTGCAATTTATTCTTATAAAAGTCTATTTGTGTTGCTTTTGGCCAGAGAGTTACTGTAAGTCACTCCAAATTGCTGTCCTCCTGGAGCAATCCATGGAAATGTGTTGCTATTGTGTTCGTACCAAACTATTTCATATCTCGAAGACTGAAATCACAGGGACAAATGCAATATTTTTCTTTGCTCAACTTCTATCTAACGAGCTCTGCTGTTGGGCAATTGGAGATCTTCATTTTAGCCCCCTTCTTGCTAGTTCCTGTGTGACTGAGTGCATGAATTCTTAATATTTCCATTTCCCCATCTGTAAAATGGGAATTTTTATACTTTCCAGCTCTATAAAATTTATAATGCAATTAATAGGATATTGACAGAGCAGTCTGAGACCTCAGGTGGTAGGTACTATATGTAAACATTTTGACAGTTTTATTATTTCTCCTAGGTTCAAATAGAAAGGTTTAGGTATCCTATCTGGAAAAAGGCTAAGAGAATATGTGTGGCTGTTGCCAGTGGAAGCGTTTTTACCATCTCTTACTAATTCAGAAAAGGATCTCATATTGACAAGCATTGATTTAAAATAGAGTTCCCATTCACATTGTTTTTCTGCAGGAAGCAACTAGTGTAAACAGCAAAGCTCTTGGCTCTTGCCAAAAAGAAATAAAAGGAAAAGAGAAAATAATTTTGTGGGGTTTAGACCCAATATTCCTGTAATAGTGACCTCTTCAAGTTCAGTGCAATGTTGCTTTAGTTGGGAACAGCTCTGGCCAACACAAAGGATCAGAACCAAGAATAATGTTTCTCGGTAGTCTTTTCAGCTGACCTTTTGCTTAGCTGTGAGCTAAGGTCATTTTCACTCTTGGCTGCGCTTCCTTGACAGTTAAGATGGCTTCTTTATGAAGATACTGAGATAAACTAGGGCTGTGCATTCATTCACATTGCTAAAACCACTTCATCAAATACCGCTTCTATATAAAATACTTCTGGTCTGATCAAGAAAACATCGAACATCTGCAACGTGCCCTTGTTAATCCTGTCATTTATTACCTACACCATTTTCCAGGATGATTTAATTAGCAAAGTAAAAGAACTTTCTCTTCTTTCAGCGTTATTCACACAAGTCAAAATGTACGCGGTGGCTTCAGATATAAATAACTTGCATGCGCCAGTAGAAAACACACGCAACTGTAGCACTGACATTTAAAAGCAAAGCTCTATCCTTCAGTCAGGCTTGGGCTGATTTTCTGCCAGTAGCACCGGAACCCCAAAGCTACAGGAAGTAAGTTTGCTGACTTTCAAACGGAGATGGGGTGGGAAAGTTCTGCTACTGGAAAGAGCCAAGCATGACAAAGCTCTTTTCCCATCTTTATTTTTCTTCCCTCACCGAAGTTGCCTTTCCAGTACCGAGAACTCTAAACGGTCTGGAGAAGATGGAAGAGGTAGACACGATAAACACGTGCGTTAAAAGAAAGCGTGCGGGTTTTCCGTGCTCTGTGCCTATATACAAATCCATAGACGTTGGGTTAATGAAGGAACACCAAAAATACCAACAAGAGGCCGTGATGCAACTCCAGTTCAATGCTAGAAACGATTCCCCCTATTGAAGAAAGCTCAGGCTTACTGGAGCTAATTGTCAGTGTATTCTTTATTACTCCTTGATAGTTATAAGATCAGAGTGCTCCTAAGGCATAATTAAAGATCTACCTAGATTTATGAGACTTTATCATCACCAACAGGGTTAAAGAATGCCGAGGAGACCCATTGTGTAAGGGTTTTGCTCAGCAGTTTCCACAGCAGTTAGGGCATTTCAGAATTACTTCAGTGCTTTAGAAAAGCTTGGCTGTTTGGCACTAATGTAAGGGGCATTATTAGAGAGGGGACCATATGTGTGTGTGTGTGTGTGTGTTAGGCCAGCTGTGGGTCTTCTTACCTCTTCTGAAAAGGAGAAAAGGGTCAGGGGTGGGGGGGGAAAAGAAGCCAAAAGAATGGGATGGATATACTCTGAAGAGTGAAAGTAAGTAGGAAGTTCTGCTGTGGCAAGGGGATTGGATTAGATGATCTTTCGAGGTCCCTTCTGATCCCTAGTGATTGTATGAGTCTATGAATCATTAGGGATCGGAAGGGACCTCGAAAGATCATCTAATCCAATCCCCCTGCCACAGCAGGATCACCTAGACCAATTATATGATTCAATGATTATTTTTAAGAATATCAATCATGACATGCTCTCAGTGTCCACACAACCCTCTGTATTTTTTAAATACAGATGTCCTCGGTAATGTTTCAGTGCTCTTCCACCTGAGTTTTACACATCCCACACTTTTACATGGTAACTACACAGCCGTGAATGTTGCAGGCTTCCAGATGTTCTCGTATTTATTACATCAGCATTCATTGGATGTCTTTAGCAAGCATAGAGGATAGGGTGAGCCTGGAAGTCCTGGAAGGGGTAGAAACAATCTGTAGTGGTATTTTAAGACATTATGGTACCTCGCCTTCAAGTTTACTATGTATAGGATCAAGCTGCAAAAGCCAAACTTGACTTTGATTAGTACTTTATTCTTTAAAGCGAGGAAGATATTCTTCTTAACCTGACTTAAACAGGACAGGCTCAGAAACCACTGTTAAGGGTTCACAGTTTACCTGTCATGCTAAGAAGCTGCACCTAAGCACACCAAAAAAATAAGACATGAGAGTAGAAACACGATGCCTGTATAATGACATTGTTAGATGATGCTTCCCCCCCCCCATTCATACACAGATCTTGCTAGAAACTGCTCACCTCTCCTGCATTCAGAGTCTGTGCTGCTGTAGTAGTTTATAGAGGGCAAAGGATGAAATTTGTAGCTGAGTTAAATATAATACTCAATTCTGCACATGGCCTGGAAGCACTAATTGGTTATCTTGCCCTCTAATATTAGTCTTTTGCTGTGTGAATCTTTGATCCTTTGGGCAAACATTTCAGTTTCTGTTTGCTAAGGAAAGGTTTCATTCTGTGCATACAGTACATGGGTGCCTACCTCTTATCACACTCGCTGCGACAGTGTAGAAGAGCTAATATTCATTGCACATAAATTGCTTCTCTTACTCAACTTTCACATCCTGCTCCTTCCGACTTTGCAAATTCAGAGCTGAGAACATAATAGAAAGTTAAGTCGTATGAAAAGGATCCACGGTAGGAAAAGGATATCTTCTGTGGGACAGATTGCCATTTTGAAAAGGTGAGATAAGGGAAGTCGGGAGAGCTCTGGAAACAATAAGGCTGCTTTTTTCACTGCTTTCTTGTAAATAACTTGCCTTTAAAACTGCCTTAACTACAGAACCATTAGGACTCAAGCACCTGAAAGGTTAGCAGGATCTTGTTAAGACCACAAGACCATTGCAATTTCACATGCAAACATTTGACTTTTAAAAATGCTGGAATTTTAAACTACTTATTCAAGGTACACTTGGTTAGTTTTGGCTGGTACGTACCCGATTTCACATTTTCTTTAGCTCCATCAGCATGCAGTATGTTTTCCTGTGGGACTTCCACCATCCTTCCCATTCTCTCCTTCTACAGCACAAGATGTACTTTTGTCTGCAAATACACTAAGACCAGCAATGTGCCCTTGTGGCCAAGAAGGCCAATGGCATCCTGGGGTGGATCAGAAGGTGGGTGGTTAGCAGATCGATAGAGGTTCTCATCCCCCTCCACTCTGCCTTGATGAGACTGCATCTGGAATCTTGCGTCCAGTTCTGAGCCCCTCAGTTCAAGAAGGACAGAGAGCTGCTGGAGAGAATCCAGTGCAGAGACACAAAGATGATGGAGTGGAGCATCTCCCTGATGAGGAAAGGCTGAGGGAGCTGGGTCTCTTTAGCTTGGAGGAAAGGAGACTGAGGAATGATCTCATTAATGTCTATAAATATGTGAAGGGTGGGTGTCAGGAGGATGGAGCCAGATTCTTCTCAGTATCATCCAATGATAGGACAAGGGGCAATAGGTCTAAGATGGAACATAGGAGTTTCCACATAAAAATGAGAAGGAACTTCTTCCCAGTGGGGGTGACAGAGCACTGGAAGGGGCTGCCCAGGGGTGTTGTGGAGCCTCCTTATCTGAAGACATTTAAAACACACCTGGCTGTGTTCCTGTGCAACTTGGTCTAGGTGATGCTGCTGTGGCGGGCGGATTGGACTAGATGATCTTTTGAGGTCCCTTCCAATCCCTAATGTTCTGTGGTTCTGTGTCAGGTAATTCTCTTTAATTTCCTTGCCTTAGCAGCTGAGAGTTAACATGTTACTGCAGCAAAATACATGACTAAAACATGAGAAAAAATAATACCCAAAGAAAATTCAATCACATATTTGGTGGCTCAGCATGTGTCCTTTAGGTCCCGGGTGGCAGACCTCCTAAACTCCTACACAGCGGATTAAGTCAACCTAGCAGTAATCATATATGTGGACCTGGAAACCGGAGCATGTGGCCAGCAGATAAGAAACGTTAACTTATGACCCAGATTCACTTGGGGACTCTGCTGTCTGTAAAATGGGGAAAAGAATATTGACCATCTCCCCGTGGAGAGACATCATTAGTAATTCTGCAGCAAATGCATCAGAGGCAGAAACCAAACGGAGAGTTGAAAAGGTATTCTTGGAATAGCCGCCTCTTCCCTGAGTTGCTGTGCCCTCCCTGTGAGCTGTGTGATGCAGGGTGTGTGTGGAGAAAAGTAATATAATTAAAGACAGTTTATGCTACACTTAAGTAGAAAGCAGATTTGAAGTCATATGGACCACCTAATTTTAGTATTCTCTATCTTGTAAGTGCTTCACTTTTACAAAATAAATCATAATCTCTCAATAGTCTGAATTTAATTTTCTGCAATTTTTTTTTTCAGATGAAGGAAATGAAAAAATTCTATTTTGTACAGTGTTAGCAGCTCCCATCAGGCATGTGATCTGAGTCTGATTCCTCAGGACAGATTTAAACTCTTTGAATGACATGACTTTTTAAGTTACTGGCAGCAGGAAAAGGTTCTTGTCTTGGAAAGGGTGGGCTGTTGCAGCTCTGCACTGAGCCAGGGAATCCAGAGCAGATTGCGTACGCGAGTTCATGCTCTCTGGGCTGCGAGTGCACCCTAATGCTGGAGGAAACGCTTCTGTAGTGACACGGAGGTGGAGATGGGGTGAGAAAGCCCTGTTCAATAAAGGCTTTGCAGAGCGTGCACGTACCACTGCTGGACTTGGGCTTTTAAAATATATTAACTTTCAATCATTACTTAACAGTTCTATGAAAACTCATCAAAGAGTTTGAGAGCAGAAAGGAAATTGTATTTGTAGGAGACAAGGAGTTAAGGGTAAGCTGCAGCCGTTTATTTCCCCCTTGCACTAAAGAAAGAGTGGAAGAATCTCCTCAGCTCCAGCAATTTTATCATGTCGTGTTTTGAAAGTTGTATGAAAACAACCGGTTCATAAGACTTCTTCAAATATAAGTTCAAAAGAGTCTTTTAAAATAACTCTCTTAAAAGAGTCTTTTTGTGTGGGAAGAAGCAGCATTTTTAGAGGTAAAGCACAAGCCGGGAAGTTGTTCTCTTAATTATATTATCATGGTTTCCCCCAGCTTTTAAAAATGTGCCAAGAAGCTACCTAAATCCCTAAGATGTTCGTTCTCACATGAAATTGGGTTTGGCCCTGTTGTAATACTCAGGAAGCAGAAGGCAGAAAGGCTTAGGCTCTTCAAGGCATCCCAGCCAATAATTTGTGCTGACTTAATAGATGTAAAATGTCTATAGGAATTATGAATCCACATACTTTGACTAACGTGTACCTTGCGCCTATCGAAACCACTGCAATGTAAACCCCTGCTTGTAAGGAACTGTTTAGTGTAGACAGCGATGAAGATGCCTTCAAAAGCAAAAACTTGTGAGAACAGGGTCCAATGATGTTATTTAATAATTTATTCTATTAAAATAGCATTGTCCTAGGCAAATTGAAGCCTTTGGGTATTTTTTCTTATATCCCCTGTTGTCATCTTCCTTTTTGAATGCCAATATGGTTTAGCATCAGAATATCTGTTAGTGTGGCTTGCCAAATGCTTTGGGAAGGTCTTGTTTTGTTCTCGGCGAGTAAAAGCTTTCTCAACCCCAATATAATAACTTGAAACCCATGTGGAAAACACCTTTCAACACTTGGAAGTGTTTGCTCAGCACTAGCAAGTCTTAAGGAAGAGTAGACACCAAAACTTAAGCCATGTCATTCGCTTGAGTAAACAGAATCCACAAGGACATCTCTTTCCAGGAGGGTGCAATGACTTCTATCAAGTAAATACATTTGTTTATTAAGACTGTTCCTTTTGCAGTGTAAGCAAACTAAACCAAAACTGGTTGTCTTCTGGTTTCCTACGGAAATAAGATCATAAAATCATAAGGGATTGGAAGGGACCTCGAAAGATCATCTAGTCCAACCCCCTGACACAGCAGGATCACCTAGACCAAGTCACACAGGAACACATCCAGGCAGGTCTTCAATGTCTCCAGTGAAGGAGACTCCACAACCTCCCTGGGCAGCCTGTTCCAGTGCTCTGTCACCCTCACTGGAGAGAAGTTCCTTCTCATATTGATGTGGAACCTCCTATGTTCCAGCTTAAAACCATTGCCCCTTGTCCTATCACCAGATGACATTGAGCAGAGCCTGGCTCCATCCTCCTGACACCCACCCTTCAATTATTTATAGACATGCAGTCACACCTCCTATTTGGGTTTTTAGGTGCCTTCCATGCATAGATTTCCTTGAGGTTTGGAAATATATGGGTAGATGCTGGTGTTAGGGTATTCATTTCCTATAAGCTCCAGGCTATCTGACAGATAGACAAAGAGTCTTAACAGTCTTTGCCTGAGAGAAACATTTTGGATGGTATTGATATCTTATTAGAAGAGTGTTGACACTGTAGGAAGCCTTTCTAAATATCCCAGCAGAAGAAAAACCTTAATGGACCTTGTGTCTTCATAGATTTCATAGTTTAAATGCAAGACAGAAATCTACTGGAGACAGTGCTGAACTGCTTGTTTGCTTTGAATTGTGAAGCTATGGTTTTCCATGCAGTGCTCAGTGAATGCTAATGGAAATGCAGTTGACATATATTTCTCTGTGTGTGTGTGTGTTTCATAACGATGTGATACTCGTCTCTCTGTGGTGTCAGAATCACCGTTTTCCCAACTCTGCAGACGGTACGTGCGACAGCGGGTGTTTCCAGGAAGGGATCCTAAGAAAAGCACGGTGCGTTTGCAGCAGAAGACTGAAGTTCTAGCAAAGTGCTGCTTCAGCTGCCTGCTAGCTGTTGCAGACTGGTTCCTAGGGCTCTGAGATGCAGAGATGCAACACGATTCTTTGGGGTCTGTTTGCACCACCAAGGGAAATTCAGCTTTTGAAACAAAACCTTTTCCATGACAGCTGATGAGTGAGAGCGGTAGATGGGAAAGGCAGCTGAAGACAGTGTGGGCCCTTTGCCATGATCCTCATGGTGGTGTAGGAGGTGCAAGTGGCTGCCAAATGCTGGAGTGTGAGGATGAGGGTAAGGAGAGGTCAGCAAGGTGATTTAAAGAGATCATGACCTGGACAGAGAGGGGTGTTGGGGGGGTGCAGAAAACAATTTTTAGCAGCCATATATGTAAATTATTGTAATAATTAAAATTCTTCTATCATCCCTCCTCAGTACTAACAGTAAAACACGAGGGCTTGGGCAAGCAGGGCTAACCTACTGTTGAAATACTCCATTCCTTAAATGCTGATAAGTGTTTTTAATTCTGTTCTTCCCAGGTTAGTTATTAGCTCCGTGATATCCAGCTGTAGAGGAACACGTGGTCAGTCCTGTCATCTCTCACCTTAATGAGCAGTGAAAGCGAATAACTAGAAATTCTACTCGGTGCTCAGTATAGCAGTTCATTATATAAGTTCTACATATAGTTAAATTAGTAGCTTAGTTGACAAGAAGGTGACATAGCTCAACTTATTTTTTAAATTGCTTAGCTTTATCACTCTATTGAACAGATTGTTCAAGTATTTATAGAATACTGTGCTACAGCCAATGTGATCTGCAATTAAGGCAAAAATGGTCAAGTAAAATGACATGATCAAGCAGTTTAAAATGGGTTGACCTCTGATTGTCATCAAACAACCGGAGGTTGAGGTTTGCATCACAAAATTGACTTTTAAAAATCTTTGAGGGATTTGGGTGCTGGGACTGAAATGTGTTTTGACTGAAGCTTTAGAAATAATAATAATAGTCCATCTATGTTACAAGACCGAGAATATTGGTACTCTTCATTGAGGCTTATTAGCATGTTGTTGAGTTTCAGTGATATGACCTTTTGATAAATCCTATAAGCCTTATAGAATTGCAGTTGCTGAAGTCCTGAGCCAAGAATCCTGCCACCCTGAAGGTGTCATTTTTCTGTTATATTAATACACAAACCTTAAATTTTTTGTTTTAAAGGACAAGGGGATTTAAATTCATGGAAAACAGTCCAGGTGAAAGGCCTAGGACTTTGACTCTAAGATTTTTGGTTTCCAAGACTTTGACTCCAACCCTGAATGAAAGGAGAAGTTTTAAGTTCATCATCCAGCCCTGACTCAGAAAATAGGATTCCAGGAAAAAAAAAAAAACAAACAAAAAATAAACCCAACCCAAATTTCTTCTAGCACAAAGATATTTATGTCCTTGCATTTTATGTGGAGATTAGCACTCCCTTGCTTTTGGAACCACAGCTGAAAAGAGAAGTATAATGTAAATAAGAAGGCTCAGGTTCAGACATTCTCTTCTAAAGGACTCAATTTAGAAGTCAGACTCTAACTTGTAACGTAACAGTGTTCTTACCTCGCAAGGAGCTTGTTTAAAACCACAGTGTGATTTATGATTTATTTTTTCCCCAACTTCCCTCGCATAAAGATGTGCTATTTGGAAAAGGAATGTTTAATTAACAGGAGAGCTGGCAACGTGATACTCTTTGTGAACCTTCGAACAGCAAAAATAGAAAAGTCTCCCCAAAATGGAAAGAACTGCAACTGAGAAATGAGTTTACTTCCCAATAATAAGATTTTGGGCTAGAAAGCTGTTGGCTGCTGGGGTTTTTCTATCAGAGGAATCAGCTGACCTGTAGTTGGGATGCTCCTCTTCTCTCTCCTAGAGCATCCTCCAGAACTCGGCAGTGTCTATATTCTGCTCTCATTTATGCTGGTGGTGAAAGTCCTTGTGATGTAGAAAACAGCACTGTGTGTTTATGTGGCTGATTCCCTCCTTCAAGCAACACCTAGGCATTGTTGGCCAAGCCTTGATTTAAAGAACTAGCAATACGCAGTCTTTGCAGATTGAAAGGACCTTTGGCTGTTTCTGGTTGGCTAGTTCTGCAAGGTGCATTGCTTTGGTTCCCTTGGAGGTTCTTCAGGCTTTTTGGAGGAGTTGGTGGTGAGTTAAAAGTTCTCAAAAAATAAAGTCCAGTACTGTTAGTTCCTCCTTCCAACACAGTAGACTCTGCCTTGTTTCCTACAGATCCTTATGATGCCAGGAATTATTTTCAGTGGATTTTGTAATAGAGGTAGTCCACTGGAGATAGGGGGGGAAAAAAAAACCCCACCAGATACAGGAATATCTTACATCAGTCTTGGCCAGAACATCCAGTACTGTTTTTAACAGCTTTGGGCTGTTGCTGGTCAGAGCAGAATCCATCACACAAAGTTAAATGCTACACAGTAGGATGCAAACACTCACCTGCTGTCACACAGCTCTTGCTCCCATACACTTGTCTCAATGGTTTGATGCGCTTTTATTTCTAGTGGTATTTTGAGGACTACTGATAGAAACAGATCTTTCCTTGCTTCTCCCTCAGGATGGTAAGAGAGAGGAGGCATCACGCATGACTCTCCTGCAGTGCTCCTCAGCGATTGCTCCTGCCTGGCATCCAGGGGTCTTTGAAAGCCTTTTTGAGCTGCTTTTTGACAGAGGAAATTTGTGAGAGGGAGAACTTCCTGCTGCCAAAGAGTGGTGGGGCAAATTTAGCTTAGCATCTCACCTTAATTGAGTCTGCTGGTGCCTGCAGTGCACTAAAACTTCAGATTTGATCTGGCCAGCATGGCTATGCTGTGCTGCATAGGTGGTTGAAAGTTGGGTTTATCCTGCCATGGGAACTGTCTCCACCAATGAAAGGAACAGCCAGTGAGCCTAGTGGTCTGTGACAGCCTGGAACTCCAAATTGAAATAGGTGTGAGCAAGGGGTGAGCAGCTGTATCCTCAGAGCAGCTAATTCTACTTCTGCTGCCTCCCCTTTCTCTCCATGTAGTCATTTTGTTGTTTGTGCGTGTCTACACAGGGAGTAGAAAGCAATACCGGTCTTTTCCACCCCCTCCATTTATTTTTGCTTGACCTAGTAAGCTGCCTTCCCCCTCTTTTATTTTTGTGGCCAGTCAGCTTTGCAAAGCCAGCCACCCTGACTCACGGTACAAGCAAGATAAAAATTTTAGAAGTGCAAGTTCAATGCTGCAGTGTGATTTAACTGCACCTGTCTGAGCCTCCTAAGCTTGACATGTCAGTATCAGAATATGACATGTCCTCATCAGAATGATGTGTGGAGCCTGAGGCGCTTCAGGAGTGCTGTTTTACCACACTAGAACATTTAGTTTTTAAATGCTGGTTTAATTTTTCAGGTTTTAGCACCCCGTTCTAGTCCAAAACCAGCACGTAGCTGTTTGCTAAATAGGGGGCGGCGAAGAATCCTCTCCAAGAAACAACGGATTGTTGTACGTGCATCTTAAATGAGGCAGGAAGAAGCCCCAAGGATGGTAGATTTTGTATGTGTTCAACCATTCTGTGTGTGCTCAGGACTGATGGGCAGGTCTTGGGGTGCATTCACCCTCAATTTTCTTATCAGGGTCCTCTGGGAAGGCCTAGAAACCTGAACCTAACAACCAGTGTTTTTTAATGACCTTCTTTCCACGTTACCACTTCTTTTCAAGCAGGGGAAGAACCCCCGTGTTTCCCTTGTTCTCATCTGTGTGACAGCAATCCTAGGTCATTGAGCCACTCCAAAGGTGTAGGGTACTGCATGCTAACACGATAGCGGCTGTAGCCCAGGGGTGGCCCACTCCTTAGATGTCCGGGCTTGCTGGGTGTAGTATCACAGAGGAACTGCCAAAATGAGTGTCATGAGGAGATTTTTTTGAGCTAAATTTTATTGCCCAAAGACAAGATGTTTCGTTTCTGAGCCGATTTGTCTTTCACTTAACCCTAAACATTTTTAAGACCTTTCCACAAGACTTGAAGACCAATCTCATGCCAAAGAGAGGGTATTTTTAATTTGCTTCTGTTCTCCCTTAAGGTCTCCCTCATTAACTTCAGCTGCCTCAGCAGAGGGTGGGAGAATTGCTTTTGTGTTGGGGCTAGAAAATGATAATTTTTCAAGACTGTTTTAAAACATCAGATGGGAACAGAAGTTCACGAAAAGTATTTCTGCTTTTTTTTTTAACAAACTGTTTCACAGCATATGCACCACTTAATATGGCATATGCTAACTTCAGTGGTTTTAATTGATTAGCAAAGTAAATTGTGGGAATAATCCGTTGGTAGCATCACGAGGCTCAGCAAGGTGTACTCTTTCTTAACTTAAGAATGGACTTGCTTGGTAGTTTGGGGCATTTTGTTGTCTGTGATTTAAAGAAAAATGGTACCTCATCTACTGTACATTTTGCTTTCACCTCTGCAAGCTGTAATGTCTGTCAGCGTGCAAATAAAAGATGGCTTTACACACCAGTGTAAAGAAAGAAAGACATTAGGTGGGCTACTAAACGCACGCGTAATATTGTCAGTGTTCCCTAGTGGCCTTGGGAATAGACCTTAATAAAAGAAAAGGGCTGTAATTAATGACCCAAATAGTTCCAGTCAGCCAGGCTAGTTTGTGCGAAGCATGGGATAGGGAGGAGCGATCTCCAAGCTTACGGTGCATGCAAAGAAGAGCTTGGATTTACATCAGTCTTTGCATGTATCTTAGCCCTTGTTTTTTATAAGTAAGAGAAGCTAACTCTTTACTTTCTGCTAAAGAAAAATCTGAAGAAAGCTCTGTTAAGGGTCTTGTTGCAGAAGCTGACTCTTCCTGTAGGCTGTCTGCTGCTGCTTTATTTTAGCAGGGGTTTTGGTCTTGGACAGGCTCATGGGGAGTGAAGGTACCAAAGCACTAAGGTTAAAGCAAGGATTGAGATCTGTTACTTGCCTGCTTGTGTAAAATTAATTTCAGCTTATTAAATGTCAAAGCATTGCATAGCAAAATGTCCAGGCTGTTGGGTAAGAATGTCTGTCACAGCGCCCAAATTGCTCCTATTAACTTTCATATTAACTCTAACCTTAGACTGAATTTTCTAAGTTCATTGGTTTGAATGATTTTTCTCGCCGTGGAGTCTGTTTTACTGTAAGTCCAATTTTTATTAGAAAAACCCAGCTCAGACAACAATGTGAAACGCTGCGCTCCAGCTCTAACAAATCCCATTCCTGTAGGCAAGCCTGCGGACGGTGAGACGCTCTGCAGGTGGGCTTCTGAAATCGGGGCATAACTCTTAAAACGTGACAGCTACTCATAGTTACTGCTCTGTGGACAGCTTTCCTGAGAGACATAGTCTAAACAACATCTCTAAAGTCAATCATTCCATCTAAAGTATTGCAAAAACATCTACGACAGCCGTAGATTATTCTAGATGCAGCAGATAAGCGGAGCTGGTTTTTAACTCGTACATGGGATGTAGTTTTTTCCACAGTTTTGATAACCTTCAAGCACGTAGCAGTTAACGGCTGAAAAGCATTGCTTTTTCATTAAAGCATATCGGCGAAACACAAAAGCACACATCCAGCAGGACCAAGGCTTTGGGGACCAGGACTCCTTGTCGCTACTCTCTGCATGAAGCTGACCTTGTCTGTATTCTATAATGGAAGTTACTTCATCATCCAGCCTTGGGCCTCTCCTGAGCAAACACTGTCAGTCAGAGCGAATGGTGCCAAGAGGCACACCAGCCACGTCATGCAGACGACTGTCCACTGTGGACTCGAATGAGACCACCAACCCTTAACCCTAACAGAGCTGCAAATTTGTTTTGTTTAGAAGGGGAGACAAATACATAGGAGGGCTCACAGAGCGCTTTTGTTTTCACGTGGGCTGTCGGTAGGTTTTCTAGGGATTAGGTACACTGCTAAAACAAAGCACGAAAGGAGGCTTCACTGGTGCTCTACATCCTGTTGAAAACCCAATTCCATTCAGCACTTGATGTTTAGCTAATGTGATATAAGCTTTAAAGAAATTAGGTGTTGATTTGGCTTGGTTGCCTTGACTTCATATGTAGTCTTAATTTACATGTTTGGTTTAAAGGTATGGAGGAGATTTGTTGCTAAAACATGATGCCCCAAACAATTGAGGAGACTTGGTTCTCTTCAAAGTTCAGGTTGGAGTGCAGCTAATGTCCCCACTTTAACGTGGGGAGTTTGCAAAGATCTTACTGCACAATGTTTTAGTGTTTTGTTAATTTTTGCAGCAATTGTTCAAGCTCAGATTGCCATTTTAACGGCTTCCCTTAACTACCTTCATCAGCCACAGATCATAGGACACTGAGAACCCTGGCTAACAAAGCTAGGAAAAAAGTATTTAGCGGACAATGACCGTAAGCAAATTTCCAAGACCCAAGCCAATTACAAATCATATTCTGCCTCATTCAAAATCAAGGATGTGTTTTGCCTCTTCCAGGGCCTTTCTGAGCCTCCATTAGCATTCCACATTGGCTCGTTTGTCCCCACAGGAAAAATACAGATTGATTTCTCAAAGTATGGTCCATTATCTTTCTTGTGCCCTCAAAGCTGCATTTGGACTACAATCAGTGAAGTCTGCTGAGCTGGCTGAGCATTAGTCCTGACTATGGTCATTTGACCATTAATCACAGAATCATAGAATCATTAGGGATTGGAAGGGACCTCCAAAGATCATCTAGTCCAATCCCCCGACACAGCAGGATCACCTAGACCAAGTCATATAGGAACACATCCAGGTGGGTCTTACATGTCGCCAGTGAAGGAGACTCCACAAACTCCCTGGGCAGCCTGTTCCTTCTCATATTGATGTGGAACCTCCTATGTTCCAGCTTACAACCATTGCCCCTTGTCCCATCACTAGATGACATTGAGAAGAGCCTGGCTCCATCCTCCTGACACCCACCCTTCACATATTTATAGACATCTGGGTTCCTCAGTACAAGAGGGATGTGGAGCTGCTGGAGAGAGTTCAGCGTAGGGCAACAAAAATGATAAGAGAGGTGGAACACCTCCCTTATGAGGAGAGGTTGAGGGAGCTGGGTCTCTTTAGCTTGGAGNAGATGCACTGGAACAGGCTGCTGAGGGAGGTTGTCAAGTCTCCTGCACTGGAGATGTTTAAAACCTGCCTGGATGTGTTCCTGTGTGACTTGGTCTAGGTGATCCTGATGTGTCAGGGGGATTGGACTAGATAATTTATTGAGGTCCCTTCAAATTTTTAATGATGCTATGATTCTCTGTGGTCTCACCAGTGCAGAGTAGAGGGGGAGGAGAGCCTCTCCTGATCTGCTAACCTACCCCCAATCCTTTGGTTGTTGTATGGGGTAAATGTTAGGTAGCTCGTCACTAGGAATCATCTTTAGCCTTCACCATTGTTGCCAAAGAGAAGGCCCACCTGGGACCTTCAATTTCAAAAATATCTGCAAAAATCAGAGAGAATATCTAAGCACTGAATTTTTTAAAGACAAATTATACTTCTTAAGTTCCAGAGAAACTTCAGTTCTTTGTGCTGAGGTAGAATTTTGTGTGATGATTCTCCTGGTCAATATAGGGGTTCTCCTTACTGCAGCAAAGTGTAAAATATAAATGACTATTTCTATGTTGTAATAGAAGCGTTGAAAAAAGCACCTAGGGGTGTTCCTCTTCAGAAAGCCCATCTCTTTTCAAAACTCGTATTTCCCAAAACTCTTCTTTTTAAATACAGAGGTTACAAGAATGGAAGTTCAGCGCCGTGCTGCCGCCATAGAAGGGTGTCAGCATACACTGGGCATAGTGTCAGGTGCAGCAGCTAATCAATCCTGTGCGTTTCAGTAGTTTCTCAACTTTCCTCTGCAGAATTACCAGATTTCTCTATTGAAAGATTTCATTTTAATTAAAACTGCTGAAAAAGAGACAATTCTTCTTCTAATAAGGCAATTTGCATATGCAATAACTTCAGACTTGCTTGCTGAAAGACAGTTTGAAACTTTGTGCGTTCTTTTACTCGATTGTTTTGAGATTCTCTCTTCCCGTTCTTATTAACCTGCCAATAAGATGACTCAAAATATTAGGCAGGCTTTGTAATTTTCTTGTTTAAACAGATAGATTATAATCGAGGCCTCAATATGAACTCCAGGACCTTAAAGGTATTTTTTTTTATTGATCTCTCTGGCTTTTGGCCCTCAGAAAGTCTAATTTGATTTTCCCCCAACTGCAGCGATCCACATGGAGTTGAATGTACCATAAGAGTAATCGAGACAGTGTAATTTAATATTTGGTAGGAGTAAAAAACACTCAAAGCAAGAGGAAATTTTAACATGTATCAAAGATCCACTTTGGACTCGGACCTCAAGTGTGGTTTGAAAACTTTCGTATTAAATGCCAACAGATAAATTTTGTGTTGCCAGTAAACCTTGACTTATAGCTGTAGGCAAAGATATGCAGCAGTGCTATAATGGAATATCCTTTTATCTTCTTCTGCCTCTTCTGCAGGTCTGATAATTTTTGTGCTTATTATGCACAAATCAGCTCTTCCTTGGTTTGCAAATGAGCCACAGAAAGAGATTGATTTTTACAGATGTTTGCTATTCGATATTGGTTGATAAATGTTTTAGATCTGATGTAGAGCTCATAATTAAGGCCTTGGGTTTCATAGATCAAAACTTTTTAACACAAAACTTCTATCAGCTTGTATGTACCACAAATGTTGGCAGGTGCACTGCTATTGGGAACTTCCTATATGCGTGTCCATCACCGCGATTAGTCACCGTTTGGTTACTCAGTTCCTTAAGCAAAAGGCTTACGTGCAGGAGGAAGGTCTGTGTAAGCTATTTGCTTGTTACACAAGACTGAACTTCACTACAAATATATTTTCTTGTGTGTTTGGACAACTTGCAGGAAAACTGCCATAGGCATGGATTTTGATTTTAGTTTTGCATGTTTCTACTAGTTTAATCACTTTATACAGGAGCAGCAAAGGGCTTCAGCTCATGACATCGAGAGATTTAAGTGGAAGAAAAGGTTTCTTCATAGCCTTTGGGCTACATGACCGCCTAGAAAAGCTTCCTAAATGCAAGATAAAATCCTATAAAATCAGCCATGTGAAATCATTCAGTGACAAAAGCGGGTTAAAAGTTAGATACTAATAAATATTACTGAAAATGCATAGAAGATATTATACTCAAGGAATGGCATGAGTGCTATCAAGGAACCACTCACCATTTTTAAAGTTCTTGCAATAAAATTAAAGGACAAAAATGATGGCTATAGATTTTCACTTTCCTCCCTGTTTTTTGCTTGCCTGACCCCTAGTTAGCTACGTCTTCATTAAAAGAACAAAATTCAGGATTTCATACCCATTTAACACCAAGTTAAGTATCACTTAACCCCTTGGTACTGACCAAATGCATCCCCATTAAGTAGAGTTTTTGTTAGTACCATCCCAATTAAACAGCAGTCACAGCTATTCACTAACATTATACCAAATTAGTTTCCTGGGAGGTATCTTAATAAAGCAACCATCCCAATTAAGCCTGTCCTCATTAGATGGAGGATACAGTATTACTATTTTATTGTAATTGAAGAAAGGCTCATGGTCCCATTTCATATAGTTTAGCCACAGAATTATTAATAAACAGCAGTCCCAACTAATATATTAGTGCTGACTCAGAATATAATAATGTTGACCTATTAAATATGGCATTTGCATGCAATCAGTGGCTTCATGCTGTAGTTTTCTAAGGCACTGGAAAACAGAAGGATTTTGTCTTCTTGTGATGTCCTTGCTCTTCTTTGTTGACATCTTCGCATTTAGTCTATATAAAAGAAGTGTTGAAAACCATAGAAATTGCTGACTTAGGCTCCTTGGAGCTTTTGGAGGTGATGACTGTGATAAGCTGGAAATCTTTAGAGCTTATGGTGCTTGCAGTTTCCCAAATGCAATTCATGTACTTTGCTAGCTCTAATTTTTAGCTTTAGCTCCAGTTGTTTTCTAATACAATCCTGCAAGGGTGAATTTGGACAATCTCATCTTGGCCATTTTGAGCACATATGCTAGAACTAAGTCTTTTTGGCTCAGCTGTAGCTTGAATCTAATGAAAATGACAGATAATGCAGAGCGCTGTGTGCCTGCCAAAAAAGAGGATATTTCCCATGAGATAGCACCTGGTGATGCAGAAATAGACACTATAGATTTGTGATTGGCTGGTACTTACCAGTATTCATATCTAGTCAGTATTATCAACCACACAAGATCACATCTTGGATAATAACAGCAACAATGGCATGCATAAAAAATTACTGCAGCAAAAAAGGGAAAAAAAATAGATCAATTATGTCAATTATATGGTAGCACTTTTTTCCTCTCGCAGTTTCAACACTGAGAAAAGGTGGCATCTATCTCTGATCTAATTATTCACATTGCTTATTCTTTTTTTTCTTTCACTTTTCTCTTTTCTACACACATAAAGGATCTTCCCTTAAAAAAAAAGTGTAGAATCAAGCATGCATACATTTTGTATGTGACTTACATTTTAGCAGCTGAATAAGTTGGTTACTTGAAAATGAAAAAGCATAAAAAGATTCTTGTTTTGGCTTTCTCTAAAGGGATATGTATTGAAACGACCTTACCTGAAAGCACAAATGCCATCAGCCAGGGATCTGCCATAAATTAAACTGCTACTTAAGCTCTGATTCAAGTAAAAAGAGTCCAAATTCCAAGGTGCCCCTGATGGGTCTCTGCTCAATGATAATAGAGCTTTTCTCTGGGGGAGTAGATTCACCCCCAAAAAACCCTACCCCAAGAAACCCCAAACCACAAGCACAACGTTAGAGGAAAAATCAGCCTCCGTTCCTTAGGAGCTGTTGTGTGCCAACTCCAGCCGGCCAGGGAAACTGGATTCCGCTGAATTTAGCTTACCTAGGCTTAGATAATGAAAAAGGTGATTCTGAGAAAGAAATACAAAATCATTAAGCAGATCTGTAAATTTTATAATGAATCATTTCAATTAGATTCAGGCAGCAGCAGATGTTAACTCATTTTGGCACGCCTAAGCTTTGAGGTTCTTAGGCTGAATCACTTTTCCTTTTTTTTTTGGTGGAACTTGATGAATCTCACATTTAGAACTGCGCATGAAAAAAATGTGTTATGTAAAAACAGAGCAAATGGGCCCTTCATTTGCTGATTAATGGGTCAAGCCTCTCTTTTTATACCACAAGGGGTTTTTTAATGTGAGAAAGCGATAATAGGTTCAGAGAGACAACAAGCTGGGGCTTAACGCTGCTGGTGAACCCAACGCTACGTCTGTGATTTTTCTTGAGACTTTCTTGCAGTCACCCATCTGTGCCATGGAGAGACAGGCGTTCCCATATGTGACACAGTCGTGATGTGTTTGCACGTGTGGTAAAACACTGGCTGTTTCCAGTGGGTCTGCTGGGCAGTTGCTGGACAGTGGCATTCTGGTGGCAGGCTGAGAGTTTTTTCTCTGCTAATAAAAAAGAGGGATCACATGAGATTTCTGCCTGCGTTTGCACAGAGTTTTTTATGTTCATATTTTTAAAGTATTTATAATCACCTAAATGGAGTCAGTGCTGCCAGGTAGGATTTAATTGTTCTCTCTCATATCACTTTGCTTTTTGCTAGGCCACCCGAACGGTCTAAGCCATCTGATTCCTGCCTGGCTCGCTCTTAACCTTGTCTGCTGTCATCAGAAGGATAGCGCTTGGTTTACACTGAGCAGCTAAGCAGATGCCTCTGTGATGGCACCGTCTGCCTTTGTACTGGGAGGGAATTTCTGCTGGCTCATAGCGCTTCCTGAAAGAGCTGTCTCTTTAAGGAGTTATCTCATATTTTCAGAAATTGACTGTGAAAATTCTAAGTAATGGTGTGACATGATCACACTCACTTTCCGTAGTTAATCCTTCACTAGGGGTCAGGCGCTTTCCCTGCTCAATGAGTCATTTGATTGTCATCTACCTTGCACAAAAAAACTATGAAGCCCCAAGCACTGTCTGGTAAGGATGACAGGCAGTCACAGTGCTGAGCTCTGTGCAGGAATAACTGAGTTAGAAAAAAGCTGCTGGCACTGTAATAAAGCGTTTAATGGACAGACAGCCTCTTTTACCTTCCTTGGGGTAACACTAAATCCCTTTTTATTGTAGTTTGCACAGATGTTAGTGAGTTATCCATTTCTCTAATCATACTAGAAGTTGGCACATCCATCTTAAGTAAGAAGACCAGCCCACTCTGTTTTTGAGAGTCCTTTTTCTAATAAACTTGTGTCAGTTTCAGGTCAGTTTCACCAATACAAATAAAATTCAAACAAATAAAAAGTATATTGTCTCATGATGAGATGTATGTAATTATGTCCCTTAGGTCAGTTTAAATTTACAGAGGGAGTTACACTGTGTATAACCTGTGCTACGGTCTAGATTTCCCCTCCTGCTTTAAGAAATAAAACAAAACTACCGCAATATTTGGCCAATATATTGCCCTTACGTGGAGTTCTCTGGTTTTTGGAGGCAAATGCTCTATATGGTACATTTTACTTTGCAATTATTTGTGTATAAATGTGTCATTGTGTTCTGCAAACAATATCTCCCCTCCTCCCTGCAATAAATCTTTGTGAATGGAATCCACTTGCTTCGTTTATGTCCTCTTCCAAGTGTTGCTAACTGGCTCAGTGAATGCAGAGTGTTTCTGTTTGCTTCTACTCCTTTGCACGGCGCCAAAGCAGTTGCATCCTCTCGCTGAGGACTCTATTTCCCTTCAAGTGGCTGCTCCTAAGCGTAACACTTTTATTAATGAAATGAAATCAAATCCTCGGTTTGGGGCTGACTGGGGAGAGGCGAAAAGCCCAGATACGCGACAAGGTGCTGCGTGCTTCAACTTCTAGCATGCTTACAAAGGTCAGCTAAAGTTCAGGAAGGGATAAATGATTGCTACTTTGAGGGGGTCCGTGGTAAGCCTTGCTCTTTTTTGCACCGAGTTGATGGGTTCACAGCGGTAGCTGAATTTTGATAGATTGGCAGACACTGAAAGGAAATGCTAAATCTGCCACAGGGACTCTAACTAACTTCATTTTCTAGGGGCAAAGGGTAAAAGACAAAGGGTACTGTTCAAGGGCAGGACATCGTATGACCTGGTCAACAAAGCTACCAGTGTTGTTTGTTTGGAGCCTTGCCTTGTTGTACCTGGCTTCCTAACAAAAGACCTCACCAGCAGGGTGGGCTATCAAAATAAACATTAAAGGTTCAGGGGTTGATGCTAGTCCTTTGTGTATGTAAATTTACTGCTCTCTGGGGTCTCACTGTAAATGAGAAGGCCTGTCTCTGTTGTGTTTCCTGGTAAAATACTTTTAATAAATAAATCAAACACCATGGAACATTAACTATTTCTCACCAAAATGGAAAAAGTATGCTCTTGTTTTTTTTCAAGCAGCTCCCATACTTGGCTATAAAAAAGAAAACCTTGCTCAGCTTGCACAGACGTAGAACAGGCTGCCCTGGTGATCTTGCAAAGGGAAAACCTGGCCTCCCTCCCGGGTCGAGTTTTACGCGGAGCTGATGTGCAGAATGTATCTGACATTTTATACATGCCTTGAAACAGATAAAGGGATTGATTAAGTTAAAGGCCACATTTTGGGAAGGTCATTTGTATGACGGGGTGTGCACAAGCCAGGCACGTTGGACACCCAGTTAGGAGACGCAGTTGTAAGGACTTTATCTGCAAACTGGGTAATTGTGCACACACATGCTTAATTAAGGGCATTTGTCCGGGTCATTAAGCTAGTTGTGTACATCCGTGTGGAAACTGTGTGTTTCTACTTTGCTCTTCTTTTTAATGTTAAATTTGCTTTGCATTGTAGAAGGAAGGAAAGACTTTATGTTTTAAGAGAACAGGGAGTAAGGAGTGTTTGCAAGGGAACCTGAAACCATGTGAAACCGGCTAAGGTTTCAGGTTTCATCAGGAACTCAAAACACATCAGTGATTCCCCAGGTTTACAAACCACACGGTGAACCTGAGCCTCACTTGCGGTGACCGCAGGCTGATTTATAGTTTTCCGCAGCAATTGGTCAAAACCTGTGATTTTTCTCAGGCCACAAAGGAAGCTAGACAACCTTAAGTGATTTGACTGGGTTTGGTCTGAAGTCACAACTCCAAAGTTGACTGGAGGTTGTTGTTTCCACAGCTTTCTAAACTGCTCGACCACGTTATTGGGACACTAAAATTAGAATTGCCTGCTTTACCAGCCAGATATCATTAAAACTGTTGGCTTAATCTCTTTGTTTGTTTTCTGAGACCATTTGGGAGAGAATAGAAAAATCTCATTTAGATTTTGTTTTTCATTGTCGTGGTGGTTGACAAGAGCAGAACTCTTGCTGCCTCCAGGAATCAACCCCTCTGCCAGTAGGGGTTAATTTAGTTCTGCTTCCATTTCTGGGAACTGGACAGCACAAATTGCAGGGATTTTTAAAATTTATTATTTTTGCCTGACAAGGAGCAGGTCCCAAAGCATTTACTTCACCCAAACCAGATCTGAGAGAGCTTTCTTAAATACCACACCCATTTCGAGTTAAGGAACCCAAGTCGGGACACACAAGATGCAATATCTGTTTATTGGGATAAACGAGAACTGGAGAGGATTAGAAGGTGAGTCAGACTGTGTTCTGCTGGAAGATAAATGACTCCACAAGGCTTCAAAGCAGGTTACTTTTTTTCTCTTTCTTTCCAAAGGAGAGCAAGAGGTTTCTTCCTTTTTTCCCACCTTCAGTGAGATGTTCTGTGTAATAATGGAGCCAAACACCATACCTAAATGAAACAGGAGAAATGACTTTACTCAGCTGTACACCCTTACGTGCTGCAGGATGAATTTCTGCTCAAGCTAGTGATTTTAATGAATTTTAGATGGAAATTTTAAATAAATTATATAGGGGGAATTTCAGAGGTTATTCAAATTTGACTTGTTTTGGTTTATTCTAGTTTAAAATTCAGAAACTTGGGTGGAGCGGAATGGAACGAGACTGCTGTCCAGCCAGCTCGGCTGCTGTATTTACCAACGTTGCCCATGTGTTTGGCTTCTGGTCTGGTGAAATGCACTAGGATCACTTCTCTGTTTTAATTTGTTGATCCAGAGGGCATGTCAAGATTGCCATGTTTCATTGAAACAGTCTCTGGATAGGCCATAAGCCCTTTTGTTTGCGACGTAGTCAGTCGCCACAGTTTTCCATCATTACAAAGTCTTTAGCGAAAACTATAATAAATAAGTGAAAGGCAGCATTTTGTATTTGTCAAAGGCTGTGGGCAATTTTGGCCAGCTGAATTTTTCATGTTGTAGCTTAAGGTGTGGTCTTGAAAGAGCGTTTGTTTGCAGTGTCCTGGAATGCATTTTCACATCTGTTTCTCCTCCAAATAAGAGCATCTTTCTCTCAATAAACACATGAGCATTTAATTATGAATCTTAGGGGAGGTGTATGTAGTCTTTCTCCAGGCAGATGTGAGGAAGGTCTGCCTGAATTGTGAGCTGTGAATGGTGTGAGTGGGAGCAGTACTGAGTTCCAGTGAAGGTGTCTTGTTCAGGATCCTTGCTCTGCTTGCCACCTACTTGTAGCCTCTTGGCAAGCAGGAGTGCATAGGAGCAGAGTGTGGCTGGTGAAATACCATGCGCATCATGTTGAGTTTGTGTCTGGTGGGGTTTTAGTGGGGGACAGGGCTACTGGCATGGCTCCTGTAAGAAGCTTTAAGAACGTGTTTTTAAGATCTGATTGTATTTATCACCGGCCTGCTCCTGCTCCTGGTTCAGTTGGTGAATTCATGGTGGTTTTGTTGTTCAAATTAAATTGATTTTGTTTCCCCAAACAAAATGGGTGTGACTGTAACTGTGAGCCTTTCCTGTCTCTTTTCTGGATGCCCAAGACTTTAATTTTCTCCTCCTCATTTCACCAGAGATGGGTAGGAGCGAGTGAGTGCTTTGTTGCTGGCTGGGAGGACTTAAACCATGACACAGATCTTTACTCAGAGCTGGTCAAGCTTCTAACTCAGTAGCAATTCCTTTATTGCTGTAAGAGCAAACCTTGCTGTCAGAACACACAGGGATGGTTGTGACCTCCAAAGCCTGCTAGGGAAGTATGTCTAAATGGTCAACCCTTAGGACCCAAGAACAGATAATTGTGTGCTCCTCTTAACACGCAGAGGTCGCAGACACCGCAGTTTATACGCAAGACACGGAGCTGCCGGCATCTTTTCCTTGAGATGTGCCTCAGTGGTATTGAGTCTCTTCTTCCTCATGATTTTCACTCCCACTCATCCTGAGATTTTCCTTCAAATTGATCTTCTCTGAGGGCCAGAAAGGAAAGGAGTTGCTGCTTTATAGCATGGCAATCGTCTAGTTTCTCATCTTTTAAACTAGCGTGCTGCTTTCAGCAGTTCCTAAGGAACACCACTTGCAAAGCAGTCAGTTTTGCCTTATTCTCAGAATTTTATAGACAGTCACAAGATACATCCTGGGGTGGATCAGAAGTGGGGTGGTTAGCAGATCGAGAGAGGTTCTTCTCCCCCTCTACTCTGTGCTGGTGAGATCACATCTGGAGTATTGTGTCCAGTTCTGGGCCCCGCAGTTCAACAGGGATGTGGAGCTGCTGGAGGGAGTCCAGTGTAGGGCAACAAGGATAATGAAAGAAGTGGAGCATCTCTCTTATGAGGAGAGGCTGAGAGAGT
>VXBP01001631.1:900600-910635 GCA_013400115.1 Rhinopomastus cyanomelas
GATCACATCTGGAGTATTGTGTCCAGTTCTGGGCCCCGCAGTTCAACAGGGATGTGGAGCTGCTGGAGGGAGTCCAGTGTAGGGCAACAAGGATAATGAAAGAAGTGGAGCATCTCTCTTATGAGGAGAGGCTGAGAGAGTCGGGTCTCTTTAGCTTGGAGAAGGGAAGATTGAAGGGAAGATTCATCTCATGAATGTCCATAAATATGTGAAGGGTGCATGTCAGGAGGATGGAGCGAGGCTCTTCTCAATGTCATCTAGTGATAGGATGAGGGACAATGGGTGCAAGCTGGGGCACAAAGGGTG
The DNA here is from genome assembly GCA_013400115.1 of Rhinopomastus cyanomelas. Lineage (NCBI taxonomy): Eukaryota > Metazoa > Chordata > Aves > Bucerotiformes > Rhinopomastidae > Rhinopomastus > Rhinopomastus cyanomelas. Next base: position 900,907 of record VXBP01001631.1, read on the forward strand.
TAAGCTGGAACATAGGAGATTCCATATACATATGAGAAGGAACTTCTGCACAGTGAGGGTAATGGAGCACTGGAACAGGCTGCCCAGGGGGGTTGTAGAGTCTCCTTCTCTGGAGACGTTTAAAACCCACCTGGATATGTTCCAGTGTGACTTGATCTAGGTGATCCTGCTGTGTCAGGGGGATTGGACTGGATGATCTTTCGAGGTCCCTTCCAATCCCTAATGATTCTATGATTCTATTGAGCTTGATGCTGGTAAAGGCAGCAGTGTTTTAGTATAAAGAAACAGGTATTTGGCTCCAGAACATGAGCACCACCTTCTAACACAGGCGCTTCCCAAACATGTATCCAAAGGGCACTGATGGATGAGCAAATCTTGAGGCAGTCACATTTTCTGGCTCTATTGTACAGTGAATATTTGTCTGTTCCAAGAAGATTCGAGAACTATGAATTGTGTGACTCTGATAATCTTGACAACAAGAAGGGTCTTGTGTTTGCTAAAGAACAAGTAGACTGGCTTTGGCAGCCATATGTGACCAGCAGGAGAAAAAGGCATCGTTAATTACGTTTGAGGCAGTTCAGAGGCTGAATGCAACATCTCCCACGTCTCCATTGTTACTCTGCAACCACTCAAAACTCTAGAGGGCTTCCAAGTCCAAAATGTGGCTGTCCAGCTTGGCCCTGACCTTGCCTTCAGATGACCTTGCCTAGAAAAAAACCCTGTGAAACCGGAAAGTTCTTGCAAATGGTTGTAGTCTTCTTAACCTTAACCTCGGTGCTACTCAACTGCTGTTTCATGGCTATAGGAGTGTGCGTCTGCATTGACTTGGTTTTACTTATGTTTTTTCTATTTGAGGGGCTGAACGTTTATTTGACAATAGAGATCCCCGTAGCTTTTCATGGTGTACGATGCTATGGAATCTTTAATTGGTCCTGAATCTGTCTTCTCAAAGCGATATTAACTGAGATAAAGATTGGCTTGAATGGGCCAATGGATCAGGCTGCCATCAAGTTATCCCTGCAGCTTTCCAGGCACAGCACTGGAGAAAATGGTAAATCAGGTTCAACTGGAAATAAGTTTGAGGTGCTATAACTGAGTTCTAATTCTCTGTGTGACAGACAGTTTTCAGAGTTTTGAGTAATAAGTGAGGAACTTCTCCACACTTTCAATGAGCAAATGCAGGCTAAGGTTCCTGAATATTTGGGTGCCCAGCTTTGTCCACTTTAGTCATAGAATCAGTAGGGATTGGAAGGGACCTCAAAAGATCATCCAGTCCAATCCCCCCACCACAGCAGGATCACCTAGCCCAAGTCACACAGGAACACATCCAGGCAGGTCTTAAACTTCTCCAGTGATGAGAGCAAAACGTACAAAACACAGCATTGAAACAGGTGAATTGATTAAAGACATTGGATCATTATTTCATTATTGCTTCCTTAATAGGTGGGTCTTTGGAATCGTGCTCTATTTAAATCCATTGCCACTATAATGTCCTTGGGTGCTCACAATTGGTGTTAAACCAATAATCCCTTTTGATTGTTCTATTACAAACACTAGAAAACTCTTCTTTACCAAAGGCTCTTGACTACATTTGATCTAGATTTAGTTGAGGATGATGATGGTCTCAAGATGTTCAAAGGCATTGAGTAGTTGGTGTTCAAGTAGGTTCTAAGCATCGTTTTCCAGCTCCTTGTAAGAGGCATTTTTGTTCTCTGCCCACAATATTTCCTGTAATCCAGCAAAAGCCTATGTGGAAGGTTTGGAAATAGCTTTAGCAATCTTGAGGTCCGTTGTTTGAGGACTCTGACCTCAGCTTTTAACCCCGTGGGCCCAGTGCTGTCTCTAGTAAATTCTGCTCTCCCAAACAGAAAAAAAAATTAAGGCTGAGAATTCCCTCCCTGAATTACTGCCACAGGAGAGGCTTCTGAAGCAAATTGACTTGTATCCACAAAAACGGTGGGGCCAGGTACCATGTGTGGTGACTGTATGCGCCGCTCAAAATATTTAAATGAACTTGTTCTTACAAAGAAATAAGCTCTGAAGTTAACTTTTACGTACGTGTGAATAATTAAACTATTGTCACCACTCTAAATTATCATCTATTGTTAACTTACATCATTAAATCTTGCTTCTTTGCTAAAGAATAATGAAAAATACACTTAATTAACAGTTATTGCAAGCTTGAGGCCATTGATAACACAGTTCTCAGACTGAATTTCACAAGTGTGTTTTGTACTTGACTGGAAATTGCTGCCTTTATTCTAAAGCCCTGCACAGTGATGTGGGCATAACAGATTTGGTATCACAAGAACAAACTCCCTTAGTAAATTATGTCACTGTTGGTTAAGATTAGGTTGCTACAAGCAAACAAGTCGAGAGCTATTTTTTATTTCCAGTGCAGAGGGTGGAGTTATGGCCCGAGCCTGCTGTTTTAGTTGTTTCTAGTGAATTTGTGAAGGGCTTTTGCTGTGTGCCAAATCCAACAAACTCCCACCCCCTCTGCCTCACAGCTGCACCGTGCCAGTGCTTCAGAAGGTTTTGGGGGGCTCTGCAACCGTTCCCTCAGGAAAGTGTCTCTGGTTAATTTCCTTGTTGTTCCAATTACAGAGGTGATAGGGTTTTTTTTTTTCCTTTGGATATTGTTAAAGAGACTTGCCAGCGCTGTAAAGAATGTGCTGCATTCTTCAGATGAAATAAGGCCAATCAGTGGAATAATGAGGAAAGTAATATCTCCCTAGAGAGTCTGATTGGGTTTTCATCAAATCAGCCAACCTTTTCCAGTCATTTACACCAATGTTCACTCCATGCAGGATGTTATGCTGTCTCAGATTCTTGCCTCCTTTTAAATCCCCTGTGATTATTACTGATAACAAAATAATTGGGATGAGGCAAATTTACGTGTATTTTTGTGTATCTTCTCCTTTTAAAAATTAATTCTTTTGCTCTTATTTTTTTCACATACATTTTGAAGATATTCCAAGGAAGAGAGGGGTGTGTAAGAGCAGCAAGATTTATTCCTTTGTGACACTGAACATTCTTTTATTTTTAATATGTGGGATAGTCGGCCCCAAACGGAGGGTTACCTGCTACCGAGAGTGCAGTCCTGTGACAAGATTGCCAATCCTTGTCGTTAATTAGAGCCTGACACCTTTATTTTTATTTATTCATTAATTTGCCTTTCTGCAATACACCTCTAAAATGAGATATTTAATTTATTGGGGAGTGAGCAGAACAATAGTTGCCGCGATCTTTCCTCATTTCATGTTCTTTGTCAAGAGCACGGCGCTAAACGCACAAGGAGCACCGAGCTGCGGAAGGAAATCCTTCCTCTCACACAGAATTTGAACTACGAAAACGCTCGTTTCAGGTGCGTGCAGAGCCTGGGCAGGTATTTTCCTGCTGCGCTCGTGCATGTTGATCTCTTCTGAAAAATAGAAGGACTACGGTGCCGGACCACATCCTTCCGTGGTGTAAAGCAGCTTGGCTCTGGTGACACCAGTAGCTGTGCTGACTTATCTCTCTGAACATTTCACCCGGCATGAGTCCCTTCAGGTACACAGAAACACATGGCAAATTATTGGCTCACTGGGGCTACTGTTCATACATCACTAACTATGAATCAAGGACCTTTTGGTCATCATCGAATGAGAAATAACCAGGAGCACAAAAGATGCAGGGTACTGCAGAGCTGCGCTCTTTTAGTCTGCGCTTGCAGACTAAACGTTGTGGCTGACAGCTGCACGCACGGCTATGCAGGATCTAAAATAAGGGGCATTTTTGCTTTCCTTTTGTGCCGGGTAGTGCTCTGCTCCGGAGCACAGATTCAAAAGAGAGCTCCTATCCTGTCCGAGTTATCTTCCTCCTATGGCTGCGAGATGCTGAGACAGCGCAGCTTCGTTATACACAAACACATTTATGGCATCTTTGACAAGCTCCTGGACCACATCAGGCATGATCTGATTACATCACTAAAATTAATGTGGTCTTTGGATGTTTTACACAGCAATCTGGGAGGCATTTATTTCCTGCAGTTGCGGGGGGGGGACATGTTTAGCATGTGAAAGTTTTCAAAATTAACTGAGTTCCATTCACACCAGTCCTCCCACACTGCTCAGCAAATGATTCAAAGCCTTCAGCGTGATTTCATCTGTGCAGACTCTAATCCACTTACTTAATGAAATACATAATTAACATATTATAATTGCAGTAAAGATGGTTTTGACAGAAATCATTTCCCGTATCTAATACCGTGGTAATTTAATCTGTTCCCCACTCCCTAACACGACCCTCCGTGATTAAGTTTCATAAGAATTTTTTTGATTGATTGATTCATCTGACGTGCCTGGGCCCTGCTAAAGGAGTGTCTGTCAGTTTACAGAGCCACGTGATGTTGTGGCAGATGGTTGTGGAGAGGCTCTTTGCACTGTCTCCCTGTGTGGTCTTTCCCTTTTTTTTCCCCCCCAAATGTCCTGATAATCCAAATACAGCAACCCTGATCCACCAAATCGCTGCCTGTTTTTATGTGCTGTCTTTTAGTTGTGTGTGTAGTTATTAAACTGGGGAAGGCAGGATGTGTTAAACTAGGAGGTCTAAATCCTAATGCTGTCATTCACTTCCACAATAAAACAACCCACACAGATACTCTTTTTTTGATTTTTCTTTCTGTTTGTTTTCAACACAATCTTTCTAGTCTGTCACTCACTTTCAGGCAGTTGCTTGAGTTAAAAGGGCCAGAGAGCCAAGTTGTACAGACCTCCTCAGTTAAATATCACTTGTTACCTGCAGGAATATGTAGGGAACATTATCAACCACTGGCTTTTCAAGTCAGACTCAAACGGCTGCTCTCTTAATATGAGTCATGACTCATGAGATAATATCCAGCAAAAGTTCTGTGGCAAATGATTGCTTCCTTTTCATCGACTGAAGCCCTATAATTTTTATTATTTTTTTTTTAAAACACTGTCAGTCTCCAGGAGACTGAGTCCTAGTGACACTGTGGAGGTATGCTGGATATCTTTCAGGGACATAAACCAAACCATTTGGCAACAGAAAGCCCCCTCTTCTCACCTGCAATCCTGCCTCTACAGCACCATGTGTTCCAATGCACCTTGTTCCATCTCACATTTGCTTCTCTGGTAGCTCAGCCAACACTGCTCATTCCTGTCCTGCACTTTTCTCCCTGTCGTTGTCTTGTCTGCAGCTTGCTAGTTCCCCAGCAGCTCTGGTGAAGAGCAAGTACCCGTCTGCGTTTGGGGCATCTGGGCCCCTCTGTTCAAGAGGGATGTGGAGCTGCTGGAGGGAGTCCAGCGTAGAGCGATGAGGATGATAAAGGAGGTGGAGCACCTCCCTTATGAGGAGAGGCTGAGGGAGCTGGATACCTTTAGCTTGGAGAAGAGGAGACTGAGGGGTGACCCCATTAATGTCTATAAATATGTGAAGGGTGGGTGTCAGGAGGATGGAGCCAGGCTCTGCTCAGTGTTGTCTGGTGATAGGACGAGGGGCACTGGGTGTAAGCTGGAACACAGAAGGAGTCTAGGTGTTTGGCCCTCTCTAGGGTCAGACAGTAGGAGGGAAACAAAAAGGTTGATTTGTGTGAGCTGGTTTGCACCTTGGACAAGATGTGCATGGGTATTTCAGCCTTCCTGTCTTGGAAGAGGGCAGCTTAGGGTTTTTAAACCCTTTCACATCCCTTGATTGTCCAGACTTCTAAAAAAATCTGTCTCATCTCGCTGTGATGCTGTCTCACCTCATAACTGTAATGGAAGCTCAAGCGCCACCGCACAAGGGGCACCAGCACTGCCCCGTAGGCAGGGGAGCAGTCTCTCAGGGGGTCACATCTTTCTTTGCAGCTGTACCACTTTGTGAACCCAGTTGGTGCCAGGCAGTGTGGAATTGGGAGCCAATTCCCATTCTGGTAGTGTGTGGAACACTGCCATGAGTGGTGTATGGCTTGGTAGAGGTGGGGTGTGCTGCAGGCACAGAGACAACCGTACCTAGAAATATTTTGAGTAGCAGTCTCTTGGCTCTCTTGGTCAAAATGTGGATGAATGTTGGTGAAGTTGTGAACGGTGAGCAAATCTGCTTCTGATCAACCTGTGTCTTTATTTTCTGTTGTCCCATAACTGCAAATAGTCTCCTAGGGTCTGGTGGGCGATGTTACTCCTGTGTCACAGGGCAGAGACCTTGGTCTTAAATTGCTGGACACAGCTGCAAATCGCAGCATTCTTTGTTCTACACCTGGAATGTCCAAGCAGATGTATCTACTAACAAGGATGGTGGAGACAGTAGAAAATAACAGAAGGTAATCTAGCGCCTCTCTTTGCTTTGTTGTGCTGTTGCACTTAGAGGTGACTCTGGCTCATAGTGCACCAAAGGGATTGGGGGTCGATCTGACCCTCGTGTCCCACTGTGAACATGTGCCCCTCCTTCTGAACCTGAGATCTTGGGAAAGTCCTTCTTTCGGAAGTCTCCATTCATAGAAGCCTCAGCCTCCCTCCTAGCTGGAGGATACATGAATCATTTTCGATGATGTGAAGCTGCATTTAATTGCATCGTCTTTCATAAACTGAAGGAGTGCCAGTGCTTGACAACACACAGGGTTTATGGGGTTTTTGTTAGATGATGCAAAAGGCAGCATATTCTTCTATTTCAACAGTGTTTTTAAGGCTAATAGGGGTTTAGGTGCCTAACTTTGCTTGATGAGCTGATGCATTAGTGACGGTTTACTTGCCTACCAGTTCTCACTGACCTATATACTGCTGGTGTGTTTGCATGAAAACTTATGCCAAGATTACCCTACAGTAAGCAAAGTCTTTCTGCCCTCCCTCCTAGTGACAGATTGCAAGTGCTCAGATCAAGAAAAGCTCTGCTTTCCCCATTGAATTATGAAACACTTACCTGGGAGCAGCTTGAGCACAGAATGCGTGACAAATTAAGAGGCATTTATTGAAGAGGAGGAGGAGGACAGAGATTTTGGAAAAACAGCATCAAAAACCAACAAAAATGGTCAGTTTATTCACACACTGGCAGAAACCCACAAGTGTGGACAATATACCCCCCTGCCCCAAACCCAGTGAGTTCAAGAAGGCCGCACAGAATGATGCACACTGGCTCCTACATCCGAGTCAGTGAACTCATTGAACTTGACTGAAATTCCTGTCGGAGCATTTTCTTTCTCCTATGAGTGTGAAGGGAGGGGGAGGCTTCTTTGTGAGTGGCAAGTGTACATGAACACCACCACATCAACTGCCAATATGTTATGAGGCCTTGGTAACAATCTGGAGTCTCTGGGGAGCTCTGCTGCAGTTCAAGTGAGTATCAGACAGAGAGAAAACAATTTCTGGTGCCAATAATGCAGCACAGATGAAAAATGTTTTAATATTTGAAGCTGCTTTATGGCAGAAGCAATGACAGTGATGGAGTCAATGTCAGCTTTTTTCCTTTAAATGTCATCTTTCGTCTATGAGTTTTTTCTGCTCTGGAGGCATGCAAGCCTGATGCTGACTGTTTGCAACCATTGATCATTGATTTTATTCTAAATGGAAAGCTTGCCAGAAGACTAGAATTTCTGGAATTTATTAGGATTTCTTTAAGAGGCACTTTAGCTCAACAGTTCTCATTACTGTCCTTACAATGTTACTTATTTTTCTTTTTATGTCATATGATTTGTAAAGGGTTAGTACTCGGAGAACAATATACGATTAAACCATTGTGCACGCTGGAGTGCAAGCTTAGAGGGGGAAAAGGGATTCTAAGGAGGGCTAAGGACACATCTGGGTGCTAAACGACAACTCCTGTCTCTTCAGAACCGAAAGCTTTATTTCAGAATCTGTGGGCATTATTTTTATTAAACAGCATCTTTGATTAAATAAGGTCACTCTTAAATTAATAACACTTACATACATAAATAAAGGGGCTAAACCACCTTTAAATTCTGACGTTTAGTGCGCAAACAACGTACTCTGTGCACCAAATGCCATCACATAGTGAAAGTTTGTCCTGTTAAACTAATGCTACCAATAGGCAAAAATGTCTTGGCCTTTAATAGCTCTTCTTTATTTACAGTGACATTATTCTGAATGTGCCAGCTAGGAGTGGTTCAAGGCTTTATTGCATACTAACATCTAACGTATCTGTGTGCTTATGCATAAGTGATTATTCTTCATTTGGTTAAAAAGAATCCATTTACGATTATATAGGAGGCTGAAGTGTTTTCAGTTTGTGATATGTTTCCGTTGGCACAAGACTAGTTCAAACAGGTACGTTAGCTCTTGGCTGACATGCCTGACATTCAAGCTTTATTACGGAGCAGCCTACCCGGGGAGTGTGAGTTATAGGGAGTATCAGCCTTGGCCTGCTAAAAGCATCATTCAGCCTAGCTGATTACAGAATTTACTCTGGAGTATGGGTCTGAAGATCCATCGACTGAACTGATGCTGTTTATTTGTTTAGGCACAAATATGTTGCAGCCCAGACAAAGGGAAAGTCATAGTGGAGAACAGACTGGTTGAATAGCAATTACCAGTGAAAAGCAAAACCTTGCAGGGTAAAGAGCCAGTAGCAAAGTCTGTTGCCATTGTTTAGATAAAATTAATCTGGGCAAACCATTTAATAAACCATCAGGTGCAGTACTTGAAATGGAAAAGAACGTTTTCCTGAAAATAAAATGACCATCTGCAAAGTTACCTTGGATGCTGCAAGTGTTGCTTTGGGTGTAGTGGAGTCTGTTGTGCCCATTGATCTAGTTGCTTGTAATGGCTGTAGTGCTGGACTGTCCCGACCTGCAGCAGCCTGGGCAATAAAGACAGCATGTTTTGTCATTGTTATTACTGGATAACCAATGGTCACTTCATCATAGATTGCCACCAAAAGAGCTTCTTTAGAGTTCTTCTGTACCCAGTGTTCTGTTAGTTCTGTCTAGCTTTAAACTCCTCTCTGATGCAAGTAGATTCTTTAGCTAAGTGCAAAAATTGGCATCTGTTTGTGAACAAATATTTAAATATGAACTGAGGACAGTGTCTTATGCTTCCTTATCATTTTTAATATAGAGCCTTCAGTGGGTGTGAGGGTCCCTATATGGACCTTACATGTTTTTATTGTGCTTAGGAACTTAGGTTCCAAAGAATGCGATAGCGTGGGCAGAAATGGGAAATGACTATGAGGTGTGCTATTGATATCCCAGATCGTGTGACTCAGGGGTGGAACTGAGACTTAGTGGGTTTTGCTTTAGTGTCTTGGTTAGTAGGTTGCTTCATACTGTTCAAGAATTCCATGTTGTTCTGCAGAGCATTTGCTGCTACAGGCTTCTGCTTGGTCAAATTGTTGGTTGTTTACAGGTCTTGTCTCCCATCAGGAAGTGACTGGCAAAGTGATCCACAAAGGAAAATTTACGTTTACATTCCTGGGCTGGGGAGAAGATTTTAAGGAAAAACATACCTAACTTCTCCTCTCCTAAATGGAGAAGATAGGTTGCTAAGTGGCAGCAGAGGACCACAGAGGCGGTGGTGGTAAAAGTGTTTTGAAAAACAAAAAAAAGACTTGGGGGGGAACTCTGATATTTTCTAGAGAAAATAAATTTAGTTGAAAACTGTAGAGTAGCTTTAGTAAGGATCTTACTCCTTTGCAGTCACTTTAGCATTCCTCGGCTCAGCAGTTGAGCTTTATGATTTTCTCCACCTTTCTTTACAAATAGAATGAAAGAATCATTAGGGATTGGAAGGGACCTCGAAA
>VXBP01001632.1:0-57042 GCA_013400115.1 Rhinopomastus cyanomelas
ATCAACCATCCCACTGCCCTTCAAATCTATTTTAATGACATGCACCAGTGTTCTTGGTCGTTACTGCCTGGAGGAGGTAGACAGAGAGTTGTAGGAAACAGCGATAAGAGAAATGTCGATCGTGCTCTTTCAGACAAATGTATGTAGCCACTGAATATAATCTCCGCTCTCTCTACAAGGTTGTCAATTCTTTTTTTTTTCTTTCTTTCTCTGTAATTGTTAGGCATATTTCAGTATAATTAGAAATAAAAGGGTATTTGAAATCTGATTTATTCTGAGGATGATATACACCTGGCCAACATGTGAAGAAGAATCCCACAGCATTAGGTATTTCCCCATAACAGAATATAATTCTACTTTTTTTCCAAAAGTCTGACCTCGTTGTAGTAGGAGATGGTGAAAGTAAATACAGTCAATGACCTTAAAGCTGACATATTGAAATGGTGTGGAAAGGTCTCATTATCATAAAGTTCATGGGATTAAAATTTTGCTCCAATTCTGTTATTTCCAGAAGCCAATGGAAATGCAGCACAGCTATTAAAATTCCTTGGTGGCATTCAGAAATGCCTGATGTTTACTTTATTGGGTCAATGGTTCTAGAATTTATATTTCTTTAAATAAGGGAATCACAGCAGAATTTTTAACACCTATGGAAGAAGAAAATTAATATATATTTAATAAAGCCCTTGCTCAAAATTAAGGGCAGGAAACCATTTTGTAGAGGTCAGAAAACTGTCTCCAATATTCATCCAGCTTTAGAGAGATAAGTAAAACAAGAAATTTAATATTCTATGTAAGACAACTATTTGAGAGTAATACAACTCCTGCAAAAGGAACTACACTCAGATTTCATTCCAAAATGGTTTGTATGGAGAAAACATTAACGCCCCCCAAAAAATGTATTTGAAATAGTTATTCACAAACAATTTTCATGTCAGGATATATTAAAATTTTATAACTTTAAATAAATGTTGTACTTAAAAATATCAAATTTAAATAGAAAATGGGTGTAAAATTATCTTAAATATTTGAAGCAAGAAATTTCCAGTGAAAAATATTTTCTGACATAAAATCGAATGGACACGTATTTTCAGCGTTTCTGATTGTTACAAAAGTCAGAATATTGTTTCCACTTTCTGTTAAATAAACCACTCAATCAGCAAGTCTCAGGTGCAGTAAAATAAAAAAGTCTGGGCTTTCGTCATGACTGTGCTGAGCAGTAATTCTGCCTCATTCTGCACCTCAGTTTTCTACTCCTTACCCATCAGAGTCAATTTAAGGTTAAACATAGACTTTAACCGCTACTTGTGCTTCCTTGAAAGTCTTGATAACCAGGTGATTCCACAGCAAATGGGCTGTGCTGTTCTGTCACAGCAATCTTACACTGAAGTGGTGATTTTTAGAAATATTACTCATTTATGTACCAGTGAAACTGAGGAAAGATCTGGCTGCAGCAGCACTCAGGGGAAATGGAATCTGTTTCCTAATCAGAAATTTTACTTTATCTTGTGATTTGTTGTAATGTTGGCTGGACTACAGTCAGAGGGAGTGGGTGAGGTTTTTCATACAGGTTGTGTTGGCATGCACAGCTTCCTAAGGTCAAGCTTGGTACTCTCCATGGAAGGGTCTGTGCTTCTTTCACAATGGGCAACTGTTACAAGCAATCAAACTGGTGGACGTGAATTTCCTGGTGTGTGCTTGACTGTGATTCAAAGGAGTAGAGTAATTTGGGAACCAGCATAACTAACGTTTGTATAAACTTGACATATTTTTAAATGTCAAGGATAAACACACAAGCATAATGTAAGTGAACTTGTGGACAGTGTGCACAGAACTACTGTGTTATTGAAATGAAAAGCACCTGCCTAACATAAAGCATGAGCAAAACCAGATGTTCTCTCTTTCTCCATACAACTTTTTAAGCCGGGTAATTGCTATACTAAAAAAATAAAAACAAAATAAACACCAAAACACTTATTGTGATGGGAAATAAATGCTCCCTTATTTGCTTTTGAACAGTCTCTTTCTGAGTGCATAGCAAAGTGGTACTGAAAGATCGGTGTGCATCTCTCCAGGATGATCCTGGAGGATCATTACAGACCTCCAGACTTGAGACTGCGGTTTTTCTCAGCATCTGAGTTACCAGTCACACTTCCTTCCATAATACAAGCACAGTACATTCTTGGCTTCAGTTTCATGAGTGGAAACTCATGTATGTTTAAAAGAAAAGGTCATTTCTCAGTGTTAGCAGTAGCTGGCATTTTGTCTAGAATCCCCATGTACTCCACTAAGAGTTTTTATAAAAACATTGCAGCATTAAGTCAGCAGTGGTGAACAGTAGATGGGTGTTCTGGGCATGCTGTCCATCTTCACTCTCTGTTACTCATTTTCAGCACCCTGAAGGTCCCTTTGCGAACTCAAACTTCCACACACTTGCCTTACTAGTATCAAATGTTTGCTTTCAGATATCAACATGGCAGGAGAACCCAAACCATACAGACCAAAACCTGGCAACAAGCGACCACTTTCAGCACTTTACAGGTAAGTGAGACTTCATCGAAATAGAATTCAGTTTGTATTAAAAAACTATGATGATGTATCTCCCACTGTTACTGTGCAGCCCATGAGTAAGATGGAGGGGTTTTTTAACACTGGCTTTTTGATATTCATAGGAAATATAAACAAGCTTCTGTACACACCAAAAGCTTTTGAATATGAGTAAAAGAGCCAGTACTGTAGTGTCTGACACTATGTGTGTCTCCTTTCTGACTTGTGGAGATACTGTCCATATAAGATGCTGATCTTAAACTTTAACTAGGAGTAAGTCCATCAAACAAAACTTGTGACTGATACTTTAACGCAGGGATCACAATATGCACATAGACCCCCGCTTTTGGTTGCAAACAAACACCAGGTTTCATTTGCTGTAAAAAAAATTAAGTACTTAGGATATTGAAATAATAGTATGAGTGTTCAGAAAAAAAGGATTAAATCAGTCAGATCAGAATTTTATTTCTTAGTTTTAGTCGGGCCTAAAAGCTACTCTCTGTCGTCTCACTATTTCATATCATCGATGCTATTTCCTGGTACCAGACCCATTCAAAGGGAGGAACTGCAGCTTTAAACTGTAAGAGGCATCATGCGTGGAGACATGCTGTATTGAAAAGCTATTGGAAAAGAGGTTTGACAGTGATACTATCTCAGGATGGAAAACACAACACGTAGGTTTTGTTCTAGGGATGCTAAAGGCACTGGGGTTGTGCGTGGTGCTGTGTAAGTGCTAATGGGGTCTGGAATTCAAATTTAGCATTTCAATGTGCATTCCATTAAAAGGACGTTTGGTAATTTAATTTTCCCTCCATACACCTTTGACTTTTTCTGAAGTGAAAATGGGAGTGCAGGAGAGAAGCAGACTTCAGACTATATATAAAGGTGTGATGTTTAACAACATTTTAATGAAATACACGTAAAACTAGAAATCTGTCATTTACCAAACCTCCTGACAGAAGGGCTGGTACAGTAATGTGTGGAGTGTTTTTTAATGTCCTCTCTTCTAGTATTGCAATCAATAATTTGCTGGGCCCTTTTGATTTTTGAATTGGGTGCTATTTCAATATTTTTTGCCTTGTTGCTTGGCTGTGGCCTCGTTCTTGTGAGTTTTTTTATTTGCAAGGAACAGTGAAATGACTAATTGTTTCAGATCAACGGAACTGGCTTGTCATTGATTTGTATGTCAGGGGTGAGAGACAGCTTCCAACAAGGCTGGACTTCTTCCCTGGGTTCTCAGGAGGGCGTTGATATCCTTCTCCTCCTCCCAGGTGCTTTTTCATGCAGCTTGTGCGAACTTGAAGAAAATTCCACCATTTTTTCATAATCAATGAAGTTTAGTGAAGCAGTGCAGGTTGCTCAGGGTACTGACAGGCAAATACACATGAATTTCTGCTCAATAAACCTCACTTCTCATAAACATATTATAGACTTTGGGCTCCAGATCCATACAAAGAGTTAAGGTTGATTTCTACTGCAACTGAAATGCAGACAGACTGGCTCTGAGACCAACAGCCCCATGTTTTAAACTTCAGCGGGAATTTTTCAAGCCTGGTCTAGTCTGACAGCCTAGGCTGGAAATTCAAGGGTGGGATATGAGAATGAGATAGTCAGGAGCATTTCAGGTCTGGCGTTCGTGGTTTCTGGTTTTCATATGAGCATAAATATTTGTTCTACAGGCAAGAGGAAAACCTGTTGAAAGTTCTGACAGATCACAAAAGAGGGAAAAAGTCTTGGGTAGTGTCCTTTCATGGATTCTCTGGAAGATTATGAGGGGATTTTGAGCAAACAACAGAAATCTTCCTCTGATGATGCTGGAGAGCTTTCATTACCTCAGTATCCATTAGCATAACAATAATAAGTGAGGAATTCAGAGGCACAAAAAGCTCTTGACAACACTGAGAACAGCTGCTTATTTCAAAACATAGTTCTGGGTCTGACTGAGGTGGAGTTAACTTTCTTCATAGGATCCCATATGGGTCTGTGGTTTGGATTTCTTACTAAAACACACCAGGGTTTTGACTGTTGCTGGACAGGTTTGCACGGATTGGAGGCTTTCTCTTTGCCATGCTCTGTCTTTCCAGTGAACAGGCTGATTGTGGACAATAAGCTGGGAAGGAATACAGCTGGCCCAGCTGGCCCAAAGTGGCCGAAAGGGTACATTATATCAAAGAACATCATGCTCAGAAATAAAAACTCATGAGATTTTTCCTTCCAGACTAGCTGGCTGTTGCTTGGAGACTGCCTGGCTGCTTGTGGGAGCTGGAAAGAAACTGCCTTTGCATCACTTGTTTTCTTTGCTTTATTACACTGTATTTATGTCAAACTATGAGGCTTGCTTTCTTGTCCTCTTCCTATTCTGTCCTTTGTCCTGATAGGGGACAATAGGAGGGGAGTGAAGCAGTGGCTCTCTGTGCTTAGTTGCTGGCCACAGTCAACCTACAACATGAAGAAAGTTCGGAGATAAGTGCTTACTTTAGATTCGAGTTTGACTAACAGAGGCATTGGTTAAAAATTTAGGTATCACTAAATATTCAGGCGGGACTGAGAAGAGTAGAATAATGGGTTTCAGAAAGGACATACTTGAGTGAGCTCAGAGAACTGGTAAGTGAGATATCTTGGGGAATAGGTTTTAGGGACAAAAGGAGTGCAGAAAGTCTTGCACCAACTGTGCTTCAGGGAGAACAGAATATTCTCCTGAAGCAGATGTAGTAGAATAAAGGAATAACATGACAGCATCAGGTTCCTTTAATGTCCTCAAAAGTGAAAAGGAATTGTACAAAATGTGGAATCGAACCCCCATGACTGGAAGTGAGTGGAAAAGAACAGCAAAGTCATCTAACAGGGTGTCAGAAAGGCTAAGGCACATAACAGTAAAAAAGGCAACAAAAAGATTGTCGTTAGGGTCACTTCCTCTGCTTTATTATACTGCTGCCACATAGCAAGAAAGGAGAACAGACAGTAGATGATACAGAAAAAGCTTATTTTTCTTTAGCAAAAGAGGTTAATCAACCAGCTATTTAAGAAAATTCATTTTAGCTACAAGGTATGGAATGAAAGGAATGGCTAACCAGTATTTGAATGGAAATGGCATGATGACATTCACCACAGTGTTTAAAGGACTAGCTGAATCTGTATGATAATTTTCTAACACTTACAAAGGTCACATCAGGTAGGGAAGCAGTGGGGATAAGCAGGCATTGTACCTATGTTTAAGAAGAGGAGGATCCAGAAAATTATCAGGTCATCCCAGCTTTCATTCCCAGCAATGTACTAGAACAAAGACCTGGACAGGACTGGAGATCTGGGAGAAATTTAATGAAGTATAACAAGGGTAAGTGTAGAGTCTTACATCTGAGCAAGAACAACCCCAGGTACCAGTATAGGCTGGGGACTGAGCTGTTGGAGAGTAGTGTGGGAGAGAGGGACCTGGGGGTCCTGGTGGCCAGCAGGATGGCTTTGAGCCAGCAATGTGCCCTGGCGGCCAAGAGGGCCAACAACATCCTGAGGTGGATCAGAAAGGGGGTGGATAGCAGATCAAGAGAGGTTCCTCTCCCCCTCTACTCTTCCGTGGTGAGGCCACACCTGGAGTATTGTGTCCAGTTCTAGGCCCCTCAGTTCAAGAGGGATGTGGAACTGCTGGAAGGAGTCCAGCGTAGGGCAGTAAGGATGATGAAGGTGGTGGAGCACCGCCCTTACGGGGAGAGACTGAGGGAGCTGGGTCTCTTGAGCTTGGAGAAGAGGAGACTGAGGGGTGGTCTCAAGAATGTCTATAAATATGTGAAAGGTGGGTGTCAGGAGGATGAAGCCAGGCTCTTCTCAGTGTCATCTAGTGATAGGACAAGGGGCAATGGGTGTAAGCTGGAACATAGGAGGTTCCACACCAATATGAGAAGGAACTTCTTCCCAGTGAGGGTGACAGAGCACTGGAACAGGCTGCCCAGGGAGGTAGAACTAGAATTTACTTCCACCACTGCTTCTCTTTTAAACATAATGTGATACTCAAATTCCCTAAGATACCACTGATCACAACCCTTGACTGCTGGAGATCAGACTTCCACTGCTTGGAATCCTTAATGGTTCTATGATTCTGTGATTCTGTGAATCCATCCATCCTGGGCGCATCCTAGGGTGAGACAATTTCCAGGGCAGGTATAGTGGGTGAATTAACAAGACCAGGAAATTCAGGGTGAAATCACGTGTCACCATGTTGCCTTGGCTGGCCAGACCTGCACCCAGTGGTGGCTGAGTTCCTGCACCACTGCCTGTGGTGTCCGTTGAGGGCAAGTTCTTTCCAAGCCAGTCTTTGAGACTTCAGGCTTATGGTTCAGCACTCTCTGAGTGATATTAGATGCCATTTCCCATTCCCAGCCATGCAGCTGAAATGTATAGTTGGCATGCTTGATTTAACATGCTGTTAATTAGCCATATGGAGCAGCCTTTACTTTGCAATTCCGTAAGTCCTGTGGCCTCTGGAGGAAATTATTGTATTTAAATGTCAAATATGAATGTATCGGAAAGAGATGCTCTTTTATTTATAAGGTGTGATTATGTTTTCATACCAAAGTTTTCTTTTCCCTTGTCAAAAACACTTTATCTGTTTCCCAAGTAAATTCTCCTTTTATAATCTCCATCACAAAACTGATTGGATTTTAGTGCACATCTTGCATTTCCTTCGGTTTTCCAGTTCTATTTGATAGCAGAGGCTTAAAGAGTTGCTTCCAGTCTTTCCCTGCAAGTCCTCAGATTTGTGTCAAGATACCACTTACAGAGTTTGTTGTGGTTTCATTTGCCTCTCAGTGCACAGAGCCATCCGTTGTTTTCCTGAGCGCTCCTGGGCACGGTTCATTTCAGGAAAGTGTGAAAGGCACAGTGATAGCCCACTGGTCATTTCTTCCAGGGCAGGGGGCTGCCTGAGATCACAACTCCCATTTGAAAGTGCCACAAAACCTACACGGACTCTGAGGCAAACAGAGCTACTGATTACTCTCTCATTTGAATACTGCAGTGTCTTGCATAATTGCTGCTGTGCAGGGCCCCCGGCAGAGTGTCAGCAATAGGTTTTACCCTAATGGCAGACAGCCAGAACAACTGCAGGTACAAGAATCTTCCTTGATTGGATATTTCCCTAGATTTCCAAAGGCTTGTTTCTTTATTCCTTCTTTTTCTTAATGCTCTAGCGTGTCTATTTATATCACTGGCATACAAGAGCCTAAAGACACAGTCTAGACTACAAAAACTAAACTGGAGGAACGATTTTCTGGTACTTTACGTCTGCGTTACGTTGTGATTATGCCTCCTACTTTATCCCACATCCTGAATTTTAAGGAAATCATTTATGTTTATGAAACAAACTGGATGAATACATCACATTAAGATTACTTAGTGTGATACTTCTTTTGAATCAAAGTGCTTCCTTTTTACAGACTTGATGCCTTTGATTACCTGCCTTCATGAAATAAGTTATTTTATGTAGTGCAGTGGAATGAGTCTAAGATGAGATTTGCTCCACAGCTCTTCTCTCGACAAAAGAGCTAGATTTCATAAAAGACCGTTTCTAAGCCTGTTTAAATGGAGATAATTTTAAGTCTACTGGGATATTTTTTCCATTCATTGAATCAAAAATGTTCTCAGTGATCACATTTGAAACAGGCATTTCTGTACGGAAAGAAATAATCATTTAATCTGAGATTCTCAAGATTCACAACAAACAGTGCACATTTTGCGTGTGCTGGGGACTGAAGCAGCTTTCTCAATTACGCTAAAAATGTAAGAAGGCAAAACTACAGAGCTGCAGCCGATCAAATTATTCACTTTAATCTGAGTTGTTGTTTATTTCAAGAAGAAAGTTCCAAGTTAAATAACTTCTGTCACAAGAATAAGAAAAAAATATCTGTTGATGGAAGACAACATATGCAGCTCTGTATTTCTGAATCCTGTTGGTGTCACTGCAATCAGCTTGGTTCCAGAGATGTTTAAAGAACAAACCCATGTGCTCAGAGGGGTTGGGAGAGCCAGACAAGGACATAAGTTTGTCTTTTCACACGATCCAGAGAATGAATATGAAAAGCACCTGGTAAGTTTAGAGAGGCAGGAAAACATTGTTCTGGGCACAAACCACAGAAAAACTTCAAAAGACCAAAACATCTCCTCACATGTCACCTTGATTTGTTCATTCAGTTACGTGGTTCCTAATCCATGAGGTATCTCTGATAACAAACAGGGCAACAAACCAGCACTTTCGCTTGCCTTCCACAGAGGTTATGGCTCATTAACCCACCTGGATGTGCTCCTGTGTGACTTGGTCTAGGTGATCCTGCTGTGGCAGGTGGATTGGACTAGATGATCTTTCAAGGTCCCTTCCAATCCCTAATGATTCTGTGATTCTGTGATTTTTTAACAGAAAAAACCTTTCCCTTGACTGTTTGGAAACACCATTAATTCATGTCTAGAAGCTGTATCTAGTGCCCAGGGCAGACATTCTCTCTCAGATTATCAGTATCAGTCCTAAATCTTACATTTTTCTCACCCTTTTTTGTGTTCACCTTCACCAGAGTTCTTAAACTATGATGGTCACTGGAATTGATTTAGATGTCCTGCACGCACATAGATACTAGCACTCGCCTTTGTTGCAGCCTTCCCTTGAGTTGCTCCTTAGATCTACTGAATTTTTTTTCTTGGTTTTGTTGTGTTTCGGTTGAGTTTACTATGTTAAGAGGAAGCCAGTGACACAAACTCACAGACTTCTGCAGAGGGCCTGCATCTCTTTCCCTCACTCCTTTTTCTCTTGCAGAAGATGATTTATAGTATCACACAACTGATGTTATTTTCTCCTACAAAAGTCCAGACACCATAATCACATTCATGCTCAGAGATTAGAAAGCTTGGAGAAGAATTGCCTGTTCTCTTATTATTGCTTCCATTTCCTGATGTTTAATCTTCTTTCTTACTTTTTTCATCTCCTATGAAACTTGAAGCAATATACTTTAGCTAGAAAGTAACTAACTGTAAAGCCACCTTATTTTTCTCATGTTTTTAATCACCGTTTCTACCACAGCAGAACAGAAAACATACTCACAAACTTCTGATGGCATTAAAATTATTACGACTCCTTTTCTTGTCCAAGAACTTGTGCTGCTAATACGAATGAAAAATCTTTGGCTTCTAACTCGAAAAGTTAATTCCTAAAACATCCCGTGCATCAGTGGGTTTTTGCCTGCAGGCAGAGACAGAGTTCTCAGTTTAAATCTTGACAGTCTGAACCCTGTTTCTACTACTTATTACATGTGAATTTCAACCCCTTATTACTGCATAGCTTCTTGCATTTGATTCAAGAAGTGGCCAGAGTTTGGATTGAGTGTGTTCTAGCAGAAACAACCTACAATATTTTTTAAAAGACATCAGAGACAGACTCTTTGGTCATTTTTCCATGGTTAAGTGTTAGTTATGCAGGCATCATAGAAATGGAATCTGGTTTTGTTATCACTGCTTTTTGTCTTATTAGCTTTCCATAAATTTGATATAAAGGTCTTTATAAATAAGGACACAAGATTCATGACACAGAATAGAAAAGTCTTAACACTCTAAATGAACAGTAGAATTCTGAACTTTCAGGAATGTAGTAAATATGATCTCCATTTATAGATCTGGTATTCTATTAATGAATGAGGAGGGCTGAATAAATGAGGAGGTGTAACTTGTCTTATGAATATTAAAGTCTTATGAATAACATTGGAAGATCTAATATATACTTTGTTTAAGAGAAAAAAGCTTGTTAAGTGAAATTATAAGTAGCATGGAAGGCTGTGCTGTGTGCAACACAGAGGAACAGGAACAATGTACCAATATGCAGTGAATAATTAGCAAAGAAATTACCTGGACAGTTTATATTGTCTGAAAAGATTGATAGATAGAAGGATGGATAGATTGGTAGACAGATAGATGGTGTAGACAGATGGATAGAAGGATGGGTAGATACATGATAGACAGAGGGATGTATAGATGGAAGGATAGATGGATAGGTGGAAGAATAGCTAGCACTGTTAGTATATAATTTAAAATGTGCTTTAATAGGTTAAAATTCAAGCCTTACAGGTAAGTCATGCTGCAAGCATTCCCAGAGCTTCAGGCAGAAGCATTGGCTATTTTACTGAAAAATAAGGAAAGTATTCATGAACATATGGATTTCTTAGGAGTCCTAAGAAATTTGCAGTTTCTAAGATCTATTTCTGAGTTAATTTCTAATATCTATTGACATAAATATCTACCTTATTTTTTCCAGAGACTATTCAAAGTAACAGCACGATGAATATGAATCATGCATGTTCAGAGCAGTGCCTCTCCTGTAACTACTTTTAAGTGTTTGTAGTGTCATTGAGGGAAAGGAGATCGAGTCTCTTTCCCCGGGATCCTGAAGAGCAATGCCTGCATTAACCTTCATCTAGTTGTGACTACAAATAGCCGTGCAGTCAAGTAGCATCGATTGTGTGCATTAGATCAGGCAACACTGTTTTGTTCAGCCCATCCTGACGAACAACTCATTCTAGACGTTTTTAGACCAGCACATGTTGACCTGAATGTTCTTTCTCTGATTTAGGGCTGAAGAGGGTCAGGTGACATGCAAAGGGTGATTAAAGCTGTCAGAAAGAGGAATTTAAGGTAGATAGCTGAGTACACTATTTTTTAAAAGAATCCTTTGTTTTCCTGGCGCACAGGTTTTTGCAACGTTTAGTAACCACTAGCATATGACAGGGAAAAGTAAATTAAAATTAACAGTAGTAGCATGGAAATACTTTTTCCAGAGAGTTTGTTTCTTTTGCTTACTTGGACAAAGGTTTCCATTTTGGGAAGGGGATCAAAATCAGTTAGTTTTCTTACCTGAAGGAAAATTATTCTTGCAAGAATCTCATTTTGAATCTGAGCATTAATGTCTCTATGACTGGAAACATCACACAGGCAAGGTATACACATGAAATGCAGTTTAGCCTCCTTAACAATCCATTTGGGTTCAGGTCAGTTCTTCTGAGTGGTATCAGATGAAGCTGTAGTCCACACGTAAGGTGTTCATAAACAGTGCTGAATTAATTTCTTTCCAAGACACAACTTGCTCCTCTCCATAGATCTCATCTACACAGATCTCAGATCTCTTCCATTTATTCCCATAAATCTGAAATAGTTTTGACCACATATTTTTGCTAAATCTTTTGTCCTTTAAGCTGTGCAGCACAGAGAGATAGATGAGCTTGACAGGTCAATAGGTTAGACATATAAATCATACAAAATATACATTAATGCTACACTAAAAATTCATCAGCTGAAATCCAAAATGCTTTTCAGTTGACCTGATTTCCTACATGGCTTGAATGAAAAGTTTGAATCCTCTGGGCTCCTATTAGAGCTATTAACTCTTCTGATCCTTCATGAAAATGCAGTCACTATTCATGCATTCTACAGCAGCACAGGTTATCTTCCTTGAGAATCCTGAAGATTGTAACCCTAAATGGTGACTCATCTAAAACAATTTTGTTCCTGACAATCACTTTCCTTGATTCAACTCTATAATGTGAAAAACTGAGAATTAGGACCCTAAAAAATGCCTTAAATGCCCCCATGCTTTTCTTACAAATGCCTTATAGATTAAATTCCATGATCATTACAAGGAACAAAGTCTTGATTCATTATGAGTTATCCTGGTGAATGCTTGATTAAAATCCATTTACTAGTCTACAGCACTGGTATTGTTAGAAATTTAATACTTTGTCATCTGCCTTGGTTGATGAGGACTCGGTCAGGGATAAGTTGAGCAAACTGGATGTATGGGCCCTGGTGGGAGACACCTGCGTGTGATAAGGGAGACAGAGGAACTCATTGCTAGGCCACTCTCCATCATCTTTGACAAGACATGGGGATCAGAGAGGTGCCTGGGTCCTCCAATCTTCAACAAGGGTAAGAAGGAGGACCCAGGTAACTAAGACCTGTCAGCCTCACCTCCATCCCAGGAAAGGTGATGGAACAATTTATCCTTGGTGCTCTCTCTAGGCACATCAAGGACAGGAGGGTCATTAAGAACAGTCAGCATGGCTTCACGGTAGGAACTTCATGGCTGATGTGGTCTATCTTGTCTTCAGTAAGGCATTTGACACAGTCTCCCACAGCACTTTTACAGCCAAACTGAGGCAGTGTGGACTGGATGATCTGGTAGTGAGGTGGATTGTGAACTGGCTGCAGGATAGAAACCAGAGAGTAGTGGTCAATGGGACAGAGTCTAGTTGAAGGCCTGTATCTAGTGGAGTGCCCCAGGAGTTGGTACTGGGACCGGTCTTATTCAATGTAATCATCAACTACTTGGATGAGGCATTAGAGTGCACTGTCAGCAAGTTTGCTGATGACACAAAGCTGGGTGGTGTTGCCGACACCCCAGCAGACTGTGCTGCCATCCAGTGAGACCTGGACAGGCTGGAGAGCTGGGTAGGGAGAAAAATTTAATGAATTATAACAAGGGTAAGTGTAGATTCTTGCATCTGGGCAAGAACAACCCCAGGTACCAGGATAGGCTGGGACTGACCTGTTGGAGGGCAGAGTATGAGAAAGGGACCTGGAGGTCTTGGACAGCAGAATGACTGTGAGCCAGAAATGTGCCCGTGTGACCAAGAAGGCCAACAGCACCCTGGGGTGGATCAGAAGGGGGTGGTTAGCGGAAGGAGAGAGACTCTTCTCCCCCTGTACTCTGCCCTGGTGAGACCACATCTGGAGTATTGTGTGCAGTTCTGGGCCCTCACTTCAAGAAGGACATAGAGCTGCTGGAGAGAGTCCAGTGTAAGCCAACGAGGATGATGAAGGAGGTGGAGCACCTCCCTTTAGCTTGGAGAAGAGAATGTAAAGGGTGTGTGTCAGGAGGATGGAGCCAGGCTCTTCTGCATGTCATCCAATTAAAGGACAAGGGGCAATGGGTGCAAGCTGGAACATAGGAGGTTCTTCATAAATATGAGGGGGAACTTCTTCTCAGTGAGGGTGGCAGAGCACTGGAACAGGCTGCCCAGAGGAGTTGTGGAGTGTCCTTCTCTGGAGATGTTTAAGACCCGCCTGGATGTGTTCCTGTGTGACTTGGTCTAGGTGATCCTCCTGTGTCGGGCGAATTGGACTAGATCAGGGTCCCTTCTAATCTCTAATGATTCTATGATTCTGTGATCTAAAAAGATTTTGGGAAAGAGAGGTGAGGATGCTTTAACAGGCAGTGGTATTGAATCAGGCCTCAGATATAAAAAAGATCTTGCCTTAAAACTTATGCAAGAAAAGTGGAATTTATATCCTGTCTTTAAATTACCCATTTACAAGTGAAAAAGGCATCACATACTCTTAGTCTGGTCATGTTTCCTTGCGTGTTTGCAAACCTTGACAAGTGTGTCCATCTAGATGAGGTTCAACAGGGACAAGTGCAGAGTCCTGCATCTGGGAAGGAATAACAAACTCCACCAGTACAGGCTGGGAGGTGATCTACTGGAAAGCAGTCCTGTGGAGAGGGACCTGGGGGTCCTGGTGGACAACAGGTTAACCATGGCACAGCAATGTGCCCTGGTGGCCAAGAAGGCCAACGGGATCCTGGGGTGTATTAGGAGGAGTGTGTCCAGCAGATGGAGGGAAGTTCTTCTCCCCCTCTACTCTGCCCTGGTGAGGCCTCATCTTGAGTNTACGTTTGGTCCATGTCAAAGCTGGGCTCCAGCTACTTAGGAGCAAAGGAGATACCGAAATGCACGGTGATGTTAATCAAATCTTGTCAAATGTCTCTCCAAGAGGTAAAGCACTAAATGGGAAATTTCCAGAGTATTTTAAACAGCGTATGACAGTCCTGTAGCATATCTCTGAGGACACAGCGGTTGTCTATGCCTTTTTGGTTGACAGTGAGTAATTGCAATGGAACCATTTGCGTAGTGTTTTCCTCCTGTGAAAACTTACCCAACATATTTGGACTAGAAACTCAGATCTTTAGAAAATTTAACTAATAATCAAAGAGAGACATTACTTCACTCTGCCCTGTCTCAATCCTGATATGGATTAGCTTGGCTCCATCCCATTCAAACTGGTGTATTGCCTTGACATTTTGACCAACTGAAACTTTCTGATAGGAAAACCATGTCTAAAAATGAAAAAAGGAAAGGAAAATCTTGATACTCCAGCTTCATTACCAGTCCTGTAAAATGAAAACAGTAATACCTTTGTTTACTCTTCAACCAAGTATTTCTTGGAAACTAAACAAATTTTTGCAGGAAGGGACATTTGTGTTTTAACATCGTCCCACAACATGTGTGACAGCCCTTCTCACTGCTTGTGAGGATTACTCTTTTTGAGGTGTCATGTTTAATGATGCAAAATAGGGGAGATTTTCGTGTGCTAACAGGAAAAGGTGAAGAATTGATGACTCGTATTGCTAAACGTCGCCGGTAGAGGTAATACAGGATGTTGTTTTATAAGGTGTTGCGCTTAAAAACCCTTTGCGCCAGTTTGCCATACGTTGATTTACCAAGTGAAATAAAAGACCAACAGATTGCTGTGTTCCTTTGCTATGAGAAACCCTTGAACTAATTTTAAGTAAGGCAGCAAATTGTCTAAAACCATTTAGCCAACTACACTAGAGAGAGGTCAAAGACGGGGCAGCATTATTTAAATCAAATTGAATTCCATCTTGAGAATGGCTTTCAAATAGATTTTTAATTGCAGGATTTTGCCCACAGTGCATTCAATTACACACTTTTCTTTGCCAACTAAAATCCACCAGAATGTCCTTCGTCAGGAGAGTGCCAGCTCTCTCTGCATTATAATATTTCTGTATTATGAAGTATGCAAATATATTCTGAGGCTTCCATTCTTTGCTCCATTTTCTTACAGTTAAATTCTTGAGCTAAACAGCACCATGTTTTTGGTGCTGTCAAGGTTTTGGTGTGCAGTGTGTCAGTCTGGGAGGGAAAGCATAAGTGATAGCACTGGGATTGCCCTGGAGATCGGTACCCCTGATTGTGGAGTTACCTCACCTTGGCTTTACATTGTACATGTAAGGCCATCAGTGGTCCCCTCTTCTGTTCTTTTATAGAATCATAAAGTCATCATGGCTGGAAAAGATCTCCAGGACCATCAAGTCCAATCTTCATCCCAACATCTCCCTAACCACTAGACCATAGCCTCAAGTGCTGTATCTACTCATTTTTTTTAAACACCATGCTCGTGACGATGCTGTCATGCCCCAGACAGCGGAATCTGAGGCTGCCGGCATGACAAGCACAGCTCAACTTTGGCATCAGGTTTGCGCAGGGACTTTAAGAGCCACACTTGCAAAAGGGGAGCTGTGCATCCTGCACCAGCACTTAAAGTACCAGGGCCACCTCAGCTGTCCTCTCATGGTACATCCAGGTCCCTTTAGCATTAGAATTTTGCAGTGTGGCAGTTGCCATGGAAACTGGTACTAACCCCAGAAAGAAATGGAAATGTGAACATAGCCGCGAGGACAACAATAACGTTACTACGTTTTGGATACGATTTGGGATTTCCTTAATCCTCACACAGATTTTCCTACCACTTCTGGAAATCTAACCCCAGAAAATTAGCCTTACAGTGCATTGGAAAGTGACACTGTAAATGCAGACAAACTCCTTGTCTCCATCTGCAAAAGAAGGTGTAAATGCTTTGCAAAAAGATGCCTGGGGACTGGAGGATACCAAATGTCGCTCCAATCTTCAAAAAGGGTAAGAAGGAGGACCCAAGTAACTATAGACCAGTCAACCTCACCTCCATCCCAGGAAAGGTGGTGGAACAATTTATCCTTGATGCTGTCTGTAGGCACATCAAGGACAAGAGGGTCATTAGGGACAGTCAGCATGGTTTCACCAAAGGGAACCAAAGGGTTGGTGCTGGGACCAGTCTTATTCAATCTATTCATTAATGACTTCGATGAGGGATTAGGGTGCACTGTCAGCAAGTTTTCTGATGACACAGAGCAGGGAGGAGTAGCTGACACCCCAGCAGGCTCTGCTGCCATCCAGTGGGACCGGAACAGGCTAGAGAGCTGGGCAGGGAGGAATTTAATGAACTATAACAAGGGCAGTGTAGAGGCTTGCATGTGGGCCAGAAAAATCCCAGGTACCAGTATAGGTTGGGGATTGAGCTATTAAAAAGCAGCGTAGGAGAAAAGGACCTGGGAGTCCTGGTGGACAGCAGAATGACTGTGAGCCAGAAATGTGCCCGTGTGACCAAGAAGGCCAACAGCACCCTGGGGTGGATCAGAAGCAGGGTGGTTAGCAGATGGAGAGAGGTTCTTCTCCCCCTGTACTCGGCCCTGGTGAGACCACATCTGGAGTATTGTGTCCAGTTCTGGGCTCCTCACTTTTAGAAGGACACAGAAGTGCTGGAGAAAGTCCAGTGCAGAGCCACAAAGATGATGAAGGGAGTGGAATATCCATGTCCCTTATGAGGAAAGGCTGAGGCAGCCGGGTTTCTTTAGCTTGGAGAAAATGAGATGGAGGGGTGACCTCATTAATGTCTCTAAATATGTGAAGGGTGGGTGTCAGGAGAATGGAGCCGGGCTCCATTGTCATCCAATGAAAGGACAAGGGGCAATGGGTGTGAGCTGGAACACAATAGGTTCCACATCAATGTGAGAAGGAATTTCTTCATGGTAAGGGTGCCAGAGCACTGGAACAGGCTGCCCAGGGAGATTGTGGAGTCTCCTTCACTGGAGACATTTAAGACCCGCCTGGATGTGTTCCTGTGTGACTTGATCTAAGTGATCTTGTTGTGGCAGGGAGATTGGAGTGGATGATCTTTGAGGTCCCTTCAAATCACTAATGTTCTGTGATTCTGTGAAGCAAATACCATAATGGATCATGCTGTTCTATTGTTAAATTATGCATTAGTCACCAATAAATTTGATACTGAGAGGAACTGTTTTAAATTCATTGTAAAAGTGAAATGCAGTAAGTATGTATTTATAATTTAAACTTCTGTTATTCATTTCACAGACTTGAATCAAAGGAACCTTTCCTGTCTGTTGGGTAAGTTGGAATACATACATTTCCATGGATATTTATATAGTCACCTACTATACAACATAATTAATGAGATTGTGTCAAGCATAATCATCCCATTTCAACATTTTTTTTTTCTGTACCTCTGGTTATTAGTCAATAAAGCCAGCAATTATGTAAATCTCTCTTCTTAAAAGACACTAAGTATGTTTTGGCTCTATGGACATGTAGGTGTTGAATATTACATTAAAGGTTCGCTGGGTTTTCACTGATCTTTCAGTTAGAAACCACTTCAATTACTTTCCTGTCTATATTACTTTTCTAAAGTGCAGACCTGTATATATATTTTTCTTTCTGAGTCTGCAGTTCATTTTTCATGCACAGTTCACTCCCTGCTTTCCTTCAGAACTGCAGACCCTTCATGTCTACACCACGATAGAATCATGGAATCATAGAATCATTAGGTATCGGAAGGGACCTCAAAAGGTTATCTAGTCCAATTCTCCTGAAACAGCAGGATCATCTAGACCAAGTCACACAGGAACACATCCAGGCAGGTCTTATATGTCTCCAGTGAAGGAGACTCCACAAACTCTCTGGGCAGCCTGTTCCAGTGCTCTGTCACTCTCACTGGGAAGAAGTTCCTTCTCATATCGATGTGGAACCTCCTGTGTTCCAGCTCACACCCATTGGCCCTCATCCTAGATGACACTGAGAAGAGCCTGGCTTCATCCTCCTGACACCCATCCTTCAAATATTTATAGATATAAATGAGGTCACCCCTCAGTCTCCTCTTCTCCA
The DNA here is from genome assembly GCA_013400115.1 of Rhinopomastus cyanomelas. Lineage (NCBI taxonomy): Eukaryota > Metazoa > Chordata > Aves > Bucerotiformes > Rhinopomastidae > Rhinopomastus > Rhinopomastus cyanomelas. The sequence goes on from VXBP01001632.1 coordinate 18,360, forward strand.
AGCTAAAAAGACCCAGCTCCCTCAGCCTCTCCCCAGAAGGGAGGTGCTCCACCTCCTTCATCATCCTCATTGCTCTATGCTGGACTCCCCTCCAGCAGCTCCACATCCCTCTTTTACTGAAGGGCCCATCCTCCGGATGTAGTCTCACCAGGGCAGAGTAGATGGGGAGAAGAACCTCTCTCCTTCTGCTAACCACCCCCTTTCTGATCCACCCCAGTATGCTGCTGGCCCTCTTGGCCACAAGAGCACACTGCTGGCTCATGGTCAACCTTCTTTCCAGTAGGACCCCCAGGTCCCCTTCTCCTACACTACTCTCCAACAGGTCAGTCCCCAGCCTATCCTGGTACCTGGGGTTGTTCTTGCCCAGATGCCAGACTCTACACTTACCCTTGTTATACTTCATTACATTTGTCTCTGCTCATCTCTCCAGCCTGTCCAGGTCTCACTGGATGGCAGCACAGTCTGCTGGGGTGTCAGCAACACCACCCAGCTCTGTATCATCAGCAAACTTGCTGATAGTTCACCCTAATCCCTCATCCAAGTCATCAATGTATAGATTGTAAATCGCAGACAAAAATTCCCATCCAAACTAGCCATTTCCATGTTGGTTGCCATGTAATTATAAGTAGCTTCCAAATTCTTCTGCAGACCAGAAAACTACTTCTGGTTCTGACATGCAATTTACAGTTATCAAACAAAGGGAACATGTCAGTTATGAACAAAGAAACAACAAATCAGCATAAGCTGGACTGAGATACTTCTCAGTTTCTATAGCATAATGTAACTTTGGTTTAAGGACATTTTGAAATAATTCCTCATCATTTTTACTTTCTACCAACTCAAAATTATCAAAAAATCAGTTAAATGCTGATTGAATTGAGAGGTGAGGGGTGTGCTCTTGGTCTGCATGCTTTGAAACGTTGAAATTAATGATCAGATTCAGTCACTTGTGTTATTCCCTTTCATTATTCTGCTTTGCAACTTCTCAACTGAGTTGGTCTTTCAAGGCTTTGACTTTGGTTCTGAAGTTAATAACTGAAAATCTCAACTTTAAGAAAGAGTTTGTGTGCCACTGTAGCTGAGGAGCAAATGTGGGAAGCACGTAAATACAGCAGCAGCAATTATTATATTAATAGCAATTGTACAAACAATAAATCCTACTTTTGTAAATCATGTTAAGATCTTAAGAACTTTGGTGGCAGTTTACAATATTTGTGGATGTCTATCTAGGAGGAAGCATTATGTTCCAGCCTGGGGTTTGAGTTTGTTTCTAGGTGAGCAGATCCGTGGCCATTGTGGAAACCCACATTGCCGCCACGTAGCCATTGCATGTGACCAAGTTGCTAAACTGGATCCTTCTTTAGAAGCCTAATTTGAGTGAATAGATTTAGTCTTCTGTGATAGGTTAGGTCTTGTGACATAGAAAACTAACCTGTCACACCTTTGCACAGAACTTCCCAGAGGTTTCCCTATCATGTAGTTGAACCATTTTTGTGAGGTTATCCTTATTTTCAATTAGGATAGTCCCCACCTCTGTGCTCCTTTTGCCTTTTACTGCCATGTTTCCTCCACACAAAAGGAGGGCTTCAGACAAAGGTCAGAGCACTGTGCTCTGAGGGGGCATCCAAACCAGCAGCCACCTCCCCAGCATTAAGTACAGTCCTCCCAGTCTCACAGTAATGGAGGGGTTCACTTGTTCAGAGTATGAGCTCTTGTGCCAAAACCTGTACCTGAGGTTTTAGCCCAGATTGCCAGCTGCAACTACCAGCCTTTTAGAATACAGTCAATATTTGCAGAAAAATGTCGACTCAGCTGCAGTTGGATCCACACACGAGTGTCCTTAATGCCTCTTGCAGCCAGAGCTGGTCAAAACACCAATCTAAATTAATTTTGTTGCCTACAGGTGACTTGGTCTTGCACACCAGCCTTTCTTCATTTCCATTCTGCGAAAGATTTCATTATACTGTAGGGGCCAACTATGATTTTTCATTTTGCTGTGTCTAAGCTAATGACTTCTTGGTGCTTTTGGATTATTAGTTTTTCCGTGAGGGAAGGGAACAGTAAATGTGGCAGCCTAACAGCTTGGGACTGCATGTTTGTTGAGCTCTGTATGTGTGTCCAGGGCTGCAGCCTTTGTGTGAGAGATCCCACAAAGGGTAAGTGGTCATTAATGTGGTAGATTATTTCCACTCTCAGAAAGCATCCAGCTACAGAGAGAACCAGACCTTGCCTCTTGCTGTTGTACTGGTGTCTCAGCTGCAGGGAGGGAACAGCTCCTGGAGACGAAATGCCATTTATCCTACTTTCTGTGCAAAGTGCATGACGAAGAGGGAAAAATCAATGTTCCTTTACTCCCTGTGCAAGAGAGGGGTATAATCTGTCACTGAAGGAACAGTAACCTCTTAAACGTGGATCTCTAATGGTAGCTATCAGGAGCAGAACTTCATCAAGTACGGGATCTCCTCACATAAGAGTGTTTGAATTCGGTGTCATGATTTTGATCTAGAATGCAAAGTTGAATTTAGATTCATGTTGTCTTCCTTTGTCTCTTAGAGCTGAAAACAGAATCCTTAGGGAAGGCTTAAACATCTCTTAACAGTGCTGAATGCCGAGTGTCAGCCTGTAGGGGCACAGAGTGCTTCTCCCCACCTGGGGTTTTGTGTCCATATTCCACCTATGCACAACATAGGGTTGCCTGGACTTTCTTTCTATTTCATGTTATGCACCATTCACATAGGGTTAGAATAATAAACTAATCATGCAAATAGCCAGAGTGCCTGCAGTACCACCAGAGACAACAGCTAGTTCTGGTAAAACCCCACCCAGGTGAAGGCTATTGACAATGCATCAAGTTAATGCAGAAGTCTGAAAGATTTGGACCTAGAAAGACCAGAAAGGTCAAGAGGTACAGAAAACTGAGTACTGCAGAAAGGACAACCTAAGACCCAGCTCATATTAATTTCATCCACCTTTGTGGCAAAGGAAGTAAAATATTTAAAATTTATATATATATTTTAAATGCCAACAGCTTGTAATTATTCACAATTGCTCTTCATATTTGCATTTTGCTCTTAATAGCAATGATGTCCAATTATCCCCTCAACAGAACTGCTGCCATCCTCTCTCCATAATTAGGTTGATAATGCACTTACTAACTCTCCACACAGCTATTTCATCGCAGCTGATTCATGGCAACTATCTGCATGTAAAAGTTTAGCCCCTGATAAATTCCAGGTAACACTGCATGTGGACTTGTAACTGGTCATCAGTCTGAGCCCTAAAATCCAAGCACCCCTTCGTAAGGCACAGCCATTGCTGTGTTGCACAGAAGAAATGTTTTTAATGATTCTTGCTTGTGTCTAACTGTATTTGTACGTAAACTTCCACAGTAAGAGTTGGTCTTGAATGTACACAGTGGTAGCAAATCCAGCAGAGCAATCAACAAGTTGGTCAACTTCTAAAAATACTTGTTTTCTGTATTACATGTCATTTAGTAACATATCCTGTGTGGCTGAATTCAGAGGAGACAGGGAGAGAGAGTGAAGAAACAGAGCTGATTGTTTCTGAGGCTTAGATTCATCGACTGCCAGCTGCAGAGAACAGCACTGCTGCTGGATGAGTGGGCGACAGCTTCTCACTGGCATCCTCTTTAAAAATGCATGTGTTTTCTACAGCCAGCTGTCAGCTGAGATTTAATCTATTTCTCTTTCTTGTCTGTTGCTCTTACAAAACCCCAGTACAAACTGCTGCCTTTTTCACTCTCTTTTTTTTCAATATTGATTGTTTACTACAGACATTATAAATGTAGGTGGGAAGTGCAGAAAGAGGCGTAAGTGAAAAGAATGCTTTGTATTCTTTTATTACTTGATGCCTGTTGTGGGAGAAAGAAGACAGACACTGGTAAAATTGCACTAATTGCAGCATTTTTTTACATTCTCATCAAAAAGACAAAGGGTCTCTATGAACTACTACTTTACTCACCAAGATCTGTCTCTAGAAAGTGTATGGCAACAGAAAACAGTGCCAAAACGTGATTTGCCAGTCACCGTGCCTTTCAATACACAGATACCCTTCTGTAGCTGGCTGCTTTTGACAAGGACTTCCAAAACCACTCAGATAGCCACCAGAAGTTATCTGTAAGTCCCAGCAAATCAGGAATTTTATCAGAAGCAATTATTTTCCAAGAATGACACAGAACAGAATCACAGAACATTAGGGATTGGAAGGGACCTCGAAAGATCCTCCACTCCAATCTCCCTGCCAGAGCAGGATCACCTAGACCAAGTCACACAGTAACACACCCAGGCAGGTTTTAAACATCTCCAGAGGAGTAGACTCCACAATCCCTTTGGGCAGCCCGTTCCAGTGCTCTGTCACCCTTATCATGAAGAAGTTCCTTCTCTTATTTATGTGGAACCTACTGTGTTCCAGCTCACACCCACTGTCCCTTGTCCTTTCGTTGGATGACAGGCAGTAGAGCCCAGCTCCATCCTCCTGACACTCACCCCTTCCATATTTATAAACATTAATGATGTCACCCCTCAGTCTCCTTTTGTCCAAGCTAAAGAGATGCAGCTCCCTCAGCCTCTCCTCATCAGGGAGATGCACGTTTCATTCCCTTCATCATCTCTGTGGCTCTGCACTGGACTCTCTCCAGCAGTTCTGTGACCTTCTAGAACTGAGAGGCCCAGAACTGGACACAGTATGCCAGATGTGGACTCACCAAAGAAGTTCCTACTAGGTATGGCCTTATTTATTCTCTTGCCATCTAAATGGAGGCTTTACCAAAATTACGCGTAGATTTCCAGGCACAATGTGAAGATCAAGTAGTCAAAATTTATAATTGTCAGCTCTCAGACTGCATTTTTCCTAGGAACTCTTTGTTGACAACCTGAAAACTGCAAGTACCTTCGTAGACATTAGGATTAAAACTGAGGCATTTCTCAAGTCATGCAGTTCATTGTGCAGATCTATCCTTCTTTATGTAGAGGAGAATATGGGATGGAAATGGAAGCTCCATCTTCTGAAGCAAAGCTGGAGGTCGTTAGTGTGGCTCATGTACCAGGATAATGGTAAAGTGTTCACAGTTCTTTAGCAGAGATGGAGGAACCCAAGAGGTATTTCTTCCCTCACAAAATTAATCTATTTCTTTACATGGGCGCACACACGTATGAGCCATGATTACTCCAGATCTGGAATCAAATGTGGTTTGACTCAAGCAGCCCTTGTCTAGGTGCCAGTGGCTAGGTGTACCTCATGTTCTGGCTGGTACTTTATGCACTATCAAACTGTCTTCCTGTGCAGCACAGTCACAGAAAAAATAGCATTCCAGTCGTGTAAGTCACAGAAGGGTGAGTAATGCTAATGTGGTTCTGCTGGAGGAAGACGAAAATTTTGTGAGAGTGGTTCAGGAAGAAGGCAGAGGAGGAGGAAGTAGGGAGAGAGCACTTTAATTCCTTCGCAGATTCTTGTGGTTTGGAAAGAGACGCTGGAGGCCATTCTCGGCACTAAATTGCCATGGTAGCTTAGCTCAGTAGGCAATATAAAACCGATTTGGGCTGATATGTGTCTGTATGGTTAATTTCTAACATGCATTTCCCTTAGAGAGAAAACACTTGAAATTAAATGTTCTACCAGCATCCCACTGGATGGTAGCACAGCCTGCTGGGGTGTCGGCCACTCTTCTCAGCTTTGTGTCATCAGCAAACTTGCTGACAGTGCACTCTAATCCCACTGCCTCGGTTTGGCTGCATGGATGCTGTGGTAGACCATGTCCAGTGCTTTACTAAAGTAGAGATAGACCACGTCTGTTGCTCTGCCATCATCTATCCACCTGGTTATGCCCTCATCAAAGACTATCAGGTTGGTCAAGCATGACTTCCCTTTGGTGAAGCCATGCTGACTGTCCCTAGTGATCCTGTTGTCCTTGTTGTGCCTAGACACAGCGTCAAGGACAAGTTGTTCCATGACCTTTCCTGGGATGGAGGTGAGGCTGACTGGTCTGTAGTTACCTGAGTCCTCCTTCTTGCCCTTTTTGAAGTTCAGAGTGACATTTGCTATCCTCATTAACAATAATCTGATGAGACTTTTCTTCATGCTGGAAGTAAATTGTCAAAAGACAGTAGGTTTTTTTGAGCTTAATACAGGAATATGAAGGAGTCTCCATCCAGAGAGTGGAGGAAGGGGGAGTATCACATAAAGCACACACTGGACTCCTCACATTTACTGTGTTGTCTTGGTGTTTGCTTTTAATACAATCGTCTGGACAAACTGGACCATTATCTTAACATCACTCATGTTGCCAAAATGTTTGGCTGAGGTGACAAGATTTGATTTATTAAGTGTGATTCCTGTATTTTAAGGAGATTAGAGAACTAAACGTGAAGCTGAAAAGCTGACCTGATCAAGGTGTACATACAATATGCCTATGACAAAATCTAGAGTGAGGAAGGCAGAAAATTATTCATTCCTTACATTGTTGGGTTCCCTAAGAGTGAAACAGGGACTAAACCCTTAAAGTATCATAGAATCACTATGGATGTAACCATAAAGAAAAGTACCAGGCAGAGTAATGCAGACGTAGCGCAGAGTCTTCCCTGAATGTCCAGAAAGGAAAAGGCACAACTGTGTAAGGAAACTTGAGAAAGATCACTCACTGAGCAAAAAGTCCACTCCAAAGTCCAAAGCTGCGGAGCAAGGCAGCATTGCCAATATAACAAGAAGCCACAGGCTGTTTTGCCACATGTTACACTCAGGTAAGACACCTGGGAGAAGAAAAGCCCCTTCCCTTATGAGAATGAATACAGTGGAAAAAATACAGACTTGTGTCTAAGACACAAAATTATATCTGATCCTTTGTTTTCAGCAGTTTTATTCTGGATCTACAGTGAGGAAGTTCAGAGTGGTGGCGTTTGAATACCCTTCTGTAAAACCCTGATGTTCTGTGATGCTGTGAAATCAAAACATTTCTCCATTGATGTTTTAGGAGTTCCTTCGCTTTGTGTCTTTTTAATCCCTTACAGAAGGACATGGGGCTGTTGCAGCAGGTCCAGAGGAGGACCATAAAGACAATCAGGGGGCTGGAACACCTCACCTATGTGAGGGTGGTGAGGTACTGGATCAGGTTGCTGAAAGAAGTTGTGGATGTTCCACCACTGGAAGCGTTCAAGACCAGACTGGATGGGGCTATGTGCACTCTGACCTACTGGGAGGTTTTTCTCTGCTCATGGCAGGGGATTTGGAACTTGGCAATAGTTGAGGTCCCTTCCAACCCAAACAATTCTATGGTCTGCCCTCACAACTGTGCTTTGGAAATGCATCCAAAATATATTTCTGCTATTATTTTTCCTCTTTTTTGCTGTAAACCTCCAGAATATGTCAGTGAAAGAAATCACTGACAAAATTTGTCTTTTGACAGTAAGTATGTCAGCAAAAAGCAGGCTCTGGAGAATATTCTCTTTCTCTTCAGAACTGAAATACATCTTGAATCACAGAAAAGAAATGTTCTTCCACTTCTGTCTGACTCTCAGCTTTCACTAAAATTGCATCAAAGTAGAGTGGGGCTTCAGCCCACGATTTAACCCACGTCTTTGGGGAATGTAGGTAACCATCCCCTGAAAAGCAGCCTTAAATCTCCAGGTCTTTTATTAAGTCTTGTGGAAGTCATTGCCATCTGACTGATTTTCTAACAGGGAAAGCTTCCATCTGCCAATGCTTGTTCTCTAAATCATGTCATCACCCTCGCTCCCTTTTCTAAAATCATGTCAGTTTAGACCGATTCTCTTTGGCGCTCAGTAGGAACAACCCCCAGCACCCTTTTTACATGACAAGAGGAATTATTTTACAAGTGACTGGGATACTAGTTTTAACCATTAGGTTGATGTGTGCCTCCAAAAAAGAGATTGATAGAAGGACTACTGCATTTGTATTTAATATTTTTACCCAGCCCTGACAACAGAGAAGCAATTGGCAGCAAAACTGGTGAGAGCACTGTCAGTTGAATTAAGATACATTACACCTGCCTTGTCAGCTTTTATGATTTACAAATACATCTCTGTGCCCGTGGAATGAAAGAGAAGGTAATAGTAACCCCCGTGCAAGCAGAAATTCTTGTCGTTTCATTGAAAATAACAAAAGCTGTTTGTGCTCTGTCCTGCATTAACTATCTCAAGTCAGAACCACTCCCCTAAAGTCAGGGACACTCGCTAGTATTTGGAGCCAAGTAAATCTAAAGCCTGTGGTTGTTAGCATAGCAAAAATCTTTTGTGGGCATGGAATACAGAATATGAGCAGTACTGCACTGTGGTAAGCATCCTTGTGGACTCTCCCTCCTGGCGAGTGATAGGATGAGGGGAAACGGCCTTAAGATGTGCCAGGGGAGCTCCAGGTTGGCTGTAAAAAGAGTTTCTTTAAGAAAGAGTCGTCAGGCACTGGAACAGCCTGCCCAGGGAAGGGGGTTAATTCACCATCCCTGGAGGTGTTGAAGTGTAGCTGTTGCATTGAGGGACATGATTTAGTGGTGCTCCTAGGGCTGGGAAAAGGTTGGACTTGATGATCCTGAAGGTCTCTTCCAGCTTGAACTGTTATATGATGCTCTCTTCCGACCTTGGTAATACTGTGGTACTGTGATGATTCTATAATTCTAACGTATTTTCAATTTACAATATAATCAGACAAAAAGCATAATTACATCCAAAGGTTTCTCTCAAAGAAGCACTGTCAGCAAGTTTGACACAAAGCTGGGTGGTGTCGCCGACACCCCTGCAGACTGCGCTGCCATTCAGCGGGACCTGGACAGGCTGGAGAGCTGGGCTGAGAGAACTATAATGAAGTATAACAAGGGTAAGTGTAGAGTCTTGTATCTGGGCAAAAACAACCCCAGGTACCAGTCTAGGCTGGGGACTGACCTGTTGGATAGTATTTTAGGAGAAAGGGACCTGGGGGTCCTGGTGGCCAGCAGGATGACTATGAGCAAGCAGCCTGCTCTTGTGGCCAAGAGAGCCAACAGCATCCTGGGGTGGATCAGAATGGGGGTGGTTAGCAGATGGAGAGAGGTTCTTCTCCCCCTCTACTCTGCCCTGGTGAGACCTCATCTGCAGTATTATGTCCAGTCCTGGGCTCCTCAGTAAAAAAGGGATGTGGAGCTGCTGGAGGGAGTCCAGCGTAGGGCAATGAGGATGAAGAAGGAAGTGGAGCACCTCCCTTCTGGGGAGAGGCTGAGGGAGCTGGGTTTCTTGATCTTGGAGAAGAAGAGATTGAGGGGTGACCTCATTCATGTCTATAAATATTTGAAGGATGGGTGTCAGGAGGATGGAGCCAAGCTCTTCTCAGTGTCATCTATGATGAGGGGCAGTGGTTGTAAGCTGGAACATAGGAGGTTCCACACCAATATGAGAAGGAACTTCTTCCCAGTGAGGGTGACAGAGCACTGGAACAGTGGAGTCTCCTTCACTGGAGACATTTAAGACCCGTCTGGATGTGTTCCTATGTGACTTGGTCTGGGTGATCCTGCTCTGTCAGGGGGATTGGACTAGATGATCTTTGGAGGTCCCTTCCAACCCCTAATGATTCCATGATTCTATATGGAACTGCAGTTTTGCACTTGCCTGAGCAACTATGGATGTGCGTAGGACATCTGGATATGTGCAGCTCTGTAACTCTGAAGATGCAGTTGTTGGGGAATCCTTTATTCCCTAGGCATGTACAGTTTAAAGCAGGTGTAGCTTCAAGTGCAAAGAAGCTGAAAGAGACAGCTTGTGCAAGACTGTCTTGGTGACAGAAGGCTAGAAAAAGGGACTGTGACTGAGTTTTCTTCACCCCAGTGTGAGCATTACGGTGTCTTTTACTGTCGTGTGCTTTAGCAGAAGCTAGAACAGCTCAGCTGCCTCTGTAATAGCAGCAGCCTGTGCACAGTCTGTTGCTGATATTGCAGAGATAGCATAAGTGTGCAGGTAACTAATCTGCCTGTTTACAGAGCCATTAGGAAAATGCTGACTCTGCAAGTTCTCCAGCTCTTTTAAACCTTCCTCTGCTTCCGGCTGGGTGAGCATTTGGTATTCAACAACACGCAGATGATTCTCCACAGCCTCCAAAGCACAGGCTGTTGGGTTGCTAAGGAATGACTCTCAAGAGGTTAAGAGCTGTGTAGACACCCCAGTGTCAGTCCCAGTGATTATCCCTTCTGCTTCTCTGCTTCGTGGTTTGTACCACAGCACCGACGAAAGCTCCTTGTCTGTCGCTTGGCGCGCACAAGCGAGAGCAGTTATGGCTGTAGATGGAGAAATGTACTGGTTGCTTTTGCTCAGTAATCACTTCAATATATTATGACTAATGAAACATCATTCAATTGCAAAAAAAACCCCTAAACAAAAAATAAAGTCAAATGAGGTCAGCTGGAAAGCCAGAATGGTTTCTTTTGCTCCTAGGTCACGTATTTTTGTTTATTTTCATCGATTTTTGTTCATAGCCTTTTCAGTACACATTCAGGACACCAGCTTCACAGCCAAGAGGACTAGGAGCTACCTTTATAAAACCCCAGACTTGTAAGGGTCTCACAAAATATCTTGCATCCACGGGCTGCTAATTCAGCAGTCGTAGGGAAGGACACTTCACCCCAGGAGCTATAGCACGTTGCCTGTCTGTCGCCTATGTTGCTACAGCTGCAGGTGGACTTTCAGAGAGGGAAAAAGACCCAGATCACGGGTATAAAGGATCAAAATCAAGATTGCTCAAAGCTTTAAACCCAACTTCCTTTACCTGACTTATTCCATAAGGGCCAACACCAACAGATAAGGTCCCACAGTATTATTGTCCTACAGAACTACTCGTCTCTCTAAGGTTAGAGAAAATATCTGTAGCTGTCATGGTCCGTGCAAGGTGGACTTGTGTAGGTTCTTTTACCGTGATCTTGACCTCATTCATGTCTATAAATACTTGAAGGGTGGGTGTCAGGAGGATGGAGCCAGGCTCTGCTCACTGTCATCTAGTGATAGGACGAGGGGCAATGGTTGTGAGCTGGAACATAGGAGGTTCTACATCAATATCAGAAGGAACTTCTTCCCAGTGAGGGTGACGGAGCACTGGAACAGGCTGCCCAGGGAGGTTGTGGAGTCTCCTTCACTGCAGATGTTTAAGACCCGCCTGGATGTGTTCCTGTGTGGTTGTCATTCCTAGGGATGGCTTTCAGCCATCTGTGTCATGGCATTGGTACCTGAAAAGTAATGTCCGTGCTCTGAAAAGCCCAGCAAAGGGCTTTCACCATTGCAAAAGGTCCCTGTTGTGTCTTATGAGCCGGAGTTGAATTGCCACTGAAAAATAAAGCTGCCCTTCAGCCTTACTTTATTTAGTGTAAACTGAATTACTCTTGATCAGCTTCATGGTCCTCAACCTTGAAAAGCTTAATTTATCTGGTCTTTATGTAAATTAATTTAATGCCACTCCAGGTTAAAGGTTCGATGTGACAAGCCTTTTAGATTTAATCTTCAAATTGCTCTTTAAATTATCTGTTATCTTCTGCTTAAAAACAAAAATTGAATATTAAGGATGGGCTTACTGCAGGTATTAATCATTCTGCTAAATAAAACCGCTAGCAAACTGTGAAGAGCTGTAAATAATAGCTTGGTGACCTGCTACCTCTTGGTTCCACGTAGACTGGCTATAGAGCACAAGACAAAATAAGAGCTGTTGCACAGTTTAGGGAAAATCTAGCCAGTTCAGCACTGAGGTAGGATGCAGAAACGTGATCACTATGCAAGGTCTAAGTGTTATCACTTCATGTATTTTCCTTCCTCTGCTGCATACAGCTCACCTGCTGCTGGGTTCCAGTCTCTCAGGGCTCCTTTCTTTAAAAAGTGTTTCACAAAAACACTCATCTAGGGCTTTGTTTTCTCAGATACACTACCAACAGGATTGCAGTTGGCTTCGTCACCACTGCTGGCCCAGCACTACGCGGGCAGGGAGCACAACTTGCCCGATCCCTCGCGCCTGGGCTTCTGTGTCTGAGGCGGGTGTTGCAGAAGTGCAGCCTCTGGCCTCCTGCTCCTTTGCTGGATGTTTTTTCCCAGTCGTACATGGGACATATCACAAGCCTCCAAAATCAAAGCACTGGGGGGAAATGATTACTGGGGTGACTTAAGACTGATGACTTTATTTCTTTTCCCCCTTTAAGTGCTCCATTTCTGAAACACAGCAAAGGGAAGAAAAGATGAGATGAGTATTTGGTGATAAGGTAAAACAAACCCAGAGAACTCCCTTATTCTTGACCAATTCTTCAAAATATGAACTAAGAAACAAAAAACTATTGAAGAGCTTTTGCTCTCTTGGTGCAGAAATTATCCATGAGACCATTCTCTTTGAAGACAAACTTCATTAACATTGTTACCATAATCTCTCTTTGTTGTAATTGAATGTTTTCTTCTGTGCTTTGTCCTTTCTCTTTTCTGCCTTTCTGCTCCTTAGAGACTGAGGGGTGACCTCATTTATGTTTATAAAGATGATGAAAGGAGTGGAACATCTTTCTTATGAGGAAAGGCTGAGGGAGCTGGGTGTTTTTAGCTTGGTGAAGAGGAGACTGAGGGGTGACCTCATTAATATTGATAAATCTGTGAAGGGTGGGTATCAGGAGGATGGAGCCAGGCTCTTCTCAATGTCATCTAGTGATAGGACAAGGGGCAATGGGTGTGAGCTGGAACATAGGAGGTTCCACATCAATATGAGAAGGAACTTCATCCCAGTGAGGGTGACAGAGCACTGGAACAGTCTGCCCAGGGGGGTTGTGGAGTCTCCCTCACTGGAAATTTTAAGACCTGCCTGATGTGTTTCTGTGTGACTTGGTCTGGGTGATCCTGCTGTTGTAGGTGGATTGGACTGGATGATCTTCCGAGGTCCCTTCCAATCCCTCATGATTCTATGATTTAAAGTTGCTTCCCTTTAGTGATGAAACACTTTCTTCATCCTTTACTCTTCTTAATAGCCCTTCTCAGGCAAGGAAAAAATTAAGGTTTGTGTTACTAGTCCTTCGTCAGGCAGAGTATAAACACCTTGTGACTCTTCTCTGCAGACCACGTATTGCCTCTTAGGTTCTATTTTTTTCTCAGATATGTGAGACATACAGAATTCATTGCTAATTCTTCCCCGTAAAGGTAGAAAGTTTCTAAAGGAATGCAAATCCAGTTAGGTCAATACAGGATTGACTTTAAAATTGATGGCTCAGAATCAGTTTTTTTCCTGGAGCACTGCAATTTCCTACCCATATGGGTTTCCCTTGATGGTGCCTCTTCTCCCGTATCGGTACGTCTGTTTCCTTCAGAGGGGAAAATGCATCCTGTAACACTATTCCTTGCACATTCAGTTTTCTAACCTTTTTCCTTTTAATGATGAAACAAGATATGGCAAACTCAAGGACCAACCTTGTCCAACCCCTTTTTATGTTTCTCATAAATCAAGTTCATTATCTTATCTCTGCTCACCCACTCATTTACCAGTCTTTCATATATTGAAGTCTTCCTAGTCTACTGATCATGCTATGTGAACCCAGCAAAGAAAAGAGTTTCATTATTAGAGCACTGACTTCATTTGATCACAGAGAATTGCACGGTAATGATCCTCTGACTACAGAGCTGCCGTGCTGTGTTAAATCCTTTCTACGTGAGCTGCCAGCTCTTCACACTGTTTGTGTCTCAGACTTCACATTTCCAAATGCACTGTCGTGACAGCTGACCGGTGCACTGCAAACACAATGTACAGTCTATGGCTGTGGGACAGAAGGTGAAGGACTTTGAAGAGAGCCTGGAATGTAAGAGTAAGCTGATGTTACAAAACAAACAGGTTTGAATCAGTGCCTGTCTTTCTATAATCTGATTCATTCTTGTTCTTCTGTGTTTTTCTACAGAGGTTACGTGTTTGATTACGATTACTACAGAGACGATTTCTACAATCGGTATGTTTGGTTATACATTTGTAGATCCAAACCCATTTTTACTGTTTGTTTATAGTGTAGTCACATCATCTGGTCAGACAGGTCTGTTCTGATGTTACGTGCTACTCATTTCATTATTCCAGTTGGGTATCAGGGGAAGTCTATTTGAATATATGGCAAACAGAGAAGATTATCATCACCAAGTGTATGCTCATTGCATAGCTCAGTTTTAACCTTCTCTAAGAGCTTTTGGAGCATTTTCTACACTGAACAGTTTACTGGAATTTTAATTGTTTAATGTTTCTTCTGATAAAGTTTTTACAGGCCCTTTTTCATGGGAACATACAGCAGATGTAGAATTCTTAGAATCATAGAATCAGTCAGGGTTGAAAGGGACCACAGAATCATATAGTTCCAACCCCTCTGCCATGGGCAGGGACACCCCACCCTAGATCAGGCTGGCCAGAGCCTCATCCATACCGGCCTTAAACACCTCCAGGGACGGGGCCTCCACCACCTCCCTGGGCAACCCATTCCAGGCTCTCACCACTCTCACAGTGAAGAACTTCCTCCTCACATCCACTCTAAATCTACCCAGCTCCAGCTTTGCTCCATTGCCCCAGTCCTGTTGCTACCTGACATCCTAAAAAGCCCCTCCCCAGCCTTTTTGTTGGTCCCCTTCAGATACTGGAAGGCCACAAGGAGGTCACCTGGGAGCCTCCTCTTCTCCAGACTGAACAGCCCCAACTCTCTCAGTCTGTCCTCACAGGAGAGGTGCTCCAGCCCTCTGATCATCCTCGTGGCCCTCCTCTGCACTCACTCCAGCACCTCCACATCCTTCTTGTAACAAGGGCTCCAGAACTGGACACAGTCCTCCAGGTGGGGTCTCACCAGAGCAGAGTAGAGGGTGAGAATCACCTCCCTCGACCTGCTGGCCTCACTTCTCCTGATGCAGCCTTCCAGACCATCTTCATGATGACACTTGTGTCTTGTGTTTTTGTCTGTGCATATGAAAAAATATAGAATGTCTCCTGGAAAATGTTCCTTCCAAGAAAGTTTAGAAGCCCAGAAGGAGCTTGAGAGAAGCAAAACCAGAAGTTGACCAGCATGCCTGTTTCTATAGGTCTGGATACTTGAGCTATTGGAGACTTGTGCCTCGAGTGCAAATGCACAACCTACATTAGCACAGCAGGAATTTCTTCATTCAGATCTAGCAGAATCACCCTGATGTGGATGACCACCAAAAACCAATTTGTGATCCAGCAATGTTGTGTCTGTCAACATTACAGCAGCCCAGTTTAGCATAGGCCAAGTGAGTCAGAGGAAAGCAAAACTTTGCTCCACCACCCTCTTCTAGCCTGAGATTTCTCTTATGCAAAGCATTGGACAATAGCAGGGCCACATTTGGCACCCTGAGGTTCTGTTTTTGTGTGCTGTATACATTTCTGCTTAGAAACACTGTAGGAAGGATCTAAAAACAATGGTTTGGGGTTTGTCTTTTCCGGAGGTTGATTGAATTCAAGCTGTTAGTTTTGGTTTTGCATGTAAATGACCGTGCTCACTTTGGGTAGAGCTAAAAATAGGGAGCTGTTAACACACGGAGTAAAAGCCATCAATGCATTTAATCCTGCTCAGCCCAGCCCCAACTGTAGGAGCAGCTCATGGCCTGTAAAGGGCTAAATTATCATGTCTGTTTACCTTCCCCAAGGTTACAGCTACAAATTTCATCAGTGGATTTGCATGTTTTTAAACAGAATGCTGTTTCTGATCTGTGCTGCTTGATTTTTCAACTTGTGTGTCTATTTTTTTCCCTAATTCTGTATATTATGGGTCATGTAAATTAACAACTATAATGGTTCAATTTCCACAACAAAAAGGTTTGTGTGGAAGGCATGGAAAAGAAAGTCTCATGGAAGGCTCAGTGTCCTATCAACATTCATTTATGAAACATGAATTAAGGAATATAGTCATGAGTCTTTGAATTTCTGAACTTCTGACCTTTCTGAATTTCTGTGCTTGAACCCAAACCACAGGTCTTGTTTTCTAATATTAATTAATATTGCAGCCTTCCCACAGAGCAAATACACCTTCCTTACTCTGACCACAGCAGTGCTGGGGTCAGAAAAGGCTGGCAAAAATGTTTAGTGCTGTAAAATAAAATATATTGTATTTTATTGTCAATATAATATATATAAAATAAATGTAATATATGTAATGTCTAATAGATACAATATATAATACCTCATGGATAATATATATATAGTATGTAATATGTATTATATATATAAAATGCACACTATATAATGTATGTCATAGATATCATAATAATATATATCGTATATTATATATAATATATATAAAATACCTTTTATTGTCTATATAAAGACATCTTTACAAGATTGTGGCTCCACAATTTAGTAGGGTGGGTGAAAGAGGAAGCACTGTTGTACGCACATTGGTAATTACTGGGATAAGCAGTTGCTGGAGAGCAGAGCATTTGTTTGTCGTTTCTCATACAGGCACCAGGGAAACAGTCAGGGTACTTCAAAAGCAATAAAAGAAAAGCAGTTTTTAAAGAAAGGATATAGCTGAAATCTATAGACCTTGCTGTAAGAATAATTTTTAAAAAATAGGAGTAGACATATTAGATATCAGCCATTTTCTATATTTCAAAAAAGGAAGCATAGTTGTGTATTTTACAACGTTATCTACACAGGAACTGTTGGAAATTAGGAAAAAATATCACCTTTGGAGGAGTAATGCCTGTTGGTGTGATCACCACACACCTACATAAGGAGTAGTGGGTAATAACCGGAGGGCCACAGCAGACTAGGGAGCTTCCTTGTATCATCCCTAACCCGGCCCCGCAGGAGGCAGAAGACTTCCCCATGGGATGGGTCTGACTGGCATACTGGCCCCTCTGTTCCACTCAGAAGGGATCTGCTACCACAATCATCCCCCTTTTCTTCTTAACAGCAGCAGTCCTAACATGTGAAACTAACTCACCCTAGTTAACCCACTGGATGAACCTTCTTCTACAGGCTCAGTTGCCCGATCCTCAAGGTCCAGAGCACTGTACCTGTTGTGCAAGGGCAACCAGGAAGGTGAGGGAGAGCAGGAGGTTGTTAACCTATGTCCCCGAGCCACAGGGACCCATTTCCTTTCCCCACTAGCACACAGGTCCCCTCCTCCATACACTGCTTTTGCCTCAGGAATGGTGGGGTGTGGTTCCACCAATCCACCTCCATCTCACACTCCCTGATACCTCACAATGTACTGCCAGACTCTACTGATATTAGTTGTGTGCGATAAAATGATGAGGACCTGTGGAAAGCTAATCATGGATTTTCCAAACAGCAGATAACAGAGTGCTGTAACACATCCCTCTGTTAAATTAAGTGAAAAATCTGAGCTCGGCTCTGCTCCGAATCTGAAGTCTGAACATGGCACTTCATGTGTATAGGTCAGTCAAATCTAACCTGACCACGATATAAAGTCACTACAGTTTCAAAGGGTAATTTTCTTAAAGATAACATGAAAACCTAGTTGACACAGCTTCCAGGGCATGAAATCATGCAAGTTTTGATGGAGTCCAGCTGTCTTAATTTTTTCTAGGTTGTTTGATTACCATGGCCGTGTTCCCCCACCACCCCGCGCAGTGATTCCACTGAAGCGTCCTCGTGTGTCTGTGACTACAACTCGCAGAGGCAAAGGGGTTTTTTCCATGAAAGGAGCATCACGATCCACCTCCAGTGGAGCTTCTTCCTCAGGATCCAAATGTAGGTTGCTCACAACAGTTGGATACTATTGAAGCAATGATCCTAGTAATTTCTGCACGTGGATAGCTTTGGTGATGTAGTTTCTTGCAGTCATTTTCTACCCTCAGCCTTTGGCATGGAAACCTGGTTTGACTCCCAAAGATGACCTGCCTTTCTGTAAGTCAAAGGGCACACTGATGTAACTTTTGAAGGAAATCCCTTCAATGACATTTGACCTGGTCCCTGGGCCTCAGAAAAAGCCTGTTTAAAATCTGTCATCCATTCTGCTAATGTACCATGAGATGTTGTGAACAGCTGATAATAAAGCAAAGCTTATTAGCTTTATCTGCTGTAGGGAGGGCTGTATGTGGCTTGGGCTGGGGCGGCATGTGGTAGCTGTGGGGGCCAGGGGAGATTGGGTTATGTGTGGGGGGTTTTGTGCAAGATTCCTTTAAGGGTAAAGAGAGGCAAAGTTTCTTTGCTTCTTCTAAAGGGATTTCAAAAAAGCATTGGCAACTTGGGGCTATTCAATTCCTCTTTAGTGAGTTGGCCTCGGAAGAGCTGATGAACAATAGGCATTTCCTATTCTATGTTCACCAAGCTCCCTAGCCCATAGTATGTCCTGGGAACTTCATCTTCCTCTCCATGCATCTTTCAGCACCCACCTGTCTTCCCCTGCCCCTTATGTGGAGTGATACTGTCCTTGGAAGCGTCACTGGAAGAGGAAGAGAAAGATCAGGTAGGGATCAGATACTAGAAAGTATGAAGGAACTTCAGTAAGACTCACAGTACCAGACTGGCAAACAAAGTCATCACGCTGGCGTGAAATAAGTGAATCCATCTATAGTAGCTCTTACTGTGAGTGGTACTTACTGCCAATGGTATACTCTGCCAGAACAACACATCTGAGCCTCATGTATTATCATCTGACAAAGGTAGTCGACCTCTAGTGAGCCCACTATGGTCCATTCTGGATCCTATTGTGTGAACTAATGGTATCAGACGCCTTGAAAAAAACATGTAGTAAACATGCTTGTCACTGAAAGAATGGAAATGTGATAAACAACGCTAAAGACTGTGTTGTACACTGAGGAACATGGAGCTCCAGGCATTCCTTGGAGAGGATGGTCTTCTGAGGAGGAGTGGCTTTCTTGGCTGTACAACTGAACCACACACAAGTCTCCACTGAATTACTCGGCTAAATATCCGTTACCAGTAATGATGGCTTTGATACCCAGCACACAGAAAGACATCTAATTTTAGGTGTCGCGATGGAGCTCACTCACACCCTGAGAGGATATCAGGGAGTAGTACCACTTCCTTAGTTCTCTGAAGGATCATCATGAGCCTGGACATATTCATACACATTTTGAACGAAACTACTTTTCCACAACTACTTGTTGTATTTTGTCAATATTTTAAGTAATGAATGACGATTCCTTATGTTAATTTTAAAGCAAGGATACAGCTCAAGATCTTCAGTGTCACAGACTGTTGGACTGATTTGCTTAGGGGGTGGGTGATTTTTTGGGGGAGGTCTCATTTTTGTTTGGGAATGGGGAGGGGAGAAGACACCCATGCCACAACACAGTTCTGGGGAAGAAGGAAGAAGAAAACCTTGTTGGCAGCCTGTGCCTTGGAATGTGGTGAAATGTGATGGTGACCAGAGGTGGTCTGGAGCCCAAGGAAACTGGTGTGGAGTGTAGAGGGCAGTGGCAGGGGCAGATATGGAAGTTCTTAAAGGACTTGGAGTTTAGTGGATAGTGAGGCCACAGCTCATGGGAAATCTCCCTTCATGGATAGACATGAGACTCAGGGACTGTCTCTATGGAAGCAGGCAGTCACCATGTTGTTGCTTGAAAGGACTGATTGTTTCCTTTCCCAGAAAACAGGTTATAGAGCTGGGACACTTAAAGGGCTTGTTCTCCTCTCTGCTGTCTCTCTTTTTCGTGGGCCATTGAGGGTAGTTTGTTCTCCTGGTTTGTGTACTGGGTGGGAAATGTGGCTTGTTAAAGTAAGTTTGTTTCCCCAGCTGAGTTCTCTCAGCCTAATAACCTTAAGTGGTGAATTAACCCTCCCTGTTGTTTTCAGCTCATCATCACTTTGCTAATTAATTTGTCCTGGACCTGGCCAGCATGGCCAACTGATGACATTTACCCTGCATTCAGAAAATGTTTTGCCGTGGTACCATGTCAGGACTTCAATAATTCATAAAGTAAACTGTAAGGTCCATCCCTTCTCTGAATACACATATTTGCTCTTACAGACCTCCACAATGCTGTCTGCATGACATGGTAAATGTTGCAGAACTTGTAAACTACGTGATCTAAGTGCTACCAGGAGTGCAGAGATCCTAACAGGCAGTGTTCAGCCTCACTGAAAGTATCTTTCAATACATTCAGGTGTGATGTGAATTCCAGAAATGCCAGTATGAGAGCTCTAGGTCACAAAACCATCTTCAGATCTATCTCTTTAGCACTGAGGATGATTGCTGCAAGACACATCAACAAACACGTGTGCTGATATTTTGACCTCTGTTGGGTTTCCACCCTCGGTTTTTTTACAAGCAATTGCAACACAACTGCAGAGATACTGCTCAGGAATAAATGGCAGAAAATGTTCTTTCTGTATGCAGCACACCTATCCGTGGATTCAGACACACAGTACACAGCCCTTCATGCTTGATTTCCCCATAGAATTGCTTCCCTTTTTGTCAAGTCCAAACAACCCATCATAAAGGTGGAAACATGATTTTGTTGACTTGGACAGGAATGTAATCAGCTTATTGTAAGACGTTTATCAGAGAAATAACCAAGGCATGTCCTCAGGGGCTTCAAGTTGGAAAGTGGAGAATGTGTGTTTTGTGGCTTTTCTTGAGGTTTTCTTGGAGAAGTTGCTTAGATTGAATTGTGGGATAAAGCTGTTTAACATTTGGTTACCCTTTACTCTAGACTGATAACCTGAACCACTTCAACTAATGCACTGTTGATTATGATGTAATTTATTGCTAGTTAAATAAATTCTCGTCGATAAGAAAAAACATAGGGTTTTTTGAATGAAATCCAGAGCCATAAAACAGCTTAGTCATCAGCTCAGAATTAGCTTTGTCAAAATGGTCTTGCCTGTGCTTGAAAGATTTCTCCCCAAATGGCAAAATTCTTACAGCATCACACATCCTAACGGACTTTTCAGATTTAAGTGGGCATTTCATAGGCATAACTGCTCTGGTAGCTGTTTTGTTCTCAGGCTGGATACCGAAGATGAACCAATATGTGTAGTGTGGCAGGGGGATTGGAGTGGATGATCTTTTGAGGCCCCTTCCAATCCCTAATGTTCTGTGATTCTGTGAATCCTGTCATGACATTATTAGGATTAATGAAACTCTCTTCTGATAAACAGCAATCCAACAAGAAAAGTTTGTTCTGGTACACAGTAAAAACATTATGAAACCAAAACCCATGAGTACCTCTGCAAAGATAACATCAGTCAATGTGGGAAATTCTAGTTCTAACAAAAAGTGGCTAAATGAATGTGTTTGCTTCCCAAACACAGGGTACTTTAGAAAGATTGATTTCTTTCCTGAACCTATACTTTGTCAAGGATCAGCTGACAATATTTTGGTTTCTTCTTAACTCCAAAGAGAGGAAAGAAATAGATCAACCTTTCCACATTAACAAAAGTAACTCACAAAATGAAACTGGTATGTATTAGCTCTTCAGGTTGGTTTTATGAAGCAGTAGATGCAGGCTGCAATTTAGAACTGGGAAGAAGTCACATGTTCTCGCTCAATATAGACAAAAAATCTCTTGGGGTATTTCCAGATGTATTTCACAAATCAGAAAAACAAAGGAAAACACTAACCACGTATTTTGGATCCCATGTTCCTCAGACTAAGGAGTAGACTTAACAGTTGAGCTGTTACAATGTGTGCTGCATTATGGCTTTGAGTTGATCCATTTTGTCTCGTTTTGTTTCAGTGGCTAACCAGTCTTTGGTAAAAATTAAATACAATAATGTATTTTATATTGAACATGAAGGGCTCAGATAAAGACGCATGACACTTCTTTTCAAAGAAATGTGAATCATGTTTTGTTGGAGGATCAGTTTGTAGTGATGGCAAAGACTGTTTCACACATGTAGCTGTAATTGGACAGCAGCAAATTGATTTCTAAAACTGTGATTGACCTAAATTTGAAATCCCTTGTTTTGAGGTGGTTGCAGTTTGTGTCCTTTGGTACTAGATGCTTCAGTGAAAGATGTGTTCTGGGAGGCCCTTGTATTCCTTGAAGATGGCTGGAAAGAGTCACTGAATCTAATTCCTTACTACTGCAAGTGACCACGTCATCTAATCCTTTAAGATCCATCTTAAAACTCAATTGTATTTGGGGTTTATCTGACTGTTTCTTCTAATTTCCAGCTTAAATTTGTTTCTCATTTGCTCTTATCCATTTGTTGTGCCAACAGTCTCTTAGCTTAAAAGTTTAATTTTCTTTAACCTTCTTCCATCAAAACTCTTCTGCCATACTGCAGGCTTTTTCTCATGGCCATCTTCATGGCCCTTCTGCCCATGTACCTCCTGGAATGGCTGAACCTGTGCACGTTATTCGAGATGAGCTCTGATTAGGTCCTTGTACTTCCCCACCACTAGCAGGACTTCATTTGGCACACCCCAGCACTGCATCTTCTTGCTCCTGGCTGCATATAGCCAACTGGTGGTTAAAACCACTCGAGGATAATTCTGTCATTGTCTTTCTCTGCTATTGAGCTCTGATGTTGAGTTCCCCTGTTAGTCAATGAAATGCAGGTCTTTTTTTTCAGTGCAATTACATTTCATCATTTTTTCTGGTGTAGCATTCCTTAAAATCACCTGACTCCTCCTTCCATTCCAGTTTGGTCTGAACAGGTGATGCCTTCTAATTTCATACCATGAATAAGTTTCATCTGTTTGTTTACTCTTTTGCATGAAAACTATTGAAGATATTTAGCCATTGTGGTGTCAGTGCTTGAGGAATTTGATCAGTGATTTCTTTCTGTTTCAACACACGTATTTGTCACCTCCTGGCCTTTGCTTGTCTGCTAGTAGAGGAAAGGGGGTAAAGGAGTAACCTACTCAATTTTCCCTATTTGCAAAAGCAGGTGAACACATATTTTGGTCACATGCAGTTCTGGTTTCATTTTTATGATCTCCTTTATATTTCTTGACTGAGATCCATTTAAAAACCTCCATGGCATTTTAAAGGGAACTTACATATTTAAAGCAAGACCTGCCCTCTATTTTAGGGAATGTTTTGATTGCATGGAGGTCAATGAATATAGTGATAAGGTGGTGTGCCTGTGGGTAAGGATGAGAGGGAAGGTCAACAAGGCATATATCATCATTCTAGACCACCCAAGCAGGGTGAAGAGGTGGATGAGGCATTATACAGGTGGCTGGTGGAAGCATCACCGTTTCTAGCCCTTGCTTTCATGGGGGATTTCAACTCAACTGACAACTGATGGAAATATAACAGAGCAGAGAGTAAACAGTCTAAGAGGTTCCTTTAATGTGTGAAAGGCAATTTCCTGACACAGCTGGTCAGTGAGAACCCACCAGGAGTGTTGCCTTACTAGGTTTGCTGTTTACAAACACAGAAGGTCTGGTGGGAGATGTGACTGGTAGTCAGAGGCCATCTGGGGCTTAGCAATCTTAAAATGATCTAGTTCTTGATCATCCATGAGGTAAGAATGCGGGTCAACAAAAACACCACAGCAGACTTCCAGAGGGCAGAGTTTGGCCTATTCAGGACATGGGTTGAAAGAGTAACTTGGGAGACACTCTGGAAGGACAAAGGGGTTCAGGATTGCTGAGCATTCTTCAAAAAAGTGCTCTTAAAGGCACAAGAGCAGGCTATCCCCATGTGCCACAAGATGAACCAGTGATGAAGGACGATAACCAGGATGAACAAGTTGCTCCTGCTGGGCCTGAGGGGGAAAAAAGGAAAGTTTATCGACTTTGGAAGAAAGTGCAGGCAACTTAAGAAGAGTATAGGGGTGTACAGAGAGGTTGTGCCAGGGCAGGTTGGGAAAAACTTCTTCACTGAAAGAGTGGTCAGGGATTGGAGCAGACTGCTCCAAGAGATGGAGAAGCCGCTGTCCCCAGAGATCATAGAATCATCAGGGATTAGAAGGGACCTTGAAAGATCTTGTAGTCCAACCCCCCTGACACAGCAGGATCACCTAGACCAAGTCACACAGAAACACATCCAGGCAGGTCTTGAACGTCTCCAGTGAAGGAGTCACCACAATCTCCCTGGGCAGCCCATTCCTGTGCTCTGTCACCCTCACTGTGAAGAAGTTCCTTCTCATGTTGATGTGGAACCTCCTATGTTGTAGTGATGTTTCTTCCGCAGCCAAAATACCTCCAAAATGGTTACTCCTTACACAAGACAATGGGAGGACAATAAGGAACGTAAATGAAGAGTAGTGCAGTCCAACAAAGATTTGTAAATTGAAGCTCTTAACTTACAGGTGTTGTCTCCATGTCCCCGGATGAGATCAGAAAAAGACATATTTTAATGTATTTTCCATAGCTGGAAAAAGTACAAGGAAATCTATGAGGTCTCTTCCAACCTTGGTAATACTGTGATACTGTGAAATACCAGATCTGAAAGCTCTTGAAGCCATGATATATAACAGCTATTGCAAGGAAGAGTGGAACACAGCACAGCATCCCTGGCTGCTCTAGAGTTTATGTTATAGTCACTCTTGTTGAAAAATACCCGCTGCTACTGTGAGGGATCTTTGTGTTATTGCTGCTGCTATTACTGAGTGGTTCAGAGAAGCAGGGCCAATAGACTCTGATCTGTCTGTCATATTTGAATTGTTCTCTCACTATTGCCTGGTTTTTAGTAGAAACTACTTGGATTTACTAAGAATGTCCATGAGATGTTTTGCATGGAATGCTTGTTATAGAGCATAAACTCGTATAAACCCCTTGTCATCAGGGCTTAGAATCCCGTGGCTTTCTAGGATTTAGCATTTTTAACACTGTTAACTTTAAAAGTCAAATCTCTATAAATACTGACAGAAATGAGAGAGTAGACTTTGCACTACAAAGAGAAAAGGACTTGTTTTGTACTTGTGTGGCTGCAAATACAATCTATTTTATGTTCTCCATCTTTGCTCTCTTTCCACAGTGAAATCAGATGAGCTGCAAACAATCAAGAAGGATTTAACCCAAATCAAATCAAAAATTGACTCCTTGCTAGGGAGACTGGAAAAGATTGAAAAGCAGCAAAAAGCTGAAGCAGGTAGGTGAAGGCAATTTGTAGTCAAACGAATTAAATTAGAGCCTAGTTATCAGTCAAGTAGACACACCAGAGAGAATGGAAGCCTTCCAGAAATGTTGCTGCATGATGGAGGGCTGAAGCAAGGTAATTTAACTCTCAGGTAGAACTTCTGAAATTAATATTCTTCACAGAGCACACGACATCATGTCAAGAATTGTTTTCTATGGTGTAGCAGGCAAAAACAAAATGTTTTTACAAGATGTTCCAGAAATAAAAAAGTCACTAAAATTTGACTGGGCAGAATTAAGTTAGGGGTTATGGATCCTAAAGTGCTTGTGTTATCCACATTAATAATTGTTAGATGGTCTGTGTTAGTAATTGCTGTAGTAGGGGAAATCCCTGTTTGATATAAGGAAAAGAAATGCAAATAATCAGCATAACAGACTTTTCAGAAAGACTCCAGTAGCTCCATCCTTGGAGACATTCAAAATTCATGGGGCCAAGGGCCCATCTCCCTGGACTTCATTTAGTTTGGCCCTGCTTTGAAAATCTGTTGAATTTGGGGAGCCCAGAGATCCCTTCCAACCTTAGCTCTTGCGTGAAGCTGTGGCATCTCTTTTAAACCAGCCACACCATAGTTCATCTTTTCTCTGGCTCAAAATGTTTTCTTTGGAGGCAAACCCTGGGAATTATGAAAGACAACACTGCTTTTTAATTTAATCAAGATTTTTATTTCTATCATTGCAGTGATCATTTTGCTAGCTGAATGATCTCACTCAGCAGCACTTTAAAGCCACGCTGAGTAGTTATGTGGGGTTTATACGGTTGTGTTTTCACCACCATACATATAGAATCTCATGTCTTACTACTGTCTATGGTTTTTCCTTGGCTCTTTCCCCATAAATTACAGGAGCTGTGTACCAGCAAGATGATTCTGATGAGAGCCAGTAGGGAAGTGGAAGACTTACTTCATGAAAAATCTCAGTGTTCCTTTTTTTCTCCCCCTCTCCATGCTCTGATGAAAAATTGTCATGTATTTGGTGTGAAATATATGAAAGAAATTCTGCCATGGAATCCACAGGTGTTTGGGCATTCATGTCCTTTGCTTAACTCAAATCAGTTACAAGAAGTAAAGAAGGTTCAACAGGACACATGAAGAGACTTCCACCAAAACTATCTAAAATACTGGGAATTAGCAGTGGAGGCTCATGAACCCGTCACAGACAAAACAGCTGTTTAAATCAGGATCCCTCCTGTTCCCAAATGCCTGCCCACTTCCTGATCTATTGTGGGAGTACCTCTCTCTGAAGCCAGAAATTTCCTGGTGGCATTCAGAAGTATCTCTAAAGGATGTCTTCCTAGGGCAGAACAACTACAGAGAAGTATTTTGTGGATAACAAGTTAAAAAAACCCCCAAAGAAAGCCAGCCCTTTCAGAAACCCTACCTTTTATTTATGTTCCTTTCCTAAAGTTGACAGACAAGGACCAGTCCCTCAGATGTCATAGTTTACCCCACAAAGTAAGTTGTTTGCTTTTTCTCAACTCTAAGGTAAACCATTAGTACAGTGTGATCATCTCTTTCAGGAGGACTGCACCCAATATGTATTCATTCCCTTCTGTACTTTATGCAAGTTAGATATGAGTTGGTATAATCAGTGAAGGAGTAATTGCAAGGCACCTCATTGAGTCACTTACGTACTGAAATGCTTCAAGATGGCACAACCCTACTCCAGGCAGCTTTTATACAAAATCCATTACTATGCAAAACAACCTGCATGTCACTGTACTTTAATATCCCTTTTTTTTGCTCTGCTAGAGGTCTGCAGTGAACTCATTTAAATAGAAATCAGCTCAAAGAGAAAAGGGTTGATTTGTATTGAACCATACTGTCATGTCTTTTCAAGACAAGCAACGACTATATCAAAGTGTTGATGTTTCATAACATCAGGTGCAGAACCAGTTCCCCATATCATCAGAGGATGCGAAGAGAAAAACACACATCAGAGATACAAGTAGACCTGGATCCCCATTTAAGACTCTTGAGCTGATGAAGGGATTTAAGCAGCCTGAGTGATTAGTCTGCAACATGATTGCTTCCTCAGACAAAAGATTTGCGTTAGATAAAGCTGCAGCAGTAGCTGAACTCTCATTTATAGTGTCAGATGGGAGATTATTTTGTTCCTTCTCTATGGTTTGGCCATATTACCTTGCAAGAAGCTGTGTCTCACTAAGACTGGGATCAGAGAGATCTATTTCTTCTTTAAACAAAACAAAAATCAAGCCATCATCTTGCTCTTTTGGTTTGTTAAGAATGCATCACTCTAATTAAGAATATTTCATTACTAATTTTAAAAGTTATACATCTGGAGGAAGGTGGTTACTGGTCTAGAGCTGCGTGAAAACTCTCCTTAGGCAACAGCTAGTGTTCATCAGTCCCTGAAGGGAACAGAGATAAGAGAATTTCCTGTACATAGGCTCCATGGGCTGAATCTGCTACTAATACGTGTAAATACAACACTGTTGACGCAGTTATCAAAGATGACTTCTTAGTCTTGAAGATATAACGTGACTATGGGAGAGAAGCTTAATTTTTCTTCATATGTCTTCACTAAATTAATTTGAAAACGGTGAATGAGAGACTAACAAAGACTGAAGAGATGACATTAAACTGCCAAATAAATGTGCAGAGGTAGAAGGAAAACCAAGTGTCTTAGTTGAAGACTATGTTACCAAAAAAATATGAACACATTATATGTGGCTGATAATAATGTGTAGTGAAATAATAAAGTATTCATAAAGCTGAAAAATAGAGCTTCACAGGAACTCTGCAGATTCATTGGCCGTCCAACCAGATAGCAGTTGCTCTACTAGCATTAGAGAACAGTAAGTCTGACAAAGAACTGGTTTCATTCTAGAAATGTGATCATTGATGGACAAGCTGAAAAAGACATCGGTATCGCAGCGACATGCGACTCGTTCTCTGGCTTATATTCTCTTGGAGAACATAAAGCTTTCGTTTAAGCTCCTGCGGTGCAGAGGAGAAAGACTCTGAACCCTCTGACCACTCCTCTGGCGAGTCTGTCTGTCGTTGCACCCTCAGTCCTCCTCCAGATTTCTGCCGGCTGGATGAAATCCCTCAGCATAGCCAGGAGTCTTTCCACAGCTAATCACAAGAAGGCAACGGTCTGATCTATGCTAAGCCAGCCTGCAGAGATCCTCTAGACGGCCTTCATGGAAATGGTCTTTCTTTTCACTGCTTTGCAGAAATTATAGAGAGCCTATGTTTGAGTAGACAGAGGGGGACATGCTCCAGTGACAACAGCACGTCATACCAACGGGGAGAAACTATTGCTTTACTCCATAAAAATACATGTAGTTCTCTAGAAGGATTTGTTGATTGCCTGTACGGTTAGGGAGATCTATTCACAGCAAACGTATGCAAATCTGGACTCACTTATGGGCAATTAACAGCCTTGTGCTTCTTAGAGAACTGAGATTTGTGTACTTCTCGTTGGGTGCAGGTTAATAAATCCATAGCAACCGTGGGGCTCCCAAGGCTCAGCAAAGTCCAGACAGTCAAAAAGCTAGATCTGCGGGTGAATCCAGCCTCCACCCACTGCACAGGGTAGACGAGCATGTTGGTGCTACAGCTGATTTATGCATTAAGTTTTGAAAACAAGGGGGTTGATCGTGTTTGCTTGATAGGTTTTTGTAGGTCCTGATTGTCACAAAGCTGGCCCACGTGGAGACAGGAAGCTGGGGTTTCTTCCTCAGAGCATTTTTCTTTGCCACAAGCAGGGAAGGCTACTGAATCTCTCTCTATAGAGTATGTTTTCCTTACAGAAGCTCAAAAGAAACAAATGGAAGATAATGCTGATTTGATTCAAGAGGAATGCGTATCAGAGAATGCAGATAACTCTACCGAAGAACCAATTGAAGGAGGGCCAGATGCAGACGGGGATGGAGAAGATATGACTGATGGGATAGAGGAGGATTTTGATGAGGATGGCAGCAATGAGCTGGTAAGAATTAATCATGCCATGTGTGTCCATACAGTTGTTACAAGTAACCAGAGACGATCAGTCTGAGTTACCAAGATTAGCTCAGAGCAGCACTGCAGTGTTCTGTAACTAGTCCCTGCTCTTACTTTCTTCATACACTGTAGTAGCAGTTAGGCACGGCCCCCTTGGAGGGTGAACACATGTTACTACACTTGTTTCTTTTAGAAAGGAAGTCAAATGTACTTTGAAATGGTTCTACTTTTGGTTTTTTTTTAATCAGAATATTTGAAACATGAGAAAGTGCTATGAAAGTCACATTTGTACATTTTATTCATTCCTCATTAGAGTGAATCGGTCCCATTTAAACTCTGTGATACTTTTTCCTCTCTTCCTGGCTCTCATCATTTTCTGCTTTGAGCAGAAACCACTTCTGTTGGTCAGCACCACTGTCCTTGCTTGCTCTTTAACACACACTTAATCTGGTGTGCACTGTCCAAACCATTCGGTGAAGCCAACAGAAGTCAGTCAGCAATGGGCACGGCTGAACAAACACAAACCTGGAGCACCAAGGCGTGTGGCTGAGCAGTTGTGGTCTGCTTACTGCAAACACAGCTTAAACCTAGTGCTGATTTAAGAGTTTGTGTCCACTTAGCCAGAACAAGGTCCTCTTGATCTTATAAATCCTACACAGCCTTCTGCAGAGGAGAATGTCCTACAGCCTGAATCCCCTCATCTTCTAACATGTGATGGAAAATAGATGACGTTCTCCTTTCTTCTCAAAGGCTCCTGTACAGGCATGAGGGACATCTGTGAGTAGCTGCTCCTCTGAATTTGTAGGAAGTTTAAATCTGTAATTAATAAATACAACATCCCACCGTGAAATACCTGATCAGCTGAAATGGTCTGAGTTGTAGGGATGACCACAGTGGTGGGCTGGGCACTAGTCAGGTGTCAGACTCCCCGCTGCAGATGACCAAGTGGGGCAGTTAATCACACACACACACACAGAGAACATTAGGGATTGGAAGGGACCTCAAAAGATCATCTAGTCCAATCCCCCTGCCAGAGCAGGACCACCTAGACCAAGTTGCACAGGAACACATCCAGGTATGGAAGTGTGTTGTGCATCTTCATAGAATGAAATAATGGTTTAGGTAGGAAGGGACCTCAGAGATCACCTAGTCCCAACCCCCTGCCAGGGGCAGCGACACCTCTCACTAGACCAGGGTGCCCGGAGCCCCATGCAACCTGGCCTCAAACACTTCCAGGGATGGAGGAGTGACAATCTCCCTGGACAGCCTGTTCCAGGGGCTCAATACGCTCACAGGGAGGGATTTAATGTACAAACAGTATATTGGCCTCTGATAGTTTGGGGCTGCCATTTCACCCTGTGGGCGTGACACACTCAGCACATATCTGCACCACATCTGAAGCATCGTGTTGAAGACATTTTTCATCGAGCAAAGGCCGATCAGAAAAGTTGCTAAAGAGCAAACAGCACAGGAAGACTTCAACAGAGAAAGACTTTTGAATGGAGCCACTCACACTCATATTCATGAGTTCATAACTTTCTGTATGTGAAAACATAACCTTGGGCCCAGAATAAGAAATACCCCTAGAAAGGGCATTTTTGAATTAAATCTGTATTTTCCAAATACACAGCTAAAGGGATTTAGGATGATGATGAAAACAAAAATCTTTTCTTTCATCACTGGCAGCAGCAGAGGAAAACTGAAAACATCCGAAGTGAGCATAGCTGATGTTCTGAAGAGAGTCCAGCACCAAAAATCAGTTGTGAGTCTGCTAGTCTGAAAACTGTTATTGGGAGGAAAGAGGAACACGTCTCCAGATTTGATCCTGAAGTTTTTAAAAGTGCTTTGTATTTAGTTGTAAATCTCCTGACAGGCTATTTGCTAGTAAGCTGCTGCAGGGCACTCTTTGCTGAACACAGTATTGTTGTCTCTGTTCTGTTTCCCCTGTGACCAGCCCCAAGGCTGTCAGTAAAGAGCAGTGTTCAGTAAGGACAGTCCAGACGCTGCCAGAATGAAGACCATGAGCGTGGCTGTGCGTCTTTGGACTGCAGCACTCAACGTGTATTTCTTTCTCAAATTCTAACTTGCAAAGAAGGTGCTTATTCAGGATGTGCTCTGTGGGTTTAGGTGGCAGGATCACTTCTCTAAATTCACACTGTTTGGAGGAGCAGGTTACTGCATGTTAGAGCTGAGTGGTGACAGCTGTCCTCGCGCCTGCTTTCAGCCTAGACCGACTGCAATGAAATGCAGAGCAGTTTAGGCTGCAGCCTGAGTTAAGTCAGGTATGGATGTAAGGAGGCTTTAGCCTTTCCGTTCGCCCGCCTGACTGCACGCCCGAAAACACAGGGAGGCGGTGGAGTCACGATGCCTGGAAGAATTTAAAAGGTCTCTTCCAACCAAAATGCTTCTGTGATGAAACAGCTACACACCTTCATCCACCCTGTAGATAAGGGTGTTGTTCACCCCTGCACTGTGATTCTCGGTGGACTAAAGACACCAGCAGAGGTGTGACAAAGTTTTGTGCTGCAGTAGCTTGATGGCCCATCTGAACTCT
Organism: Rhinopomastus cyanomelas; assembly: GCA_013400115.1. Lineage (NCBI taxonomy): Eukaryota > Metazoa > Chordata > Aves > Bucerotiformes > Rhinopomastidae > Rhinopomastus > Rhinopomastus cyanomelas. Next base: position 49,888 of record VXBP01001632.1, read on the forward strand.
AACTCAAGACATGCTGCACTTGAACTGTCTGCTGTGCTGTCCTCCAGCACCTCTTGGTAAAGTTACTCTCCTACCATTTGCCCACAGACATCTCTTGCCAAGTCTCTAGTGCCGCAGACACTCCAACTCGAGCATCTTTTTTACAATCCCCTAAGACTTTTGCTGCATTCGTGTGCTGAAGGGAAAGCAGAGCAGGCATCTTGGAATCATAGAATGGATTGAACTGGAAGGACCTTTAAAGGTCACCTAGTCTAACCCAGATGCAGCAAGCAGGGACAGAGAGATAGATACAAGATTCTAGAGGCAGCTAGGAGAAGTCTTCTATTCAGTAGCTCTTGCTCTTGTGGGGATCATCACCCTCTGAGATGTTTGTTGGAAATGCAACATGTCAGAGATAAAACCGTCCAGGAGGTTCCTGGATTGTGTGAAAGACAACTTGCCAACACAGCTGATGAGAGAGCCAGCTAGGGAAGCCTCCCTGCTAGACCTCGTGTTTGAGAACAAACAAGACTTGGATCGAAAGCTTCCCATTGGAAATGGATACGTGGGTGTTGATCAACATCTGGCTGCATATGAACCAGCAGTGTGCCCAGGTGGCCAAGAGCATCCTGGCTTGTATGAGAAGTAATGTCAGTCAGTCAGTAGGTGTGAGGAAGTGATTGTCCCCCTGCACTTTGCACTGGCGAGGCTGCACTTCACTTACAGTGATCAGTTTTGGGCCCTTCATTACAAGGAGTACAAGGAGTACATCGAAGTGCTGGAGGACCTCGGAGACAGTGAAGCTGGTGAACTGGGAGGAGCAGTTCAGGAAACTGAGGTTGTTTCACCTGGAGCAAAAGGAAGCTGGAGATGGGGGGATGCTTATTGCTCTCTACAACTACTTGAAGGAAGACTGAGGGAAGTGAAAGTCAGTCTTCTCTTCCAAGTAACAAATGATAGGGCAAGAGGAAATGGCCTCAAGTTGTGTCAGGAGAGATTTAGGCTGGATATTAGGAAAAATGTCTTCACTGAAAGTGATATCATAGAACCATAGAATGGCTTAGGTTCTAAGGGCTTTCAGATCATCTAGTTCCGACCCCCCTGCCATGGACAGGGATGCCTCTCACCAGATCTGGTTGCCCAAAACCCCTATATATATCTATATATAAATATCTATACATAGATAGACAGACAGACAGATGGGTAGGTAGGCAGATAGATAGATAGATAGATTGATAGATACATAGATAGACAGACAGGTGGGTAGGTAGGCAGATAGATGGATAGATAGACAGACAGACAGACAGACAGGTAGGTAGGTAGATAGATAATCACTGACTTGGAATGCAGCCCCTGGGGCTACTCTACAACTCATGCCACTTAACTGGACAGCAGAGGTAGCTGGAATGGACAAAAATTTCAGATACGTCTCCTTTGCAACTTTCAGATGAAAAAAAGGTAGCTGGTTATGCCAGATTTTATCCCAGGCCATGAGTCAGACCTTCTATTCGTTCCTTGCATTAACAGTTTTAGTTGCAGTGTTACTTTCTAGTGAGAACACATCCACTCTTAGTGCTTTTCACCGAAACTGTCCTTCAGCAGGGCCATGACTCCAGTAACTCACACAGCAGTGTGCAAACAACAACACCTCTCCTGTGCTGGTGCATAAATTAAATATAACAAAAGGGGGTGTCAGAAAGTGGAGCACCTCCCTTATGAGGAGGGACTGAGGGAGCTGGGTCTCTTGAGCTTGGAGAAGAGAAGAGTGAGGCATGACCTCATTCATGTCTATAAATATTGGAAGGGTGGGTGTCAGGAGGGTGGAGCCAGGCTCTTCTCAATGTCATCTAGTGATAGGACGAGGGGCAATGGGTGTGAGCTGGAACATGGGAGGTTCCACATCAATATGAGAAGGAACTTCTTCCCAGTGAGGGTGACGGAGCACTGGAACAGGCTGCCCAGGGTGGTTGTGCAGTGTCCTTCATTGGAGATGTTTAAGACCGGATGTGTTCATGTGTGACTTGGTCTGGGTGATCCTGCTGTGTCAGGGGGGATTGGACTAGATGATCTTTCGAGGTCCCTTCCAATCCCTAATGATTCTATGATTCTATGATTTTTCATTTCAAGACATGCTTTTAGTTCTTTCTCCATTTTTTAAGCCATGGGTTATTAGATTTACTGCAGCTTTGGAAGGCAAAGCACATTAGTATCTGTCAGGCATGCTGCCCCTAATGACTTTCTTAGCTTGCTCGAGTGCAAACAACTCACACTGATATTTATCAAGTGAATAAAATCTTTTACCTATCCATTTGTCTTAGGAATGAAGAGCTTCATGTTTCCTCTGATTACTAAAGGTAAGATTGCTCTGTTCAGTGCATCAAGAAGACTAAATTTTGCTTGGCCTCAATGATATTTAAAGTAAGCTCAATAAGATTTCTGGCACAACGTTGCTTCAGCCATTACCATTAGTTAGAAGCTTTGTCCTTTTTTTCCCATAAGTGCACTCAGCAAGCTGCAAATTGTCATGGTAGCTATTGATCTTCCTGACATGCCTCATCAGCCTAATTCTGCTGATAACAGAAAAGTCAGTCTGCTCTGCCCTGAAGCTTTCAACAGAAAAAAAAAATCTCCAAAGGCAATAAGAAACTGCAGTTTGATTGCTTTAATAGACGAAGTACTATCAGTGCTATCACACAGTCACATATATGATCATAGAATCATAGAATCATTAGGGATGGGAAGGGACCTTCAAAGATCATCTAGTCCAACCCCCCTGCAACTGCAGCATCACCTAGACCAAGTCACACAGGAACACATCCAGGTGGGTCTTAAACATCTCCAGAGAAGGAGACTCCACAACCCCCCTGGGCAGCCTGTTCCAGGGCTCTGTCACCCTCACTGTGAAGAAGTTCCTTCTCATGTTGATGTGGAACCTCTCATGTTCCAGCTTACAACCATTGCCCCTTGTCCTATCACTAGATGACATTGAGAAGAGCCTGGCTCCATCCTCCTGACACCCACCCTTCCAATATTTATAGACATTAATGAGATCACGCCTCACTCTTCTCTTCTCCAAGCTAAAGAGACCCAGCTCCCTCAGTCCCTCCTCATAAGGGAGGTGCTCCACTTTCTGACACCCCCTTTTGTTATATTTAATTTATGCACCAGCACAGGAGAGGTGTTGTTGTTTGCACACTGCTGTGTGAGTTACTGGAAAGGCCCTGCTGCCCACAGCTCCTCCGCATTCTTCCTCCCAGTCACTTTCTCAGAGGAAGATTTCCAAAGGTCATGTTCAGGATTTTAACCAAGTTACTCCAAACTGACCCAGTTACTCGAAGTGTGGCCTCACCAGTGCCAAGAACAGGGTGACAATGACTTCCAACACCTACTGGTCCCATTATTTCTGATACAAGCCAAGATGCTGTTGGCCTTCTTGGCCACCTGAGAACAATACTGGCTCATATTCAGACGCTGTCAGTCAACAGCCCCAGACACCTTTCTGGCCTCTGCTCCTTGATGCAGCCTGTGCAGATGCTCTCTGCCTCCAAGCAGATCAGCACTTCTGCCTAATGTAGCGTCGTCTGCAAACTGGCCGACTGAAGGCGCACACCATCCCCGCGCCCTGATCATTGATAAAGATATTAAAGAGAACAAACTGTGGTATTGAGTACTGGGTAACAATGGTTGTGACCAGTCACCAGCTGGATTTAACTCCATTCACCACCATTCTTCGGACCCAGTCCTTCCATCAGCTTCTTATCCAGCAAAGAGTGCACGTATCCGTGGCGTGAGCAGCCAGTTTCTGCAAGGGAATGGTGTGGGAAACTGTCAAAAGTGGTACTAAATCCTTGGTAGGCAGCATCCACAGCCCTTCTCTCATCCACTAAGCAGGTCACCTTGTCATAGAAGGAGATTGAGTTAGTCAGGCAGGACCTGCTCATTTCACAGGCTGCATCTGGATCCCTGAGCCTTAAGAAAGCTGAATGAAAAACCCTCAGAGGAAACATTTTTCTATCGAAGGACTTCACGCCAGTAAAGAGGGTTTAAAAGATGCCTAAGAGTCTTTATTTTTCCATATAAAGAGACACAATTTTTAACGTTTTTCCAGTACAGGCTGCAGAGTCACTGCACTTAGTGGCCCAATTGTTCCAAAAGGTCTCGATTTCTCGAGAAAATATAAATGTGTTGCTAAGAAGATTTTCTGCATGATTGATGCCAAAACATGAAAGGCAGATTTAATTTATCTGCACAGAGGCATGGAGAGACCCCAGAAAGAGGAGTTATTTAGAAGGTGACAGAACTGCAGTTGCCGTTTCAACACAAAAAGCAATCAGTGAGGAATAAGCAAGTCCAGTCTGCCAAAAGTGAAGATTTGGGATTTAATCACGCCATCTCGGCCAGCCTGTTAGGCTGGTGTGTGTCTCTGGAATTTCTAAACTGTTGTTGCTATTGATCTCTAAAAGTACACGACAGTTTTCTAATGTCTTTTAAAAAGAGTAATTTGTGTCCCAGCCCAAATAAAGAGAGAAGCGAAAGGCTGTATTGGTCTCTGTGGCCTCTTTGCAGGGATAGGCTTATCCCTTCTCAGCTATTAGATGATTCAGCACCGTTGGCAGACCACGACGCAGCTCCAAGTCCACCAGTTTGCTATGCAATTTATAAAGTAATGTCTTCTAAAACCCTCATAAAACAAAAATGTTAGGCACTACCACACACTTTGCATTCAAACAAAGGTTATGCGGAGAAATAACAAGCCAAACTTGTTTAAAGTAGGGTGTGTGTCAGGAGGATGGAGCCAGGCTCTTCTCAAAGTCATCTAGTGACAGGACAAGGGTAATGGGTGCAAGCTGGAACATAGGAGGTTCCACATCAATATGAGAAGGAAGTTCTTCCCAGTGAGGGTGACAGAGCACTGGAACAGGCTGCCCAGGGAGGTTGTGGAGTCTCCTTCACTGGAGATGTTTAAAACCCACCTGGATGTGTTCCTGTGTGACTTGGTCTGGGTGATGCTGCTGTGTCAGGGGGATTGGACTAGATGATCTTTGGAGGTCCCTTCCAATCCCTAATGATTCTCTGATTCTATGATTTTTCATTGTCACTTCAATTTGGATCATATTTCCAAACCAAGTCTTTCACAGGTGACTCTACATCCTGTAAGTGTAAATGCCTGTCCTAACTCTGTACGCCGGTGTTGCTGCCTAACAGCCTGCTGTGATCATCGTTATTCTCAACGCTCACCTTGTTCTGGTGTTTCCCAGTATCTCTTGTCATCTCATGCAAAATGCTTCTAACTCTTTCCTCCAGTAAGTTCTCTTCTCCACTTCTTCTCTATTAATTTGTTTTGTACCTCGCTCTACCTGGTCTTTGAGTAAAACTTCTACCTCTAAGTAACTGAAAAATCTCCTGTTGATTAGACAAGATGTTCCTGCATGGGTGCAGTTTGGCTTTTGAGACCTATCTACTTGGCTACACCAACTCTAACTTGGCTACACCAGGAAGGTTTGGCAGTGTAAGCTCCTCCTTTCATACGATTTGAAAACACACTTCTTCAGGTGTAGATACAGTGAGTGGCCTCAGAGTACAAGTTTTAGTAGATCTTTTATGCACTGAAGTGTGTGTTAGAGGCTGCACCCTTGGCCTAGGTACAACAGAAGCGAAATCTTTTAGCATCAATACTCTTTGGACTTATTCCACAACTTTGTGACCGCACGCTGCACACTAAAAACGTCTCTTCCACAGCATTCAGAGCAAGGGCCAATTCTTGCCATGGATCCTGCTAGGACTGAGTCAGACTTGCACAGAACAGGCCCAGTCCCAAGAAGCAGAAAGCACTTGATGGTCCTCAGTGAGAATCCTACTTTTTCATTATGAGTATCCCTTATATTCGTGTTTAAAGGAAAGGGAAGCATTTTCCCTTTTGTGGTACTTGGCACCCGATTCCAAGAAGATGTAGAGTTGCTCTCAAGGCCAATGGTACAAGCTGAGGGTGCTCTGGTGACGCTATCAGTGAGGCTTCACTGCTTCAACAGCCAAAAGAGAGCATCACATGGAATGTTGGTACTGGGAGCCTGGCTTCACCATGGGGTAGCCTTGTCAGTGCATTCTATGCAAAGGCTTCAGGGCAGCAATTCTGATAAAGCACCACCTTCCCACCTCTTCCACGTTGTCCTGCTTGGAAATCTTGCAGTCCACCCTACACTCTACAGGAAGTCCAACAATTCCAGTTTCAGATCGCTCCCACCATCACCAGGATCTACACTACTCATCTCTGAGTTTCCTCTACTGCTATAAAGGACCTTGTAGAGACAGGATTCGCTGCAAAAAACATTCAAGTAGAAGGAAAACCCTCAGTGTAAAGTGAGATGGGCAGATGCTCTTCTTTCCCCCCTCCTCCTTGCTGGCCTCATAAACCCTGTCAGACAAGTTCTCAAATGGCTGCAGTAACTCTGATTCCTAAGTTGTTCCTTCAGCCTCACATGTGACAACACAACTGCATTACATCCTCATTGGCATTCTCCAGGTATTAGGTCTTATCTCCACCACAGAATCACAGACTGTCTTTTGGTTGGAACATACCTTCAAGATCATCTAGGCTGTTGGGTGCACCACCACTGCAGCCAGCAGAATTTATCATGATTCTGTCACAAATCTGCCTACACAGAAGACTCTCAAAAGCAAAAGATAAAATTGGTTTAGGGGGGAAATAAGCCTAGCCTTTGATGGGGCTATCTTAATCTTCCTGCTGATTTTTAACAGGCAAACTAGTGAAACAGAGCATTTTAATACAAAGAAGATTTAGGTTTATTTTCACCGATGACTAAAACACCCATTTTCACATGTACTCGCACAAGTACCAACACTTCAGAGCAATTAAACTGCTCACTGAACAGAGAAACAATTCTGTAATGTTTTCAGCAATTAAAGTATGATTGACAGAGTACAGAAGATAATAATTAGGTTTCATCATTTGAAGAAAGGTTTAAAGAAGGTGTAACTGCTTCCTGTAATTATTCTTTGTTAATATTTTCCAAACCGCACAGCCCCTCCTACGTGTTAAATGCAGTGAATATTCTATCAGTAGCTCGTTAGAAAGAGGTTTCCTTGAAGGCCATCATAGAATCATAGAATCACAGAATCATTACGGATCGGAAGGGACCTCGAAAGATCATCTAGTCC
>VXBP01001632.1:57176-95112 GCA_013400115.1 Rhinopomastus cyanomelas
TACACTCCAACGGGTCAGTCCACAGCCTATACTGGTACCTGGGGTTGTTCTTGCCCAGATGTAAGACTCTGCACTTACTCTTGTTATAGCTCATTAGATTTTTCTCTGCCCAGTTCTCCAGCCTGTCCAGGTCTTGCTGAATGGCAGCACAGTCTGCTGGGGTGTCGGCGACACCACCCAGTTTGGTGTCATCAGCAAACTTGCTGACAGTGCATGCCAATCCCTCATCCAAGTCATCAATGAATAGATTGAACAGGACCGGTCCCAGCACCGATCCCTGGGGCACTCCACTAGATACAGGCCTCCAACTAGACTCTGTCCCATTGACCACCACTCTCTGACTTCTACCCTGTAGCCAGTTTACAATCGCTTCGCCCGTGATGCTTTACAAGGGTTAGAGATGCCAGCAGCAAAGTTGTAACGCACATTCACGTTCCCCTGCTAACACTGACTGAACTGAGCATTTCCATTTCAGATGGAGGTGTCACCTTGCTTCAGATGAAGCAAGTCACCTTGATAGCCGTGTTACCTAATCAGAGGTACCATGCTGTCAAACAAGGGATGAAGTGCAGGGTGGATCTCAGATGAACACCAATGTGCCAGCTAATACAAATTCAAGGTTCTTTGCTAAGACTTGCTCATTGCTTGTGGATTTCCCTTCATCACGATGAATGTGGTATGAGGGCCAATAGAAGCACATGTCCCCACGGTACCTCACAGACATCAGTTACTGGGGTTTGCACTCAGTGTGAGCTGCCTGCTGGACAGAAAGAAGGGACATTGTTTTGAGTTAGACACGGCAAATGAACAAAACAGCAATTTGCACTGCTGCCTTCTGTAACACACCCTGATGTTTCTCATTTTAGACAACTATCCAGATCAATATTGGCTAACTCGTTGGTTCGTTGTTTTTAAAAAACCCCTGTGTTCTGCAAACAGCTTGAGTTTTCCTCCTTGTTGGCTCCCCAAAAAGTATGTATCATAATCAGAAGAAATTATTATAAATAAAACAGAGTGCACCATCCTAAAGGACATAATAGTGGCATCCATGGACCTGGATTCAGCACTCACTGGTGTACAGATAACAGAATAGGAGTGAGAATCAGATACAACCACAGTTATCATGCTGCAGCTGCAGTTGGATGTAGTGAGAGTATGAGGGTTGGCATTCTGAGTGTGAAAGGACACAACAGCAGACACATTTTAATGGAGCTTGCAGTTGTTTTGATGATAATTATGCACGGCAGTCATGTGGCCCCAGTGTCTGGTCAGATATCAGCATCAACCTGGGATGGCATCAAGCATCAAGTCTTCTACTCAACAGAAGCCTGACGGAGGTAGAAATGCAATTTTACCTGAATCCAAACAGTGATCTGAACTGGCTTCAGATGCTTCCCTTACAGACATTAAAAACGAAAGTCCAATCCTGAGAATTGATTTGGTCAGAAAGGAAAAAGAGGAGGAGAGCAAGAGGAAAGATATTTGAGGCTTTGCTCATGTGTCCCATCATCTATGCATCCACTGTTTAGCTTCATTTTCTGGGAATTTCTAGGGCTGAAGTAACCATGAAAGCCATGAAGAGCAGTTGACTGCTTACAAAACAGATGCTTTTTGGCAGAAGAACAATATAATTACTGTGGGATAAACCATACAGGAAATGCTATAACATCCATATTCTGTTCCTCGTTATGTTAAACTACAGACATTCATTGTTTACATAGAATCACAGAATCATAAAATCACCCTGGTTGGAAGGGACCTTCAAAAGCCATCTGGTCCAACCCCTCTGCAGGGAGCAGCAACATTCTCAGTTAGAACAGGTTGCCCAAAGCCTCGTCCAGACTCAACTTGAATATCTCCAGGGACGGGGCCTCAGCTACCTCGCTGTACAACCTGTTCTAGTGTTCAGCACCTGTCCTGCTAAGGAAGAACTTCTTCCTAACATCCCATTTAAATCTACCCTTCACTAATTGTAGTGGGTTCAAGAACACAGTTAAAGGAAACGAAAACAAAGCAGTTAGGTCTCAGTCAGATCTCAGATAGAACTTTCCAGACAATGGATAGCTTAGGGAAAATGGAAAAGGGTTTATTAACTCTATAACTGTAGACAGAAAAAAAAAAGAAAAGGTTGAGCAAGTCAGTGCACACAAACTAGGAACTCTGTCACAAATGCCATCACATATTCTGAGAAAAATACAATGGGAGATCACTATTGTGTCAGTCCTTGGGTTTTTTACATTAGAGACCTGAGGAAAGAACATGTCAGTCAGGCAGAGAGGGGTACAACCACCCTGTCTTCTATTCATTTGGAGAGACCCTCCTGGCCCTCGCGTGTTGCCACTCTCGTCTGCAGACACTAGACCCTTGGCTGGCCAGACTGGTGAACTATTCAATTCTTCAGTGCAGCTTCTCCAGCAAAATACTGGTGAGACAGTCCTGATTCCTCAGCACCTGGAACTGCATCCCTTGATGCAGGAGACATGCTTCAAAAAGAACCCGGTCTCTCTTCCTTGCCCAAGGTCTAAGGATTCTCAAGTCCTTCTGCTTCCTTCAGAACAGACAGTTCAGCTAAGCACGAAGGAAATCTCAGATGCCTCTCCCGAGGCTCCTTCTCTCCCCAATACTCGAGCATCCTCAGCTTTTCTCAGTGGCAGAAATGACAAGCAGTGGCTCAAAGATGGTGGTAACCAGCTGTATGGTCCTGGCCATGTGCAGAGCTCGAGATGGCAACCAACCGCATGGCTGGTGTCAGCAGGAACCTCCCTCATGCTGCAAATGTGGCTGAGAGGATTTCATTCCCCTCCTATCTCTCTCCCTCTCCTCTCACCTTGGCTACAAGGGAAAGGAGGAGAATCCTTCAGCTCACCAAGGGTTGCTGAATGGTTGCTCCATGAGGGAGGAAGATCAGCACTAAGATCTTGCTTCTCTAGTCTGTGGTGCCAGCTCAGAGCTGAGCCAGGTCAGAGCCAGGGCTGGACTGGAGCCAGAGCTGGGACTGGGCCAGGGGCCCGTTCTCTTGTGCTGCCTACCCAAGGCAGAAGAGGAGGCCTGGGGCAGTGGGGCCGTGGCAAGCCACCACATCCCCTCCATCCTGTCTTCCCCACCCTGACCTGGAAGAGTGGGGAGGGGGCAGCTGGAGCTCCTTGCCGGCGTGCTGGAACAAAGCCCCCAGCAAAAGTGGCAGGGCTAAACTGGAATCCCTCTTTTATAATGTCACCTCATCCACCTCCCCCAGAATAGGTTCACCTTGAGGAGTGGAGAGGGGAGCCTCTTAAAGCAAAATGGACCTTTTTTTCTTCATGAAAGCACAAATCTACACATTTGAAAATTCTGGTACTTTTCAAACTGCATCACTAATTTGGAACCATTTCTCCTGTTTTGTTTCATTTACTAATGATGCTTTTCTAATCCTCCCTCCTAAGAACATAGGTTTGCACTCTCAGGAAGATTTATTCCTACACACCTAGGTCTGGAAGATAAGCATGGTAAAGGAAGCCCAACACACTTCTCCTTTCAACCCTGTGTGAAGGAAAATAGGTATTTGGGGGCGAAGAAGAAACCATCCCTGTTGTTTACCCTTTTTCACAATTGTAAGAGTGGGGAACTGGCTGAGCTCTGTTTGGATCCATCTAGCAGAGGTCGAAACTCATGTCTTCCACAGACATTCTGCCTACCTGCAGTAAAGCCTACCTGAGCAAGTTTAGAAAAGCCAGCAGCATCCCTCTGCCACCAAAGCAGTGATCACCAGTACAGCTTTCAGTTGCCTCGGGAGGCTGGAGAGATGAGAGTGGCCCACCTCATTCTCAAATAAGAGTGCCTACAGGTCACTACCCAATGTTGAGCTTGCTTTCTCATAAAAAGCTCTTAGGAGAAATACAGAAGGCAAACTATTCCTACTGCTTGAGGAAGACAGAGCTTAGAGAAAATGACCACCTGGCAAACTATCTGATAGCCATCATCTCCCCTAGAAAAATTGTTCCCAACCTCCAAAGCATTGTTAAAGATGTAAAGACCTCAATTATCTAAGCTTTGAGTGGAGCTAAATTACAAAAACATGAAACCTCTAAAAGACAAGATGGCAAAATCTCTAGATTTTTACTGAATTTTATCTGATTTACTCCATCCTTTGTAGCTACTGTAGTTTGAGGCCCATTAAGGACACACAGATACACTAATCATTAGGGGTGGGAAGGGACCTCCAGGGGTCATCTGGACCAACCCCCCCCCGCTCAAGCAGGATCATAAGACCTAAGAGAGGTTACGCATCCAGGCGAGAACTGCACTTTCATTTAGTGGGGTGTTGAACACTGGATAACGTTGTAGCATGAAGGTAAAATTAACTGAACCTAGCACGATCTGAGTCTGGTGAAAATGCTAGAAGGCTCATGTTGGAACTGTAACAGCAGTAGCAATAGGATTTCTGGAAGAGTGAGATAGGATGCTGTGCCTAAGAAGACTCCTTCCAAGATTTCATGGTCAAAAAGCCACCCAGACAGGGAATAAACAAACAGAAATCATTTCAGCTGGAAAAAGAACCAATAAATATTCCATGGCCCACCTCCAGCTGTTCTCAGCGATCATGATGGTCATTAGGACAGTATATACTCTTTCTCTGATACGGTCTACAGCTGCTGGGGCTACATGCTCATTTGGGTTGTGCAGTCCTTGAAATGCATGAAGTTCAGATCACCATTCTGAACTGGTTTTCTGTTAGAACTACATCAAATGAAAGCCCTGCTGCTGGCTTAAATGTAACTCTGCTCATCCTTGTGGTGTCAGGATTTGTTTAAATGTATAAAGGGAAGGAAATGAAAAGATTCCAAGAACCCCATTAGTCATCATGAGGTTTTTGTAGTGTCATCAGCGCTACCACGAAGCCAGCTGATAAATTGCACACTATTCAAAGGAGAGAAATGGAATAAAATTAGTGCTGCCTTACACCAGATTAATCACAGCCCTCCGTTACTGGCCTTCTGTGGAAAATAAAAGCATTACTATTTTGGCTTTTAAAATCTCTTCTCAGACCTTAAGGTTATTTGCCCTACAAGGCAAATAACAAGCCCACGTACTGAAGAAAGAATCAAGAGTTCAGACTGGTGGGACTGGTAAATTTTTATCATTGGTCCTAAATTACAGCAAAGCAGCACTGATGGCTTGGGTGCAGATGGTGAGCAGTAGCATTTCAGGAGAGTAATCCAATGAAGCTTTTTAGTGCTGGTGACTAGGAGATGTTTGAAAGGTTAGTGGCACCGAAAAAGCTTGAATAAATAACTTGAAAACCCATCTCTCTTCATACGTGCATAATTATTGATGTTTATAATGGCAAAATGGACCAGCAAAGCCTGGGTGAAGGGAAGGCCAGGCAAGAGGAGGTCTCTCTGGAGCTAACAGGATGTACAGTGAGATTCAGTTTACTTTTTGTAAGATGAGTGGCTACTGAACAACCATTAGGCCTCCCTCAGACTTAAGGGGACAATTGAAAAATCTTCTTCAGGTAGTTAAGTCTATCTAGGGATCAGTAGCTAAAAATAGGGGACATGAAGATTGTTCTGTGCCAGGGGGATTGGACTAGATGATCTTTTGAGGTCCCTTCCAATCCCTAATGATTTTGTGATTCTCTATGCAAGTAGAGAATAACAGTTTCAGGATATTTTAACTGAAAGAAGCAAGTTCTGGGATTTCTCACATGAGCTTTTCTCTCTATCCTGGGTACCTGTGAAGAGCCCAGCCAGAAACCTGGGGCTCCTTTAGCAACACGTGAGAAGTCCGATGGCTGGTGGTTTCAATGGGCACAAGCCCAGTCCTGCCAGGGTGCTGATGTTTCTGGTAAAAATGTCTTCATTGAAAAATCAGGGTCTCAATAAATGGAAATTTTAAGAGAAATCTTTCCTTTTCTTCTGGGGAATAAAAACACAGAGTTCACAGCTCACTAAAGAAGGTGGAAATTAGCTGAAAAGAACATCTGGAAAACTTTCAGATTTTGATACAGGATACACATAAAGCATTTCAGTGCCAAACAGGCAAAAGAGGTTCTTCTATTCTTTCCTGCTAAAGCAGCATCTATTCCACCCTTGTTCTCACAGCAGTATTGAGGTGCAGTACCCTCCAGTCTCAGCAGCTCTTGGTTCATTGGGGTGATTTGGGGCCATGTGGGCTAACATCGGACTGTCGCACAGTCCTGGCTGTCCACTGCTGCAGGACCAAGACTCCTCTTTGAGCCCTCAAAGTATTAAGGTGGGAAGGTCTGGCAGACATGTAACTGATTCATGGAAAAGTCAAGTCATTGTCCTCTTCCCTCTTTCCTCCAGTTGTCTTGGCTTCCTTTTGAGGTTCTGCAGGAGGAAATTCTGTGCCTTCATACTAAAGAGAGCATTTAATTTTTCAGTTTCTACAGATCAAGTGATGAGATGTCATGTGTGAACCCCTGAAGGCTGAGAAGAGAAACTCTGACTCCCCAACAGAAAATTGTGAACTGCAGTTTCTTACAGGCTAGCAACACCTTTGATTCCATTTCTAAGGAAACCCAATTTACTTATTAAAATGGACGTTGTTGTTCAAATATTAGAATTTCCACTTCTTCTATGTTCTGAGCTGTACAATTGTCAGATTTTTATGGTTTAGATTGTAAATGTGTTTTTCTCTGGCTAATTATTGGTATTATTTTTTTAATTTTGATGTCTTAAAGGCCAATGTACTGTATCATAATAATATGAAGGACATATTTGACAGGTGTGGGAAGCACTGTATACAAATGTATATTTCTAAAAGCTATTTTTATGATTAGCATGTTTTCCTGTTTTGCCATCTTTAGAGTCGGGTGATAACAGCACTTCTTTGTTTACAGCATCATTCAAACCAGGTCACGATGGAATGCGTCGTCTTCTCCATGATTTTATTTAGTATATTTGCAACTGGAAATAGTTCTGTTTACTAATAGGGTTAGCTACTAAGAAGTGAAACTGTCAAAATAAGAGAGCAATCCCCAGCAAACCGTAAATTGGATCCTCCTGTAAATACCTTTCTCCAGATAAGCTCTCTGTGATACCCTTCACTAGACAGTTGTTACAGCTGTTCCTGCAAGTCTCTAAAGGCGATTTGTTGTTACGATACGGAAGGTCGACATGACAGTCAGTATCTTGTCTAGCCAGCTGCATTACTTACAGACCCAATCTCTGTCAGCCTGAGTTAGCCTACTGATTGCTTCTTGGTTTACTTTCTGACACTGGGCTTTCCAGTCCTGAAAACTTAAAGCCCTCCTAAAAGCCTCCTGTTGGAATAATTATTCCAGATGTTGTACAGGGAAAGTCAGGACAGAATTTCTTAGTAAACCATTCATAGAATCATAGAATCATTAGGGATGGGAAGGGACCTCCAAAGGTCATCTAGTCCAATCCCCCTGACACAGCAGGATTACATAGACCAAGTCACACAGGAACACATCCAGGTGGGTCTTAGACGTCTCCAGTGAAGGAGACTCCACAACCCCCCTGGGCAGCCTGTTCCAGTGCTCCATCACCCTCACCGGGAAGAAGTTCCTTCTGATATTGGTGTGGAACCTCCTCTGTTCCAGCTCACACCCACAGCCCCTCGTCCTATCACTAGATGACATTGAGAAGAGCCTGGCTCCATCCTCCTGACACCCACCCTTCACAGATTTATAGACATGACTGAGGTCACCCCTCAGTCTCCTCTTCTCCAAGCTAAAGAGACCATCCAAGGAGAATGGCAGCATCGTTTCTTTTCTGTTACTGAGATAGTAAGGGTATCAGAATACGTGTGCTATGGCCACAAGGTCTTCTCTAATGAAAACTCCAGCTTTTCACCATCCTAAAACCAGACCTCCTTAGCACTGCAGATGACATGAAAAGAGGAATACATCTCCTTATGTAAGAAACAAACTGCTGTAGAAGGACAGATGCCCTTAAAGTGGGATGGCAGGGGAAAAACTAATTTAATACCTACGGCCTTCCACAAGGGAAAGACGTCAGTTTAGGAAGTACCTTGCACTGTCCAAAATTGCTCAGACTCAGCTGTGTGCCAACCTGCAGCTCTGACACCCACTGATGTCCATGGTCAGGGCTATCTGGTATCAGGCAGCACCACAAAGATGAACCCTTGCCTTGTCCTTTCTCCGCTGGCTGAAAGCAAAAGGAAATAAAAACAAAGGTACCAGGCAGTCTCTTTAATAGATCAAACTTTGAATTGCTATAAAAACCAGCCGTTGCTGAGATGCTAGATTACCTCAGACAGCAGGGGTACGGGGAGGTAGGAGCTCAAGTTCTCCAGCCAGGATTCCAGCATAGGAACCATCGTCAGTGGGCTGATAGTCTCAAACATTTGGATGGGGAGCGTACGCTGGAGTTGAATTATCCATTACGGAGTGGAAATTTGCTTCACCGTGTGACATAGCACTCTCAGTTATGTCTGTGTCTGTTACATTGAGCTTGTCCAGTTGTCTGTGGAGTTACACCGTTTACTCAAGTGCTGAGTAGTATCTGGCTACCTAATGAAGGAAAGAAGAGTCAAAGTAATTACACCTGAGCATAAAGAACTGCAGCTTCAGAATCCACCAAGGCCGACTGTCAGCAAAAAACGTGTGAATGAAATGTTAGGTCAAATCAAAGGGTGAAATACTCCTCTGCTTTCTGTTAGTAAAGATTATGATCATTTTTAACTGTAGAAACATACAAAGAGTTGTCATCCTTGGCCAGCAGTTAAAAAGAACCAATTCCAAACCTTACAGCTCAGTGGGCACTTTGCCCATTTCGTTCAAGTAAGTTGTTGGCAGTCTTAAAAGGTGCAGAGTGTCACCCAAGGAGGTCAGTTCTGATGTTGGTGTTAATAAACTAGGTATGAGAAACAGCTAGGTGTGCCATATCTTCACCACCTCCGTTCCAAACGAGCTAATAATCACAGAGAATGTTTTTCACTATTGAATTTTTACAAATTCTTTCCCATCACTACCCTAGATCTTATATTCACAGATGTCACTGCACTGTCACGAGTCGACACTGTTTCACACCACAGGTTAAGTCCTTGATATATCTTGAACACAAGAAGCCACCTCTGAGAACACCACCATTTGCAAGCCAGAAGCTTGTTGTGCTGTGCAGTTGATGCTAGCAAGGTTCTTAACGGCATGTTTGCTTCAAATCACTACAGAGGATGCTGGTAGCTTGATAGTTCTCTACTTTTCATGTATGCAGTACGCTCGGTGTTCTTTGCCATCACTACCTATACTTGTTTTCCATGGATTTTGTCTGTTGTGGGGGTTTTTGACATTGTTCATCCCTTGCAATGTGGAAGAATAGGAAATATTAAGGATATTGTAATTTGATTTAGATAGGCTTATAAAATCCTTTATCGACAGTCCTGAACTAAAACAATTCGTTTTCTACAAAGACCTATACACCCTGTGTATTTCAGATATTTATTTTACAACTGTGCAACTGCATGAATGGAAAATATTTACTAAAGAGCTTTAAAGTTCGGATCAAGAAAAGATATTTTTACTTTTGTAAACTCTTGTATTACATGTTGTTGTGGTTCTTATTAGTTTTCGCTGTAGATCCACTTTTAGTTGGGACGAACCGTTGCACCTCGATCATGTAGATAGCTACAGTCTTGTAAGCAGTCATATTTTTAATAGATGCCACTGCGAGGTAGAATTCAAACGTTCAGGGTTTGCCCACGTGGAGCAGATTGGTGGTTCATTACCGCTTTCTTTTAAACGTTGTAACATAATTTTTACATGTCTGTAAATAAATATTTTCTCTGATTTATGCACTAATTCCGTTTTGTGATTCTTCTTTTAAAATGTGAGCAAGACACTTTCCAGGAAAAAAGTATTTCTCTCACTGAAAGATGCTATTTAAGGCTCTTTAAAGCAGCTGCGCTCCACAAACTTTGCAAGCGGAGCAGACAAGCAGCCTCAGTGCAAAGCACTTCAGCAGGATGGAGAAGACTTTGGTAAGTGTTGCTGTCATATTAACTGTTGGAGAAACATAAGGACCTGTCCTGTGCTTAAAAAAGAATGAGAAAAAATGCGACAAACTTCCTCAAAAGAGAGGTGGTGGTGTGAGAGAGAGACCCGGTGGGGATAGTCCATTTAATTTGAGGAATGTACTTTCTTAACCTTGGTAGCTTCTAAGCGTCATGTATCACTGAAGTAAGAGAAGTGAGGCCCATGCTAATGATAGTTATCATTTTCTGTTTGGTACAGAAACACGTCTTTTAGTCATCGTTTATTATGCCGTTCACAAGGCACTGCTGCACAGACAAACTAAGGAAAATGGGCCCCCAAAATCTATGAGAATGTTTGTTAATTATATTGGAGCTGTTGGGCACCAGGACTATTTTGAAATGTGTGTGAATTACACCTGGCACTTAGCTTTACAAATGTTTAAGTGGCTCCCTTAGCCACTCCTCACAATGTTTGTTCTCCAGACCCTTCTCCAACCATGTTGCCCTTCTTTGGACCCACTCCAGCACCTCAATGTCTTAGAATCATAGAATCGTAGAATCATTAGGGATTGGAAGGGACCTCGAAAGATCATCCAGTCCAATCCCCCTGACACAGCAGGATCACCTAGACCAAGTCATAGAATCAGTCTGGGTTAGAACGAACCACAGGATCATCCAGTTCCAACTCCCCTGCCATGGGCAGGGACACCCCACCCTAGATCAAGCTGCCCAGAGCCTCATCCAGCCTGGCCTTAAACACCTCCAAGGATGGGGCCTCCACCACCTCCCTGAGCAACCCACTCCTGGCTCTCAACACTCTCACGGTGAAGAACTTCCTCCTCACATCCACTCTCAATCTACCCATCTCCAGCTCTGCTCCATTCCCCCTAGTCCTGTCGCTACCTGACATCCTAAAAAGCCCCTCTCCAGCCTTTTTGTAGCCCCATTCAGATACTGGAAGGCCACAATGAGGTCACCTGGAGGCCTCCTCTTCTCCAGACGGAACAGCCCCAACTCTCTCAGTCTGGTCTCCTTATATTGAAGTGCCCAAAACTGAACTCAGTACTCAAGATTTGAACCCACACCCCCAAATCAGCTGGAACCTCAATCCAGCACCCTAGACCACTCAGCCACCCTTTCCTTTCAAACATTTATCATTTATCATGCACAACCAATATTTTGGGAGCAGAGAAGTACTTAACACTTTGATGGAAGCATAGACAGTATCATTTATGCAAGTAACTTGTAGTAAAATTATATTCCATTGTTTTTTAATTTGCTGCTATTGAGATTCATTTTGAGCCTCATACATTAGGGATGAAGACAAATATTGTTGAGTTTTGAATTTGTTGAGAAAATCAATATTAAAATAATGCAAAGTTATTAGTGGAACGGAGGAGTTTTACTCATACATAATGGAGTTCTGTCCCTTTGGCTTAAGAATCTGAAAGAGTGGCTTCAAAACAAAGTGGCTCCAATAACTACAACTGAAAATACAGTTGTCTGTCATCAATTCTTTACCAAGACACAGTAACCGTGTTCTATGTCTGCGTAACGTCAGGGTTTTATCCTCCCTGAAAGAAACTTCTAACACTTCTCTGTAGTAAGAGGTCACCAAATTCACCCTTTCCAATCCAGCAGCCACAGACCAAAAAACTCATCTCTACATGGTCATGTTCCCACTCAAGAGGAAGAATGGTGCGTGTTGTGATGCTACAGGACACCCTAAACTAGGAGAAGAGATGTCTGTTTTAGCCAGTGGCTGCCAGCCTCCACTGTCAGCTAAGGACAGACATGACCAGAGAGAGAGGAGACCAGCCAAGGCTGTGAGTAAAGGAAAGATTCTCTACACTAAGCAAAACCAGCACAAATTGGCAAGGACAGTATCTCTGAGGACTTCTCACCAGTTAAATGATCTGGCTGTGGGGATGAGAAGAAAGTAATGGCACCTGCAATCACATTTTAGTGATCCATGCCCTTCCAATGACCATCTCTGGAAATGTGATAAGAAAAGCCTTTAAGAAACTGCTTAAAAAAAAAACGTGAACTGCTGTAGGAAATAGTTGTTGGGGTTTTGAATGGAGTGGATTGAGAATTAACAAAGATAAAAAGAGCTTGATGATTCCACTGATGTATTTCTGGGGGTTTGGTACAGTGAGTATTTACCTGGCTAACCTCTCAAGGAGAGGTTGGTGTCCCACACTCGTGTGAACAGAATTCATCCACGACTATCACAGGGCTATAACAGAAAACATAATTCCCATTCCATGCAGTCTGTATAAATCCAACTAAACAAGCAAAAGTGTTTCTAGAGGTTACATCTAACACTTTTTCATACTCTACTGGCTTCATATATTTAACAACCTAAAGGAGAAGAGGCTGTGCATGTGGTGCGTAGCTACGCACGTACGGGAAACAATACTCACAGAATCATCGAGACACGTTCTTCCTCTGCTTTGTGCTTCAGATAATTAGAAATGTTTCTTCTCAGCCAGAGACAACTAATGTTGTGGAAAATAAGAATCGAGCTCATCCCTAGGGCAACCGGCGATAGCAGTGATTGAATGAGTACCTGGTGTGTCTGCTCCTGTGGGGTCTTGCAGCAGAAGCAGGGATCGGGACTCGCGCTGTGAGGAGCACAGCCGCATCTAGCATGGAATGTAAAGAAAAGAGAGCGGTCACTTATCTTGCTGCTGCAGCAGGAGCATCATGGAGGAACAGAGGACGCACCACAGAGCATGGCTGCAACTTGAATGGGGCACTAGAACTTGACTACGCGCTGAAGGTCTGACCTAGGGGTGGCTGAGGGAATTACTGAAAGGCAATGTGCTGCACTTGGATTCATTGCACTTGTGAAGACGCTTCCACGTACTTCTTTACTTTCACATCCCTCCTGTAATGTCATGATTCTGTCAAGGGCCAAGCCTCTGGATTTCAGGGTGATTTTGATTGGCCTTTCCAAGAATTCAACACTTCATAGAATCATAGAAACATTAGGGATTGGAAGGGACCTCAAAAGACAATCTAGTCCAATCATAGAATTATAGAATCATAGAATCATTAGGGATTGGAAGGGACCTCGAAAGACCATCTAATCCAGTCCCCCCGACACAGCAGCATCACCTAGACCAAACCACACAGGAACACATCCAGCCGAGTCTTAAATGTCTCCAGTGAAGGAGACTCCACAACCCCCCTGGGCAGCCTGTTCCAATGCTCTTTCAACAGCATGTAGCCAGCCACATGAACTTTAAATAACCATCATTCATGATTTTTGCCTTGCTTAGTTCCTCCTCCACCTTATAGACTTGGTAAATGTTTGTTTGCTTGAGTTGCTACAGTAAATCTATGCTTCCTTCAATGGGAAAACTGTGGATGAGACATCTGCACTTCCAATACAGAAGGGGTCTGCAAAGCAGGTCTGATGAGGAGAGGCTGAAGGAGCTGGGGCTGAACAGCCTGGAGGAAGCTGAGGGGAGACCTCACTGCTCTCTACAACTACCTGAAGGGAGGCTGGAGTGAGGCAGAGGTTGGCCGCTTCTCCCTAGGGACTAACAGTAGGACGAGAAAAAATTGAGTCAGGTTGTGCCAGGGGAGGTTCAGACTGGATTTTAGGAAACATGTCTTCCCAGAAAGAGTTGGGAGGCCTTGGAATAGGCTGCCCAGGGAGGTGATGGAGGCGCCGTCACTAGAGGGGTTCAATAAATGGGCAGACATGGTGTTTGGGGAGATGGGTTAGTTGTTGGGAGTTGAAGAGTGGACAGTAGGATTTCATGATCTTGAAGGTCTTTTCCAGCCTTGATGATTCTATGATTCTGGCCTGGAAAAGTCACCAGAGATTAAAAGACTTTGGTGTTACAGTAGATCACGTCTCGCTGTTTCCTTAGAGTTCTAAAACTAATTATGTCACATCATGCTGGGTATAAAACTTTACTGCTGTGAATAATCAGCAATGTAATGAAATTTAAGTCGTAAATCACATACAACTTTCCACCAAAATGTCCCAGTAGGGGTGTTTTTATGTTGACAGTGTTAACCAGGTTTTGGAGCTAATAGTGTGAAAAAGGAAAATCATTTAATCTCTTCAAAAGGAGGTGGTGGTTTATCTCTCCTTCAGCAATGATAAGCAGATGCTAGTGGTCTCCACAGCAAAGCAGGTGAAAATGTTAAAAAAGTCATGTAGGTATCTGTCAGCAAACACAGAAGATCAAAATATTAAGAATGCACCCCACTGGGGGCTGGTTTTCAGGAAAGCTGAGAAAATTAAGTCAACTTGTCAGTGAAACATACGGGGTTTACTTGCCATGAACCACTACTAGTGAGCAAGGATGAGAGCTTCAGCCGATTCTCCAAAAAAGCATCTGTACTTTTATATTCTTCACTGACTTTTTTTACCTAAAGCTTGATAAACTATGGATTTTTGTATATTTTGTCTTAGTCAATAATTTAGTCAACACTGTTGGCTAAAAAAGATTTAAGCTTAAAATCTTCAATTTTTTTATTATATTCTTTTAAAAATCTATTTTTAAATTCTTTTTATTGCTTCATATATTTCAAGGCCTAAAGGAAGCCTTTATGATAATCTGCTCAGCAGTGTAACCTAGGATTTAGAATTATTAGTCTCCTACTAATTCCTGCAATGCAAAAAATTAGTCTACTCAGTTCTTAAGTAGCAATAAAATCCTTTTCCATATTGAAAGTATCTGTTAGACCCTGTATTGTACACCCTGCACAGCCCTTGTTTTTCATGAATCAGGTAATCAAAGAATGAAAAAATGTTGGGTGTTGGAAGGAAGCTCTAGAGGTCATCCTGTTCAATACCCCTGCTAGAGCAGGTTGACCTAGACTAGTCTGATCCACTACATTCTGAGATTCCATTCTATTGTGAGAGTAGCATGTATGGTTATTACAATAAAATATAAGGTGACTATCATTGTAATTTAATTAGTTATTTGTTCTAATGATTCTCCTCCCAGTTCTCCTCATTGTGTGGCATCAGATTAAACATCAACATCAGATCAAACATTAAACACCTCAATAAGGACGCGGAGTTTGCAGATGACACCAAGTTAGGTGGGAGTGTTCATCTGCCAGAGGGTAGGGAGGCTCTTCAGAGAGACTTGGGTAGATTGGAGCAGTGGGCCAGTGTTAATGGCAGGAGCTTCAATAAGGCCAAGTGCCAGGCCTTGCACTTGGGCCACAACAACCCCCTGCAACGCTACAGGCTTGGGGAGGTGTGGCTGGAGAGCCGTGCAGCAGACACGGACCAGGGGGATTGGACACGGTGGCCAAGAAGGCAAATGACATCCTGGCTTGTATTAGAAATAGTGTGGCCAGCATGAGTAGGGAGGTTATTGTCCCTGAAGCTGGTTAAAACTAAAAAACTTCTTCGCTCTCGGGTTTTCGGCACCAAACTTGTGGTGGGTTCAAGACAAAAATTAAAGGACAAGAAAACAAAGCAGTTAGGTCTTGATGAGATCCCAGATAGAATTTGTCAGACAATGGGTAGCTTAGGGAAGCTGGAAAAGGGTTTATTAACTCTATATATACAGAATAGAAGAAAAGGTTGAGCAAGTTAGTGCCCACAAACTAGACACTGTGTCACAAATGCCATCACGTATTCTGAGAAAAACGCAGTGGGAGATGACTATCGTATCGGTCCTTGGGTTTTTTTTCACATTAGAGATCTGGGAAAAGAACATGTCAGTCAAGTGGAGACGAGTACCTTCACCCTCTCTATTAGTCATGTGTCACCCCTGCCTGCCTGGGAACAGTGGGACCCCCAGCTGTCCAGACTGGCGAATTCTTCAGTTCTTCGCATAGCTTCTCCAGCTCAACACCCATCAGGCAGGCTTGATTCCTCAGCACCTGGACTGCATCCCTCGGTGCAGGAGACAGGCTTTCAAACAAAGAACCCAGACTCTGTCTTTCATGCCCAAGGTTTAAGGATTCTCGAGTCCTTCTGCTTTCTTCAGCACTGAGGGATTCTCCCCAATACTCAAGAGCATCCCCAGTTTTCCTCAGCAGCAGAAATGACAAACACTCTCTCTTCCTGCTGATCAGTGCTCTCTAAAATGGTGGCGGCGGTGGCCGCACGTTCCCGACCGTGTGTGGGACCCAAGATGGAAACTGACCATATGGTTGTGGCAGCAAGGGCCTCCCCACACTCTGCAAACACAGCTGAGAGGGTTCCACGACCCTCCCCTCTCCTCTCTCCTCCTGTCTCAGCTCCAGGGGAAAAGGGAGGAATTCCTTCAGCTCACCACGGGTCGCTGAACGTCTGCTCCATGGTGGGGGGGGTGGTAGATAGGCACTACGGACTTGCTTCTCCGGTCCGCGGTGCCAGCTCCAGACTGGGCTGGGTTGAAGCCAGCGCCACTGCTGCCAAGCCAAGGTTGGGGCCACACAGAGCCGCCGCATCCCTTCCTGTGGCAAAGTGGGTCCGGGGTCTGGATCGGGGCTGGGCCGCAGCAGACCCATCTTTTTCCCCCACCACCACCCTGGAAGTTTGTGTTGTGGGTGGGGGGTTAGCAAGGGGCAGCAGCCCCATGCTGGGCTAGGAGCCCTCAGCAAAACGAGGCAGGGCTAAGATCACTCACCCCTTTTATGTTCTCATCTAGCCCATCCCTCAAGGGCAGGTACCTGGGGCAATTCTATAGCGTCACCTCCCCCAGCACAGGTCACTGTGGGGGAGTGACCTCTTAAAGCAACATAACTTTTTTCTTCATGAAAGCACAAATCTGAATCATCTGAAAATTCTGGTGATTTTCAAACTCCAACAATCCCCCTGTATTCAGCATTGGTGAGGCAATATGTTGAGTTCTGTGTCCTGTTTTGGGCACCTCAATACAAGAGAGATGTGGAGGTGCTGGAGTAGGTGCAGAGGAGGGCAACTAAGCTGGTGAAGGGCCTTGAGAATGAATCTTACAAGGAAAGACTGAGAGCTGGAGCTTTTTAGTTTGAAGAAGAGGAGGCGAGAGGAGACCTCATCACTCCCTACAACTACCAGAAAGGACGTTGTGGAGAGGTTGGTGCTGGTCTCATAAGCAATTAGTGATAGAACAAGAGGGAAGGGGATCGAGTTACAACAGCATGTGTTTAGACTTGATATTAGGAAACCTTGTTTCACAGAAAGGGTGGTCAGGCACTGGAATGGGCTTCCCAGGGAGGTGGTTGAGTTGCCATCCCTGGATGTGTTTGAAGTTAGAGGTGTTGACAAGATGTTGAGGGATCTGGTTTAGGGATGAACTTGTAAGGTAGGGTAGATGGTTGGATTTGATGATCCCAGGGGTCTTTTCCAACCAGAGCGATTCTGTGTTTCTGTGAACACAGATGTATGTCGAGCAGCCATCTCCAGTCGTAGAGTGGTTGCCACCTCAACAACACACATTCAGCTGCTTGGACTCCGTGAGCCTTTGTGGCATGTTCTGCAGCTATCAGACCCTGTGAGGTTTTATGACGTGCCCAGTATGTCCCACAAATACTCACACCCGGGGAGTCCCCCAGTGAGCAGTGCAGCTATTCCAGCTTCTGCAACAAGTGCTGCAGCTATTCCAACTCCAAAACCAGCACCTTAGTTGCTCCAAACCTGCCACAAGCACTGTCACTGCTCTAACTCTGGCAATGAACACTGCAGCTACAACGCCAGCCGCTGTCATGGGTTCACTCAGGCATATTCAGAAGAAATACTCACTCACCAAAAGGGATGCTGGTAACAAGGACCAAGGAGTATCAGGAGATGCTTTGACCAAGGGGGAAGAATTTTAAATACATGCATAATCCACAGTCATGTCAGGAACAGTTTCCACAAACCTGCTTAGATAACCGAGATAACTGAGAAGTCATAAAAAGCTGGAAGAAGTAGGTTGGACAGAGCTTACATAAAAGTAAGCTGGCAGCAATGAAACCCAAAGTTACTGGTAAGTTCTATAATAGTTAAGCAAAGCAGGAACTGCACCCTGGTCTGGTGTCACCCACTGCAAAAAGAATTAGATACAGCATGTGTTAAATTATCCTTTTATCACCTACAAAAGAACACCAGACCTTGGCACCAATTACTGCCATTAGCTGGACCACACCGTGCTCACACCTATCTTCAATTACTGCTGCAGGGCTAGCTGCAACAGGCTATTTCAAGCCACACCCCAGCCTAGGCCAGCTTTGTACTGCTGGGCTCCCAATTAAGAGACAGCTACTGGGGTACCATTTTCACAGCTCAGCACTCCAGGAGCTAGAAAAACAAGAATTATTTCAGACCATCAACTATGAAATTAGCATTAAAATGGTGTAGACTTGTCTTTCCCATTTAAATCTACTCTAAACACTCTGTTTTAGAGTTCGAGGTGCTTTGTCCAGTAAAGCTGCACCACAGCAGCCCTGTGACACAGCTGCAGACCTCACTGAAAAACTAATTAGCACTGGCCAACAGGTCCTTTTCAGAGATGGAAGGGCTAATTCCCAGGAGGTTTAGATTAGATATTAGGAATATTATTTGAATATTATTAGGATATTATTTGTTACTGTAAACGTTATCAGCCATTGGAATGGGTTCATGAGGGCAGTGGTGGAATCTCCATTCATGGAGGTATTAAAGAGTCATGTAGACAAAGTGCTCAGAGGTTGGAGGACCTGTCAGTGTTGGGTTAAATGCTGGAGTAGGTGATCCTGAGGGTTTTTTCCAACCTGGGAAATTCTGTGAAGGGGAGTTGGAACTGGATGAGCCTGTGGTTCCTTCTAACCCAGACTGACTGTGTGACTTGGTGTAGGTGATCCTGCTGTGGCAGAGGGATTGGACTAGATGATCTTTCGAGGTCCCTTCCAATCCCTAATGATTCTATGAATCCTCCAGGTGTTACTCTGGCTGTCATGGGAGTAATCATGAAAGAGCATAAAGAGGAACAGGCAGGAGAAAGATGTCTTTTCCAAAGACCTGCTTAGTCGTATTTTAGTCCATGTGATTGATAATCTGTGCTGTTCTTGTTTTGAATGTTGCTCTGTTAAACCTCTGTTGTGCTATATGTTGATGCTCACATACTCCCTCATGTACCTCAAAAGTTTCTGTTGAGGCTTCCATCAGCCAAGGCAGTATTAAGATACCACTTTTTAAAAGGATAAAACATTTTTGAACCAACTCCAGCTTCATAATTTGAATAAAGAGGAAAAATGCAAATAGCACAACACAAAGCCTTTCCATCTCTTTAAAAACTATTCCTTAGCTTGCAGTTTTCCAAGTGTCCTTCTTGGCTAAGACTCAGCATCTTGATCCACCCGTAGTGTCTGAGCCAACTTCCTGGAATCACAATCGCGTCTCTAGTTGTTTTGTGAGTTAGATGGTAAAAGCCAACAGCTTGAATCGCATTTAGGAAGCGATTAGCCATTCTGTGGATGATGAAAACTTCCAACAGAGTGTTTAAACAGGAGTTGCCCTTCTTTTGAGAAGGACAAACTTTCTTTTTGCTCCGGTGTGTAAACTGAACACTAACTGACACCACGAAGGGAACATGGAAACCTGGCTACTCCATGACTATTTACCCAGGGATTTTTAGTTTACCTCTCTGCACTCTTGAAGTGCAACAGGATAAGTGACTATAGCAGGACTGGGTGGAAGCTAGTTGCATAGGGTTGTTGTGACCAAAGTGTAGGACTCCAAAGTGTAGTGGCTTTTTAAGCCTCATAAGGGTGACCTCAGCCCATCGATCCATCCTGCCCAGGTTCCTGTGCAGATCTTTCCTACCTCCCAGCAGATGGACACACCTGCAACCTGGGGGTGCTCTCAATCCCCTTGCCCAGATCACTGGTAAAGTTGTCAAACAAGACTAGCCCCAGTACCAACCCTGGGAACACTAGGCTGGGAACTAGCTGCCAACTGGTTTTCACTCCAGCTAATACTAACTGCTGTGACCTGCATTGGGGGGATCACCAGGAAAAGGGTGCACCTCTGCACTCTGGGTTTTAGGTCCAACAGATTGACACCAAAGCACACCTGAGACCCAAGGACTGCTTCAGCAATGAAAGCCAGAGACCTCCTCTAGACTAGAAAGCCAGCTACTGACATTCCAAGGATCCACAAGGCAGACTGCTTTCAGAGAATCATATAAACATTAGGGAAGGGACCTCGAGAGATCATCTAGTCCAATCCCCCTGACACAGCAGGATCACCTAGACCAAGTTGCACAGGAACACATCCAGGTGGGTCTTGAACATCTCCAGTGAAGGAGACTCCACCACTCCCCTGGGCAGCCTGTTCCAGTGCTCCATCACCCTCACTGGGAAGAAGTAAAAGGCAGACTGCTTTCCAACTCTTGTTTTTCCAAAGTTCTTTCATCCACATTCAGTAGACCTGAGTCTTCTCTTATTACTTATTTCTCTTATTTCTCTTAGCTATCACTGTGTGATCCACATTCTGATAAAACAGAGCTCGAAGAAAGAACAGGGGTTGTGGGTCTGCTTTCTAGAAAAGGTGGGTCCCTGTTCCCATTCCCATACAGGTCGAGGTGGACTCTGGTGATGTGCTGGGGTGTTTCCCCTGCAGGCTGATGGGCAAGTCTGGCAGACGGAGCAGAAGCCCTGACTGTCTGTGTCTTCTCCCACGGCAGACTGTGCTGATTAGACTAACACCACCACAGTGATTATGCAAAAGTATGGTGTGCAGTCTCGCCGTCGCGTCCTCTGCAAGATGTATCTGGATGAAGCAGATTACGTCTTGTACTTTTGTGGCTCTTCACTGCTGTTTCTCCTTTCCCTGTAGCCTTTGGTGGCAAATTGAAGTTATATTGATGATAACCACCGTGTTTCTGACTGCCTTTCTCTCCACATGTGTGAATGTTTTCTACCTCTTCAAAACCAACAGTGTAAAAGGTACAAAATGACCTTTCCCAGTTCCTTTAAAAAGGGAAAAAAAAAAAAACCCTAAGAAAGGAAAAAACCAATCAAGCAGAAGTGACAGACAGAATTCACACCTCAGCAACAGGGAGGAAAACCAGGCCACTAGTCATATTTTTGAAGTCTGAAGCTTCTAGCTTTTGTGAAATAGGAAAACCATCAGATCAAGAACTGTAAATGAGTTTCAGTGGGTCTGCGTGATCTGGCCAGCCTGATCTAGGGTGGGGTGTCCCTGCCCATGGCAGGGGAGTTGGAACTGGACGATCCTGTGGTCTCTTCCTACCCTGACACTGATTCTATGACTTGGTCTGGGTGATCCTGCTGTGGCAGGGGGATTGGACTGGATGATCTTTGGAGGTCCCTTCCAATCCCGAATGAGTCTATGATTTGAGCCAGAATCCTCTTTCAGCTGTGATTACCACAGAAAAAGGAGATGTGTAGGAAGAAATGCAGCTGAATTCCCTGCTTTAATGCAGGAAGAATATTGTGACAAACTGATTCACTTCTCCCTCCAGCAGCAGAGCAGACCTGTACCAGAGGCACCCTCAAGTGACACTCAGCCTGTCAGAGAGCCTCTGTCTGCCATTGGATGCAACTCGATGTTTCAAGGCGCCACAAGATGCTTCGGGGCAATTGTGGTGGAATAAAATCCTGGTGGATTTTAATGATTCCATGGAATTCCATGATTCCTGTCTGGAATCTCACCTGTCAATGGCTGTTTCTTGCTTTAAAATTATTTCTAATTTCTCTGTTGTAATTACCTTTGGAGAAACCCCGTTCAGCTTCCCACTAATGGGAGTGATTGAAGTTAACAATTATCACACAAGAACAAAACCTACTGCAGTTAATACCTGAAGTCACAGAATTCTTTCATTAGTTTATACCATAAAGACTAAATATGTCACACTTGGCCAGGCTTTTCTGGATGATTAGCAGCACATGCTCATTCACTGAGATTCTCCTGTCTGTTTTAAATGTCAGAGTTACATGAGACACTGACAGCATTAAAGTCTCCTTAGACAGCATGAGAGGTCAAAAGACACTTGAATTTTATGGAGCTTCAAGAGTGATTCAAGCATTAAATCAGTAACCCTGACCTTTCTCCTACAACATTTGCATATAAACCCACATTTTATAGAATCATAGAATCATTAGGGATTGGAAAGGACCTCAAAAGATCATAGAATCATAGAAGCATTAGGGATTGGAAGGGACCTCAAAAGATCACCTAGTCCAATCCCCCTACAACAGCAGGATCACCTAGACCAAGTCACACAGGAACACATCCAGGTGAGTCTTAAACATCTCCAGTGAAGGAGACTCCACAACCTCCCTGGGCAGCCTGTTCCAGTGCTCCGTCACCCTCACTGGGAAGAAGTTCCTTCTGATATGTACATGAAACCTCCTATGTTCCAGCTCACACCCATTGCCCCTTGTCCTATCACTAGATGACACTGAGAAGAGCCTGGCTCCATCTTCCTGACAACTACCTTTTAAATATTTATAGACATGAATGAGGTCACCCCTCAGTCTCCTCTTCTCCAAGCTCAAGAGACCCAGCTCCCTCAGCCTCTCCTCAGAAGGGAGGTGCTCCACTTCCTTCATCATCCCCATGGTCTGGTTCTGTTCCCCACAGACTGACCTGGCATCACCGGAATCAAGAGGCATGTTGATTTACATCATCCAGAGGTACAGCCCACCAGATGTAAACTGTTTGCCAGCAAGTGTCCCGTGGCTTGGACACATCCTGATGTAAAACAGTCTGCTTCATCAGGAAGCCAAGGTCCTAATTCACAAAGCAGCCAAGCGCCACTGACTTGAGCAGACAGCTAAAGAGAGATGGAGGGATACAGTCTTCTTGAATAGTGCACTTTGAAGGGAAAGAGCCTCTCAGATTCTTCTAAGTCCTCCACAATCTGTGGATGAGAAATTTAAAAAAGGATTATACCAGGCCTTACCCAGCAAGGCTTCCAATTAGTTTTTAAGGCAATGCTCATATTTTTACTGTGCCAGGAGAAGCAGCACAATTTATGGGTCATTAGGCCAGTGAAGCTGAGAGGAAAATAGTTGCAGTGAATTTAGACAGGAAACAAATGCACCTATTTCTCTCAGAATTTTATGTGCTGGATTTATACTACATGTCACTGCCTCAATAATTCTGAAAACTGCTCCATTTTTATAATTTTATCTTTTTTTTCCCGGTGTTAAGTCTCTAACACTTCTCTAACGAGAAAGATGGTTACGAGACAGGTGACAAATTGCAAGCACACTCTGAAAGTGCCCATATATCCATCACCACTGCACTGTTGTACTGGATTTGACAGAAAACAATACAAGCTTAATTAATTTTAAATAGATTAGGAGCACTGATTAGCCAAATAAAGATTCCTAATTGTGCCTTGTTGTGCTTAATATCCCAGTGTCCTACGTGTGCTGTATGAAATGCCTCTGGGCTGCTGTACCCCAGGCACAAGTATTTGCTTCTCCCAGACCCACCTGTGAGCTCAGCATCTACACCTGCTAGAGTCTCTCATTACAGAATCACAGGCTGGTTTGGGTTTGGAAGAGACCTCAGAGATTATCTAGACCTCACCCCCCTGCCATGGGCTGTCTCTGCATGTCTCTCGCACACCAGACACGGAAGGTTTTGCAGTTGGTGAGAAAATTCAGTGAGGCATCTTCTAATGAGGTTCGTGGACGCTCGCAAAGCTCCATGATTTTAGCAAACTGAGATTGTCACTTTAAAAAACCAAACTGTTTCAGATGCTACAATTTCCCATTTTGCATGTGTTGTCTTTAGAACATTAAAATTCTATCAGTCTTTTGCTTCCTCTCAGTCTGACCTTCAAAAGAAGCCAATTTTATGTAAAAATGTCTTTTTCTCTTTTCTCTGTTTTGATGGCAAATCTGATCCTGCCAGTGCCAATACTCTGCCTCTTTCTTTTGGCTCAGCAAGTGCTGTCACCAGTTTTGCAAAGGAAGTTCACTTTCACCTCGTGGTTCCCAACATGAATAATACGACACACGCCAGTCAGAACACTGGTGGCTGAAGCCCCTGGCAAGTGGTCCAGTTACAGTAGAGAGACAACAAAAACCCCCATCACTCCACTACGATTATCTATAATTCAGTTGATGTGTTCCTGTGCGACACGGTCCAGGTGATGCTGCTGTGTCAGGGGGATTGGACCGGGTGATCTTTCGAGGTCCCTTCCAATCCCTAATGACTCTGTGAAACAATACGCACTACGATGACACCTTCTACACAGTGTGTACGTGCCTAACACTTCGCAGTCTGCTCCCAGAGTACTGCCCCATTTATTTCCAAATGCAAGGCTCAGTTTTAAAATACGTCGTGTATGTGAACCCCGAGTGTGTCTCATTCTAGGGCTTTACTATATAGTCACTAAATGACTCCTCTGCGGGTCGCTTCCAGGCAACCTATGTTGTGGGGATAGCGCAGCAAGTAACTCAAGAGCTGGACAGGCTGGAGAGCTGGGCAGAGAGAAATTCAATGAACGATAACAAGGGTAAGTGTAGAGTCTTGTATCTGGGCAAGAACAACCCCAGGTACCAGTACAGGTTCNTCATCTGCAACCTCCACTACCCATCACCACAGCATTCTTTCTCCAGTAAGATGTTGGAAGATACAATAAAATAATAATAAAGTATACTGTATACAACTGAAGCATAGTAAATGCAAAGAAATGATTTATTCATGGAGCCAGTGTATTGGCTGCCATCATGCAGGCATTGTAAAATACAAATATTGAAAGGAAACAGCAGTGGTGATGCAGAAAAAAAATGTATTTAACTGCAGACAAACCTCAAGACAACGTTCTGATAGTTTTAAAGTTATTCAGAATATTTTATATCACCATAAAAATGACTGCAGAGCATGAGCTATTTCTTTAGCTACAGTGAACCATGAATAATATTGCAGAAATGCTTAATTTCATTTAATAACATTGAGATGTTTCACAGAGGAGATAGCCTGATGGCTTAGCAAATGTGCTTCACCTTGTGCAGTCCCCTGTGAAACTGGTCAAACAATCTATTGTGACTAAAACCTATTGTAAATTTGGCTATTTCTCACAGAACAACTACCCGTGAATAACTTTTTTTTTGATGTTCAGCCAGCTCTAGATCGTGGTGTGTTTATGTCTGAGGCAGGTGACTAATGATTAGAGAAACTTTTTAGTAGAGAGCTCTACAGCTTCGCTTAAACTCTGCACTCACTTTGGGATGCGGCTGGGACTGAGTACTGACTTGCATCATATATGTGAGCTGGAGCACAGGAGGTTCCACATCGATTTGAGATGGAACTTCTTCCCAGTGAGGGTGACAGAGCACTGGAAGGGGCTGCCCAGGGGGGTTGTGGAGTCTCCTTCACTGGAGAAGTTTAAGACCCACCTGGATGTGTTCCTGTGCAACTTGGTCCAGGTGACCCTGCTGTGTCAGGGGGATTGGACTAGGTGATCTTTTGAGGTCCTTTCCAATCCCTAATGATTCTATGATTCTATGATTTAAATGAATTCAAGAAACACTCTTTGCAGAAGACTGTGAGAGTGGCAGGGACCTTCAGCTCTCCTTTCTCTTTTTTTTTTCCCCAAAGCTTTACTGCATTCAAATTAAAAATTATCTAGATTGACTGGACACTAAGTTTTGATATGGTTGCTAATCTATTTCTCTACCTTGGCACAAAAAAGGGATCTGAACTGCTTCTCTGGTTCCCCTGTCATGTAACCCACTTCAAAGCACATGCCTAGACTTCTGTAGAGTACAGAGATAAGTAGGTACATCCAGGAGATCATTCACCCAAGAGGTGTCATTAAATGTTTTTCTCCACTAGTAGCTTATGAAGTACAAGCCAATTAGATAAATATTGCAGTCACAGGTGGTGAAATAGAATCATAGAATCATTAGGGATTGGAAGGGACCTCGAAAGACCATCTAGTCCAATCCCCAATAAATAAAATAAAATAAAACCTGATAACACTGTACAGCTTCATCATTCAGCAGTAGCTAAAGATTTCTGGAGAAGTCTTAATTTTGTTGAAAGTAACACAGTGCCTCGGGTCCAGATTCTAATCAGGTTTATTCACAAAAACCTTCGATCCACGTTTACTTGAGCGATGCAATGGAACAGACACGATGCCTACGTGGGGTGACGTCCTGGGCACATATTGCTCACTGGCAGTCACAAACCTACACTGTTTTGTTAGAAGTGTGTGACTAGACATTATCTATGGATTTTTAATTCTTGTTTTATTAAATATTAAAAATACCCGTACTCTGATTTATGATAAAATAATTACTAGCTGTTATCACGTAGTCTGTCACATATCTAGCTACTCAGGTTGTCAATACTTTTAGAAATGAAACAGTAAATCTCAGCAAGAAGACTTACAAAACTGAGAGAAAGCAAGCTCATCCGTATTGGCTGTTCCATGCCAAGACACCCAAGGTGTCACTCAGTGGTCTGTAGGCTTTTGAAGGAAATCAGAAGTTGATAGAGCTACTTCAGCCACAGCAAATCACATCCTGTGTGCACGCTGCACGCGTGAAAGACCACATATCCAAATGAAGGATCCTCCTGTATCCAAGGCGTAAATAAAGCAGTGAACGTTCCTGACGTTACAGCTGAATCCTGGTAAATGCCCTCATCAGCATTTAGCTGTCGGAAGAGTTCTTACAGTTAGGTAATTTTACAAGTCTCCTCTGTAAGGACTTTTATCACCTATCCTAGAACAGACCAGGACGCTCATCCAGGCACCTAGCTGGCTGGTGAACGCCATCCAAGGGACTGAATCTGCCAGCTACGGGACTGAGCCTGACGCTCACTAAGCCAGGAACTGGTCACTATGTGCTCTTGGCTACTGGCCCTCCAAACTCCAGCCAGGACATGGCCAAAGAATGTCAGGAAGAAAACGGCTAATGAAATGCCCTGTTCAATTCAAAAGAATACAAAGATCCACCGCTGTGTTTACAACCATGTGGTTACTACTCCCAGCATTCCTAGATCATAGGATCATAGGATGTTAGGGGTTGGAAGGGACCCAAGAGATCATCGAGTCCAACCCCCCTGCCGCAGCAGGACAAAACTATCTAACACAGATCACAGAGGAACGCATCCAGGGGGCCTTGAAAGTCCCCAGAGAAGGAGACTCCACGACCTCCCTGGGGAGTCTGTTCCAGTGCTCCATGACCCTCACAGTAAAGAAGTTCCCCCTTGTGTTGAGGCGGAACCTCCTCTGCTGCAACTTACACCCATTGCTCCTTGTCCTATCACAGGGAGCAAGTGAAAAGAGCCTGTCCTTGCTCAGGATCTCATCTTTCCAATTTCTTCCAGGTATTCTGAACAATCTCATGGTATTTCTTATACCTTCCTTTTCTTCATGAAGCCAAATGTTGTTTGGGGTTTTTTTTAATGCTCTTAAAGGAACCAGTCAATTATTGGGAAAAGGAACCCTTAAGGGGCAAAGACCAAATCAAGCTTCAGGAGAAAAGGAGCCACACAAAAGTGCAGAAGAATGAACATGAATTTTGGGTACCAAGGAATAACAGCTAGAAGTCCTGAAGAGGGCAGCTAGGGCTGAGAGCCCGTAGGGCTCAACCTGGCCCGCAAGAGCACTGCACACAGAGCAGGATTAGAAAGGAAAGCTGCAGGACGCCTCTGCAAACTGAGCTCATGGAAAAGTATCATGAATACAAATCCTGCTAGTCAATGGGAGCTTTGCCATTTACTGCAGAAGCTGATTACACTTCATTATCTCTTCTCTATCAAGTGATGCAGTGCACTTTTCAGAGGAGAACGCCTGGCTAGATGGCAGCCAAGCTCGGTGGTGCAGGACCCCGAGATTTTCCACGCAGCAAAATGACAGGATGCAGAGGATCTTGGAAAGCTGTGAAATAGCATCGGTCAGGGATAATAAATAGGAGGGTTTCTCTGTGTCCGTGAATAACACGGAGAATGGGAACACTGCTGGCTTTTTCAGGGATGGAGCTGGCAAATACAAATCAGACTAAGTAAACTACCTTGAATCTCTTGCCAGACGGCAAAGCGCCTGTGGTACTGAGAGAAGAAAACCAACAGGCACAATTCCAAGGGGTATTTTCAGGGCATGTTGGTTAACCCGTGGCACAGAGGCACTTTGGTGGGAGCTGATCTACACAACTGTGCAGATCATGTACAACAAGAGGTAATTATTTAACTGGCAACCTTTTTCAGCAGACACTTTTGGTAGCTTTGAATAACAGTGGAGAAAAATGCATTTTTTAAAAGAGCAAGAGGGTGTCATGAAACACAGGCTCTGTAATGAAGATTTCATGAGCCTCTGTATGAGCCAAGACCTCTAGCTTAAAGTTCTAAAATAAAAAAGAATTTAAAAGAGGAACCTCACAACCCAAGCTGATTAAAGCTGTTAATGATATAGAATAATAGAATGGCTGGGGTTGGAAGGAACCTTGAAGATCATCTAGTTCCACCCCTCTTGCACAGGCAGGGACACCTTCATTAGAGCAGGTTACTCAGGGCCCTAGCCAACCTGGCCTTCAACACTGCAAGGGATGGGCAGCCACAACTGCCCTGGGCAACCTGTTCCAGAATCTCCCCACCCGCACAGCAAAGAATTTCTTCCTCATGTCCAAGCTCAGTCTCCCCTTTTCAAGTCTTTCCCCTTGTCCTCTCACTACCATCTCTGTTAAAAGCTTTCTTGTAGCCCCCTTCAGCTGTTGGAAAGCTGCTAGAAGGTCACCTGGGAGCCTGTTCTTCTCCAGGCTGAACAACCCCAACTTGCTCAGCCTGTCTTCAAAGCTCTGATCTTTTGAGTTGCTCTCCTTTGGGCACCTTTCAGGAGCTCTGTGTCCTTCTGATGTTGTGGAGTCCAGAAATGGACCAAGGACTCCAGGCGAGGTCTCAGCAGTGTAGAGTAGAGGGGGAGAACCATTTTCTCCCAACTGTTTCCTGGTGGTTCCTCCACTGAGAAGTCTAGAAATTGTAAAAGAAACAATCATCTCTCAAGAGCAAACTTTAGGAAAAGAACGTAGAATTTATTCTACCAAATTAAATTCAGCTCTGAATCAAAGCGCCTCGTTCCCTTTTCAGCACAAAGCCGTCGTCCTCTTAAAAGGCAGAAAACATGTTTGGAAGATGGCTTCTACTTCCAAAAGATTGTTATTTCACCGGCTTGAACAAAGGTTTGACTCCTCAATCTCAGTCGCTAAGAACACACCACACATCTCGAAGACCACGCTTTCAGTCCAAAATGATAACTGACAGCTGTGACATTTGTTTATGGAAGCAAACTGCACGCCTGGATGCGTGCCTGGGTTTGCCTTTTGGTGTCGAGCTTGGCTGACATGGGCTTGTCTGTCTGGTGAAGGAAGCCTGTTATTTAGTGCATTCTGCCCACAGCCACCGCTGCGCTACCGTTGTGTTGATGCAAACCATCCCCAGGCTCTTTACGTCACGGCCCCAGTGCTAAAACTTTCTGTGACAGAGTGTGACTGGTGAGGTGGAGAAGAGTGTCTCAGGCTTTTGTGACACTGGAATGGGTATCAATATACTGGGAACTTACTGTTTACACAGTAAACAGGATTATTTGGACTGGAAAAGACCTCTAAGAGCATGGAGTCCAGCCTATGACCTAACAGTTCAGGAGGGATGTGGAGCTGCTGGAGAGGGTCCAGCGTAGGGCGACGAAGATGATGAAGGAGGTGGAGCACCTCCCTTATGAGGAGAGGCTGAGGGAGCTGGGTCTCTTGAGCTTGGAGAAGAGGAGACTGAGGGGTGACCTCATTAATGTCTATAAATATTTAAAGGGTGGGTGTCGGGAGGATGGAGCTGGGCTATTCTCAGTGTCATGGAGTGATAGGACAAGGGGCAATGGTGTCAGATAGAACATAGAAGGTTCCACATCAACCTGAGAAGGAACTTGTTCCCAGTGAGGGTGACGGAGCACTGGAACAGGCTGCCCAGGGAGGTTGTGGAGTCTCCTTCACTGGAGATGTTTAAGACCTGCCTGGTTGTGTTCCTGTGTGACTTGGTCTAGGTGATCCTGCTGTGTCAGGGGGATTGGACTGGATGATCTTTCGAGGTCCCTTCCAATCCGTAGTGATTCTATGATTCTAACACCACCACACAGAATCATAGAATCATTAGGGATTGGAAAGGACCTCGAAAGATCATCCAGTCCAATCCCCCTGCCACAGCAGGATCACCTGGACCAAGTCACACTAATGCTTTGGCAAGACACCTAGATGTCTTTACTGCAGCTTGACTGCACAGCAAAGAATGCAAATAACCTGCCAGCACTGCAGAGCTGTTCCATTAGGAGAGCAGCTGGATGCAGCACTAAAGTCCTCATAAATGAGAGGAATTATCGCTCTTACACGACCGTATGAGACTTGAACAAGAGTTTAAAGGCAGCATTCATTTTCTTGGTTAAAGATTAACAAAGTTGACTGTTTATTTGGTATTCTAACTGGATAGCAAAGAGAGAATTCTGCAGTGGGGATTTGAATGGATTGTGTGGGCCATGAGAACAC
The DNA here is from genome assembly GCA_013400115.1 of Rhinopomastus cyanomelas. Lineage (NCBI taxonomy): Eukaryota > Metazoa > Chordata > Aves > Bucerotiformes > Rhinopomastidae > Rhinopomastus > Rhinopomastus cyanomelas. The sequence continues at coordinate 87,567 of VXBP01001632.1, forward strand.
AGTCCCTTGACTTCAAATGAAATAGCTAACTCAAATTGCATTTGTTGAGGAACAGGCTGAACTAGATTTAGCACAATGAAGGAACCTGGTAAAAGCATCTTTTGATTTTTCTGTTTTGATTCTGTCTCAACTGCTTTTCTGCTTCGTAGAGAGTAAATCTTGTGTAATGACCTTTCAAGTTTAGCTCAAGAAGTTAATGATGCTGATATAACATAACTACATCCACGCAACAGTGCCTCCTTAAGCATCTGAAAACACCTCTTGACCTACCAACACACCACCTTCTCTCAGTTCAGAAACGTATTTCTAGACCTACATTTGTTCATATAATTTCAAGAAACTTCTTCTCCAGTCAGTAAGTTTTACTCCTTTACACAGACATCTGCTGCTCCATCTGTATCTTTTTTTTAAAAAAATAAGTTTTATTCTTTAGCTGTAGATTCCTTTCAATTTACATGCTTTCTTTTGTTTTGTCTTATATCATCAAAAAAAAACCCAAACCAAAAAAGCCTTCTCAGCCTTGTCCATCTCTAAGCTGAGAGCCTCACTTCTGGCTTCATTGTTCAGTCCCGGCGAATTTTGCCCTATTCCATAGTTCAGCTCAGTCCTGCAAGTGATTAATGGGTTTGTTCGTTGTCCTGAGCTGTTCCTGTCAATATCTTTGCTCATTACATTGCAATTAAGACAAGAAATGATTTCTTTTTATATGAATGGAAAACACAGCGGCAGGTAGTTATTTTTGAGGATAATGTTTTAGAACAGCAACATAAGCACTTCCCTAACGTCAATCGTAACTCACATTTTATAGAAATCCATCCTTTGTGTGGATGACTCCAGATAATTTTCCAGCCTGTCGTTACTGTTCTCTAAGTAAGATTAGATGAACACAGCTTTTTTTTCCTGACTTAACAGGTTACAACCATTTAAACTTGTGAAACATGAATATAATATATTTAGTAATGTTTAGTAATCCAGGGATTTAATGTAATATCGTTCATGTCACTATGTTTATCAATTGTCATATTGATACTATTGATAATGTGTCACATCAATGTAATGTCACCACATTTAGAAACGTTGCTCAGTTTTCAAACTTTATTGCATTGGAAGACTGATGTGAATGATGAAGCCACGTGACACATGTCATAAAGCCTAGACACCGGCCAAAATTCATCTCTTGGACTGAAGACAAGCCAAACACCACTCCCAGGGAACAGGAAGAATCTCCTGCTTTTAGATCAAACAATTCGGACATGAAATGTTGGATTCAGACCAGATTCTCTCTCACAAACCTATTTAAGGCAGATCCTGCTTTCAATAACAAGTGGAGCACAGAGGGGCTCCTTTCCTTGGGAGAGGTGAACCCAGATTTTGTTCTCACATTATTTTTACACAGAGACCCTCAGCACAATTCAAACCTTTTCCAAAAAAGACAAGAAAAGAGAATCAAGGGATTTTCACTCTTAGATACATTTACCTCCTGCTAAAGGTTGCTTACATTTGCAAAAGCAGAACCATTAGCTCCACTTTAAACAAAATGAAACTCTAAGAAGAAAAAAAGGAGCAGAACTGTTTGATTTGGGTTTTGGTAAAGCAACAGTGTTCAAGCTTTAAAACAATCACCTTCATCAACAGAGCGATGATGTAGAGAGCACTGGGAGCTCTGCTGACACACTGGCCAGGGCTAAGATCGCTTTGTCCCACATGGGTCTTGAACCCGTGCTCCAGAGAAAAGAAGGCACAATACACAAGGACATCCCTTCCTCCACATGCTGTGCTACAGGTACCATCATATCTGTGTAGACAATCCACCACACTTAAATCCTAAGTGCTATTAAGTATTTAGATGTATTTTATTTAGATTTATTTTTGTTATTTATTTATTATTATTTATTGATTTGGATATTTATTATTATTTATTGATTTATTATTATTTATTATTATTTCTTTATTTTAGATTTTAAATAGTATTTAAAAACAAAACAATGTTTTTAAGACAAAGAACCTGCGGTTCTCACTGATAAATATAAAGGTAACATTTACAAGCCACGACACTTGGCAGAGATTTGAAAGCCATGACAACCTGCATGTGGTTTCTGTAAAATGTGTTCTGTGGACATCCAGCAGAAAGCACCTCAAGTTGCCCAGATCATCCAGGGAAACCACAACAGACCAGAACAGGACAAAAGCGCTGACCTGCTCCTGGCTCGAGCACTTCCCTGATCCTTGCGAGCGCCGTTACTTGGATTTGTCGAAGGTGTTTCTGGAATCTGCATCAAATACAACAAAACTCCAGAAACTTTCCAGTCTATTTTCAGGTGAGAAACAGCAGCTGCTGGGAGACAACAAACGGAAGCCATCCTGTCTACAAACTTTATAAACGCCACCCAGTCCCACCCGATACTATTCTAACGTTGTATTTTCAATATACAGAGAGGTACCTTTGTCTTCCTCATTGAAATTTTGCATGTTTACATTCATGTCTCAGCTGGACAGAATGGGATTTTTCTCCCAAGACAAGTCTGGGTTTCCCCAGGTCTTGGACACCCACTCACACGTAGCTTCAGTGTTGATCCTTTGTCGAACTGCAGACTTCCACACGGTCACAACTGTGCTAATGTTCACAACATTAACGATCCTAATCTCTTCTGTCACTTTGATTGACCTGAAATCAACAGTTTGTCTCCAAAATCATTCTAGGATTTATTTTTTTCCTTTTCCAACGCACTGAAAAATCGACAAACATTGTTTTCTGGGAATATACAGGAACACACTCTTCAGGGGATGTTTTTTCCTGCAAGAGTCAGCTCTCCAAACTGATTGACTAATTCATTCCCACAACCATCTAATTTAAAAGACACTGACAAAAGGCCAGCTGCAAAAGCAACTACCCTAAAATGCTTCTTCTCCAACACCACGACGGAGAGAACGGGTATCTATTATCCCCATTTGATTGTTCACAGCTGCTGCTTTCATCAGCCAGGCGTAAATATGGGATGCTGGACCCATGCCACAAAATTCATCTTCAGATTGAAATGTCCCAAAATACATTCTGTGGGGCTCAGATGCAGACTTTTTTCTTTAATTAATACAACCAAAAAAAAAGATGATGTGTTAATTGGGTTCTGGGGTCACTCTCAACCTTCTCTGGGATCTGCAACTGGTTGTAGTGGCACAGTTGGGCACTTCTCTCAGGACCCACGGACTAACCTTGCAAACGGTTAACCTCGCTGTCTCAGAATCGCAGAGGCACGAACAGCTGGGGCTGGGAATGACTTGAAGCACTTGGTTTTAAAACACAAATCTGGAGCTAGTGGGTAAAATACATATTTTACTAATACACCTCTACACATGTAAAATATATACCTGTACACAGTCACCTGCTTTGTCTATGAAAGAGCAGGTCTCTAAACCTACCCTCCACCTGAACCTTTGATTCTACAACACAACACACAGGGATTTTAAGAAGCATCAGGACATCTATAAAGATTTGCTTCTAGATTTAAGTCACATTTCATTGAGGTTAATTATCTCTATTTCTAATTTTTATTGTGTATGTGGGAGGGCACTGACAGATCATAGAATCATTAGGGATTGGAAGGGACCTCGAAAGATCATCTAGTTCAATGCCCCTGACACAGCAGGATCACCCAGACCAAGTCACAGAATCAGTCAGTGTTAGAAGGGACCACAGGATCGTCCAGTTCCAGCTCCCCTGCCATGGGCANGGCCACACTTCTCCTGATGCAGCCCAGGATCAGGTTTGCCTTCTGGGCCACAAGTGCACACTGCTGGCTCATGTTGAACACTTTGTCCACTAGCACCCCCAAGTCCTTCTCCTCAGGGCTACTCTGCAGCCAGTCACTGCCCAGCCTGTACTTGTGCCTAGGATTGCTTCGACCTTACACTTGGTCTTGTTGAACCCCATCAGGTTGGCTTGTGTCCACCTGTCCAGCCTGCCCAGGTCCCTCTGCCCTCCAGCATCCCTGGGTATCCCTGCCCTCCAGCGTATCTGCTGCACCACACAGCTTGGTGTCCTCAGCAAACTTGCTGAGGGTGCACTCAATGCCTCTGTCCATGTCACTGACAAAGATGTCGAGCAACACTGATCCCTGAGGGACTCTGCTTGTCACTGGCTTCCACTTGGACATGGACCCATTGACAGCCACTCTTTGAGTGCAGCCATCAAGCCAGTTCTTTACCCATCTAGTGGTCCACCCATCAAAGCCATGTTCCACCAGCTTGGAGACCAGAATGTGGTGCGGGACAGCGTCAAAGACTTCACTCAGGCCCAGGTAAATGACATCAGATACAGCAGTACAGGTTAGAAGTCATTATTAGTGGAGCTCAAAAGGTAAAAATTCTGTACAGGGAAGGGGAAACTTGCAAACTGGGAAGAACAGCATTCAAAATGCAGCAAAAAGGCTAGGGATCTTTTTTGTTCTTTTACTTGCCTACATGAGAGGCTCCTGGAGGCTTAAGATATGACAAATATTTGACAGTATAGTGAACTCTTTACTCAAACTGCCTGGAGTGCAATTAGCACATTTCCCGTTGGACTTCACAATGAAGCCAGCTCACATTTTTCCATTCACACCACTGGACTGATGGTGTGGACTGTTGTCAAGAGGCAGTCGTGCTCTTTCTGTGGAGGACTTAGAAATCTGTATATCATGGTGTGCTGTTCAAGGCAGGATTGGATGTGGCACTTGGTGCCATGGTCTAGCTTTGAGCTCTGTGGTGACAGGTTGGACTCGATGATCTATGAGGTCTCTTCCAACCTTGGTAATACTGTGATACTGTGATACTGTGATGGTGTCTTAGAGTAACTTTACATTTGGGAGGAAAAAAAATCAATATTGTAAAAATTCTTTTGAAAGGAACACACAAAATACTCATCAAGCAGCTGCCCCGAGTCCGCAGGCTCCTATCTTGATTTGACACTGGGCACTTCTTTACACTGGGCACAATATTTGCTGATCTGTGGATTTAGTGGTGTAGCAAACCTAGACGAATGTCTTACTGAGTATTCAGGTTAATTCAGTGGTTGTAGTTGTTGATTCTGACTCTAAAAAGACAAATCCCAGAGCCCTAGTGAATGGTAGAAGCACCAGTGAAAATCTCCAGTGAAACACCATATTATTTTATAGGGCTTTCATAATGACAATAAAAAATTGTTTGACTTGAAAAGGGGTGACCTGGTAGTGCTGGGATGAAGGCTGGACTTGATGATCTTGGAGATCTCTTCCAACCCAATAATTCTGTGATACTATGACCTTGAAGATCTCTTCCCACCAAAAACTACTCTGTGATTCTGTGAAATATTATAATACTTTTCACGGTTTATAGTGAATTTAATACTCACATCTAAAAATACCTGTTTCCTCTAACACACCTGAGTCCTAAACAAAAGAGACAGTAAAATATCACATCTCTTTTCAGTCATCAAACTCCATAATCAGTTTTATTTGGTCTCATGCACTATATAAAATCTACTTTTCTGTCTTCTTGTTGTTTTAGTCTAATTCCCACTGCAGCGAAGATGTGACTAGCAAAGCATTTCTAGCATAAATGCAAGCGTGAACGCATAAACACCCAGCCCCTTGCTCTGGTTTGTGTCAGAGGAAAACAGGCTCTCCAAGCTTTGGGGTAAGAAACAACATTTTACAGAAAATGCTCTCGAGTGTATGCTCCCAGATAACTGCATTTGAGTGTGTAGGACCCACTCAGTGCGGGCGGCTTTGTGAGTATGCAAACAAAAATGTTGACAGGTATTAAACTGTTTCTGTCATAGCCAGGAAAAATATAAACATCATTGCAGTGACCTGGGCAGCTGAACATTTGTTAAGAAAAATAACCCAAATATAAGCCCTGTGGCTGCACTGACTAGCACTTCACTCCTAGGTTCATAATTCATTATCAATAATGCAGTAAGTAAGTTCTGCTTTTTTCCTATCTGAATTTCTTCTGGTTCTCTCTTGGTTTCCTTTTTCCACACTAATTTCCCAAGTTTTTACAAATATTGCTTTTTATCTTGCTTTTCAGAACAAGCAAAACATTAGCATACTATTGCTCTGACTGAGCAGAGCGTGTTTCGGTCCCTCGTTTGACAATGACAACCTTGACGTGAAGTTCATGGCTCGCACAGAAGCAGCAGAACACTCCAAATTAATTCAGTGAACTAATTTAGTGACGTTTGCAATGTTTGCTTAAAACTAACTGCTCAGCAGACAGTTCACTTGCCAGTTACACACAAATGCAAAAAAGGGGCAGATAGGAACAACTTCAAAAAAGAATAAAAACATAAGTTAAAATATATGATGCTATTCTGTCGTGACCTTGGGCTCAGGGACTTCTCTGTCAAGCAAGTACTTTGATGACAACACACTTAGTGGTGCTGCCAAGAATAAAAACCTCACTGTTATGCTTTGGCAATATGAGGCATCTACATGATAAATTCTAACCTTTTCCAGGTAACGGGGCTGAAATGGTCCTCAACATAATTTTCATTAGTTTAAGCCTTCCTCTAGCTGTGCTATCCCATACAGCAGTGAGGTGGAAGCCTGTACTGGCATAACTGGGCAGCCAATGATTCATAGAATCATAGAATCATTAGGGGTTGGAAGGGACCTTGAAGGATCATCCAGTCCAATCCCCCTGCCACAGCAGGATCACCCAGACCAAGCCACACAGGAGCACATCCAAGCGGGTCGAGAAAACCTATTTCCTGCTTTGTTTTTTCCAACTCAATGAGCCATAAATGTGGAGGTTTAGCAGACCTGTCCTGTTGCCCAGAGTCCTTGGAAGGCTCCTTTCTCCACTTCCTCCACCCCCTAAAAGCACTCTTGTAGGAGGCATCATTTGCCAGCAACACAAACCAAACATAAGCCTTTCCTTTTATACAGGTCAGCATCCTGGTATCTGGCATGACACAGGAGATGGAGACAGGGAAAAGGCCAGGCAAGGCCTGGCAAATGTGCTACAAGCACTTCTGGAAAAACAGTCACAAAACAGGAAAGTGGGTGCAGGCTGGCAGCTCTGAGCAGACTGCCCCAGCACCATGCGCTCCTGGGGCACATACAGACCGAGCAGAAATGGTCCAGGCAAGCACAGTAAGAGGAAAAAAAGCTGAAAAAATTCAAAAAACACACTAAGGAACGTTTTCAGGACAGAATTTCTGGTGCCAGAAAGACTACTGTAATGGATTAATTTTAAGCAGTGTCACTGGGATCATTACAGCCTGAAGGGACAGATGCTCCTTTTTGATATGAGAGCAAATTCTAATGTGTTTAAATAAATCTAATGGAAATGTTTTAAAAACTTAAGAAAAACATGCTCAAAGGATCTTCTAGGAGTTATAAAAGTAGGCAGGGTGTTCTTACATATAGTCACATTTATGTGGAATGGAAAGTCAAGTAAGAACCTTCCATCCTGTGTATGAGTTAAGCCAACGGGATGGCGTTCAATAAGTCCCAGTGCCGGGTGCTGCACTTTGGCCACAACAATCCCATGCAGAGCTACAGGCTGGGGTCGGAGTGGCTGGAGA
>VXBP01001633.1:0-35375 GCA_013400115.1 Rhinopomastus cyanomelas
ATCTTTCGAGGTCCCTTCCAACCCCTCATGCTCTGCGATGGTGCAGGCACCTGGACAGTTTCACTGGTCAGAGGTTCTCCTTTCCCTCTCTCCCCATTTTATTTGAGGAATCCCCCTGGGAAGGTGCCCTGCTTGTTTCCTCCTGCAGATCCTCTGCTCCTTGGTTGCCTGTTTGTATCTTTGCACAATTTCATCAGCTCCTTTGGCATCAGAGGGGTCAGTATGTTTGTCTAATGTACTGGAGTGTGTCCGGAGGAGGCCCCTAACACAACCAGGGGAATGGAACGTCTCTTGTCTGGCTGAGAGAGTTGGGGCTCTTCAGTCTAGGGAAAAGAAGGCTCTGGGGGACCTTCTTTTAACCTTCCAGTACCTGAGAGGGGCTGACATGAAGGCAGGGGAAGGTCTTTTCTGGAGTGTTTGTAGGGACAGGACAAGGAGCAGGGGGTTCAAGAACCTTTGGAGGTGCCTCCTAACACAATCCTTTCTATACTTTGAGTTAGGGCTGAGATGACCCTCACTATGAAAAGCTGAACCTGTGGTCTTTCCTGTCCATGATTTCTGCAACGTGCTGCAGAGGGTCCCACTGGTTCATCACCAGAGTCAGTAACTGCTTCTTTGACAGCAAGTGTCTTGATTTAAAAGTCCTTTATCTGCCTCCCCCATCAGAACTGCTGTCTCTTTCCTAACTTGATAGAAAAACTAGCTTGGGTGTCTTGAGTGCTGGGGCTGGTTTGGGGCCCCTCAATATAAGAGAGACATCGAGGTGCTGGAGCGTGGGCAGAGGAGGGCAGTGAAGGTGGGGCAGCCACAAGTGCCCTGGGCAGCCTGTTCCAGCATCTCAGCACCCTCACAGCAAAGAAATTCTTCCTCATGTCCAACCTCCATCTCCCCTCTTCAAGTCTGGAACCCTTTCCCCTTGTCCTCTCTCTACCACCCCTGTCAAAAGCCCTCCCCCAGCTTTCCTGTAGCCCCTTCAGAGACTGGAGAGCTGCTGGAAGGTCACCTGGGAGCCTCCTCTTCTCCAGGCTGGACAACCCCACCTTGCTCAACCTCCAAACCCGGGAGCTGTGGCTTCGTTCCGCCAGCCGCTGGGAGAAGCGACAGGCAGCCTTCTGTCCTGGAGCCCTGCCTGACGCTCTTCTCTTCTCCCCATCCCATCAGATATTCATCTTTGAGAACAACATCTACTACTGTGCCCACGTGGGGAAACAAGCCATCCGAGTGGTCTCCTCGGGGAAGGAAGGGGTGATTTTCAACGGGCTCAGCGACTGGCTCTATGAAGGTAGGACACGGGCGTGGGCTGGAGTTCGTGCTCCAGACGTGCAGGACTGGCTGGAGGGGGTCGTTCATCGTCGCGCTTCTTGGGTGGCAGTGACCCGAGTCTGCTGTTCCCCCAGCTGTCTGAAGTGCTGGGCTGGGAGCAATGTGCAGTGACGTAAGGATTCTGTTTTGGGGCTGTTTTTCTTTCCCCGAGTCCAGAGGCAATTAATCACCAGGCGCTAATGAGCAGGGCTGCTCCATTATTTAGTGGCACCTGCAATCACTCAGGGACGGGGCAGCTTTGAAGTCTCAGAGAAGGACAGAAGTGGAGAGGGGAAAGGGTTTTATTTTAAATGAGGAGATGAGGAAACAGCTCGACTTGAATGCTTGTTTTCCACAGCACTGGGTGGCCCCAGGAAGCTGCTCAGATCTTGTTACCTGGAAGCCTTGTAAATGCAGATGGGTCCCCCTGTGCTCAGCACTGGGGAGGCTGCACCTTGAGTACAGTTTGGGCACCTCAGGACAAGGGAGACATCAAGGTACCGGAGCAAGGGCAGAGGAGGGCAGTGAAGCTGGGGAAGGGCCTGGAGAATCAATATGATGGTGAGAGATGGAGACAGTTGGGGCTGTTGAGTTTGAGGAAGAGGAGACTGAGGGGAGCCCTCATCACTCTCTGCAACTATCTCACCCACTCACTACCTTCAGACAGGGTCCCAGTCATCCACATGTCTTCTGGGAGACGTTCTAGGCTTCTAGATTACATGAGAATGGAAATCGGCGTGTGCAGCAGCCCTGTCTGTACATCCTGCACACCATGTGCGTCTATCTCTGCTCCAGCAGGTCCTTCTCACAAGGGTCCTGCTTGTGGGACTCTCACGTCTATAAATATGCGAAGGGTGGGTGTCAGGAGGATGGAGCCAGGCTCTGCTCAGGGGCACCCAGTGACAGGACAAGGGGCAATGAATGGGTGTGAGCTGGAGCAGAGGAGGTTCCACATCAATATCAGAAGCACCTTCTTCCCAGTGAGGGAGCCAGAGCCCTGGCAGGGGCTGCCCAGGGGGGCTGTGGAATCTCCTTCTCCGGAGACCTTTCAAACCCTCCTGGACTGTTCCTGTGTGACTTGGTCCAGGTGGTCCTGCTGTGGCAGGGGGACTGGACTGGTTGCTCTTTTGAGGTCCCTTCTACTCCCTGATGGTCTTTCCTACAGCCAGGAAGCAAAGCAGACCCTGGGAATAGGTTTGACAGGCTCTTTGGCTTGGAAAGATGCAGGAGCTCATTTCAATTCGAGTTAAGCTCTGCTTTTGTCCATCTGCCAGAGGGGAGGGGAAAAGCCCTTCGAGGTATTTGTGCTGAGCTGTGGACTTTTGATAATAGATTGAAAAAAGCCTCCCGAATCAATCGGGGCTTAATCTACTTAGCGCGTTGGGCTGGAGGGCTGCAGATGGATCCAGAGATGACCGGAACACGAGCGCAGACTAAACGTGGCTGCTCCAACCAAAATGAGCGCGGGCGACGTTTTCACGGGCTGGGGTAACCCTCGCAGAGCTCTGCCTGGGAGATGCTTCTGCTGAAATGGAGGGACTTCCTGGGGAAGAGGGCTTGAGGTTCTGCAGCTGGAGGCAGCTCAGCATGGAGATGCACAGCCCCCGGCAAAGGGGGGGTGGCCCAGTTTGCTGGGATGGGGATGTGATAGCCCCCTGTGCTGGGCACTGGGGAGGCCTCCCCTCGACTGCTGGGGGCAGTTGTGGCACCTCAGTGCAAGAGTCACAGAGCATCAGGGATTGGGAGGGACCTCTAGTCCAATCCCCCTGCCAGAGGAGGATGAAAGAGGCTGGAGCAGCGGCTACGGGGCTGGAGGAGGAGCGAAGAGACTCTCTCTCAGCAGCGAATTCTGTGCTTGTTAATCTTCATCCTCCCTGCATTTCCGCTGCCACCAGCAGACCCTCTGCTGTGACTTCGCAGTGACACCTGGTGGGAGAGCCCAGGCTGCCGGGATCATTAAGGGGATGAAACTGCAGAATTTCTTTGCTGCAGGATCTGGCAGAGGCTCCTGGTTGCCCCTCACATACATCTCCCCGAGTTGATGGCCACTGGCCCTGCAAAGCCATGGGCTGGTTCATGCTGGTGGCGGCTCTGCTCCTGTGCTAGAGGAAAGGGAACAGGATGATAAAGAGGGATCTTCTCCATGATTTAATCAGCATCTCGCTAAAAATCAGAGGGTGTGTTTAGCACATGTGTGGCTAGTCCACAGGGGCAGGGGCTGGCAGCAGCTGCCAGATCAGGGAGGAGTAACTGTGAGGAGTGTGCTCCATGTTTGTGGGATCTCAAGCGAGTGAAGAAGATCTGGAAGGAGATGCCCGGGGGGCAGCCACAGCTGCCTGGGGCAACCTGTCCAGCATCTCAGCACCCTCATGTCCAACCTCCATCTCCCCTCTTCAAGTCTGGACCCCTTTCCCTTTGTCTTCTCACTACCACCCCTGTCAAAAGCCCTCCCCCAGCTTCCTTGTAGCCCCCTTCCCTCAGAGACAGGGAAGCTGCTGGAAGGTCACCTGGAAGCCTTGTTCTCCAGGCTGGACAACCCCGCCTTGCTCAGCCTGTCCTCCCAGGGGTGGTGCTCCAGCCCTCTAGTGATTTGAGTTGCTCTCCTCTGGACCTGTTCCAGGAGCTCTGTGTCCTTCTGATGCTGGGGGCTGCAGAGCTGGACCCAGGACTGCAGGTGGGGTGTCAGCAGTGCAGAGCAGAGGGGGACAGTCCCCTCTCCCATCCGACTGTCCCTGCTCCCGCTGCAGCCCAAGTTGTGTAACAGCCCCGCGGGTCTGCAGGGAGCCCTGTCTCACCGAAGTTACTGGGAGTCGCCGGGCGCTGGGTAACGGGGGGGAGGGCTGTGTCCCCGTTTGCTGATTGCGCCGGTATTTTTAACCTCTAATTAGTGCGGGAGCACTTTAAATATCACAGGGTCGCCGGTGCCCTCTGCCGCGCTGCTCTGGAGCCTGGAATGGCTCCACCGACCCCAGCCCTGGTGCTCTGGCTCTGCCCTGGGGTGCTCAGCGTGAGGCTCTAGCTCTGGTCCTTGAGCTTGAACGGGGCTGCAGAGGAAACACCTGACAATCCTAGAAAAGAGAGGGGCTGTTGGAGACTCTGCAAACGCACCGGGCTGTGAGAGCGGGGCTCTTCCCTGGGAGAAAGGCCTGGCCCCACCTGACTACAGCCTCCCTTCATGGACTTGCAGAGAGGGAGAAGGTCCCCCTGAGTCTCCTCCAGGCTGAACACCCCCAGCCTCTCCTCACCAGCCTTTCCCTCCAGCCCCTTCCCCAGCCTCGCTGCTCCCCTCTGGACCATCTTGTTGCACAGGAGGAGGACAATGCAAAGAACATCAGGAGCCAGGCAGCTCCTGATGAGGGTGTCAGCTCTCCTCACAGAGGAAGAACAGAAAGAACCCAACTGAAGTGCAGTCAGAAAGCTGCAGCTACACATCCCTCTGCCAGCTGGACACAGTCGGAGGTCAGAGCTTGTCTTTGGCTGCAGAAGCAGAGGAGGTAATGACCTGTGAAACACAGAGGGTGAGTTAGTGCTGGGGGCTGGCTGAGGCCAGGGGGTGCCTGCGGGCCACTGTTTCCTCCAGAACAGGCAGGAGGTTGAGTGTCTGTGTGGGGAAACCAGCCCCCAATGGTGCTGCGAGTGCCTGATGCTGTGTGAGAAGTGACAGCCACTGGGCTTGGTCCCGGCAAGAGCAGCTTGGAGGGAAAGGGTTAACACAGAAGGGCATATAAATGCTTGTTGGGGGAAAGGACTGGTTCCAGAACCGTCCTCAGAACTTCATTAGGGATCAGAGAAACATGGGCTATTGCATTAAGTGAAAGAGAAGCTCTTACATAACAGGGTTTGATGTCCTTGGAAATGCTGCAGAGTTTGTTTGAAAAATAAACCCAACAGAAGTCTATTAAATTTATCGAGGAAATGGAAAGCAGGAGCTCAGAAGCCTCTAATTGCCACCTGCAAGCAGAGTCATTACGGCGAGTTAAGGAGAAAGGAAGGAGGGCGTCGCAGGCAGCTCTGCTCCTCCTTGGCAGGGAGCTGGACGCGCTGTTGCCACCGTGCGGTACCGGTGCGGAGAGCTCGGAGGTGCTGCCGCGAACCCCCGAAGAGCCCCCGAACCCTGCGTGGAACAGGCTGCCCAGGGGGTTGTGGAGTCTCCTTCTCTGGAGACGTTTCAAACCCCCCTGGATGTGTTTCTGTGGGACTGGATCTGGGGGATCCTGCTCTGGCAGGGGGATGGGGCTGGATGGTCTTTCAAGGTCCCTTCCAGTCTCTGGTGTTCTGTGATTCTCCTTTTGATTCTGATCAGTGTGTTCTCAGGGTTGGGGGTGTTTGTGGGGTTTTCACTTGCATTTTCATTCAGATCTCTGCTCCATAAGATGTTCAGTGAGCAGAGTCCAGAGCAGACGCAAGCAAGAGGTTCTCCTTTGGAAACGAGGTCGTTTAGAGCCTTTACGAGTGCAGACCCCCCTCGTTCTGTTGCCTGACTTCTTGTGGTCATCCCCGACGCGTCTGCCTTGATGTGATCATAGAATCATTAGGGACCTCGAAAGATGGTGTTGCACAGGGTCTTCTGGTAGACCTGGCCGCTCCCCAGTTGCATCCCGGTTAGAACCGTGAGGCTCCGTGTTTCACAAAGGGCTGGTCAGAGCGTGGCTGGGAGAAGCAGAGCTCTCCTCGCGCAGCAAGTCTTCCCCTTGCGCCTGCAGCAGGGTTTGGGTGTCGCTGAAGTGTGTCAGCCTGTTCCTCCCCTGCTCCCCCGCAGCTTTAGAGCCTAATTCCTTGTGATGCGGCAGCCGGTGGCTGTGGAAGTCATTAGGGGTCCGGAACACGGTTTCACAGCCCGAGTCGGATCAGCTGTTTCCTGTTTGATCAGATTAGCACTGGTCCCTGAGCTGACCCACGGCCAGGGAGCTGAGCTGAGGCTCCCAGAGCAGGGACTGCTTGTGGCTTGGCTCGGTTTTGCTCTGAGGTCTGTCCTGTGCCACTGCAGGGTCCCTCCGTTGCCTTCACTGGAGCGTGAACCCTTCTGCTGGTGTCCGACAGCACTTGCTTGGGGTTGCTGGGGGGTCGGTGCGGCGGAGGGCTTGAGGTTCAGCTCCTCTCCTGGAATCGTGGGATGACTGAGGCTGCAGAAGCCCTCTGAGCTCAGCCAGCCCAGCCCAGCACCTAACATCACCCCAGGGCACTGAGGGCCACAGCCAGGCTACCCTTCAGCACCTCCAGGGGTGTTCCTGTGCGACTTGGTCCCTCCTCTGTTCCAGCTCACACCCGCTGCCCCTTAGGGACTGGAAGGGACCTCGAAAGACCATCCAGTCTCATCCCCCTGCCACAGCAGGATCCCCTAGATCCAGTCATTAGGGATGGGAAGGGACCTTGCAAGACCATCCAGTCCAGTCCCCTTGCCAGAGCAGGGTCCCCTAGACCAAGTCACACAGGAACAAGTCATCCAGGCAGGTTTGCAGTCATTGGGTCCCCCCGAGCAGAGCCTGGCTCCATCCCCCTGGCACCTGCCCTTCCACATATCGATCAACATTCACGGGGCCACCCCTCAGTCTCCTTTCCAGCAGGAGAAGAGGCCTTTCCAACCCACGGGGCACCCTGCGAGCAAACATCTGCCCCACCTCTGCCAGGTTCTGCGTCGTGGAGGGGCCGCCTGGAAATCGTGACAGTTGAGGGGGGAAAGGGGAGAGCCGTGTCCGCACGGAGGATTCCCGCAGCCATAGCTGGGGCTGTGGTGCCCCGCAGAGGCTTGGAGCTACCTTGCAGCTCGTGAGGACGGAGAAGGACTGACTGCGGTGCTTTCAAACGATGTCTGTGCATGTGGAGGCTCCTGAGAGTCTCCTTCTCTGGAGACATTTCAAACCCCCCTGGCCATGTTCCTGTGCAACTGGATCTAGGGGATCCTGCCGTGGCAGGGGGATGGGACTGGGTGATCTTTGGGGTCCCTTCCAACCCCTGATGTTCTGTGACGCTGTGAAAAGGGTCTGCCAGCCCTGTGGTTGAGCACTTCTTGCTCCTTTCTCTGCTGTTGGCACCTGGTACAGCTGCGTGGGTCTCGTCGTCAGCTGCTGAGGACAAGAGTTCTGGTGGGATGGGAGTGTCTGGAGAAGGTTCAGGGGCTCGGTGTGGTGGTTGTGCAGCCCTGTGGAGCTGGGAGTGGGTCAGAGGACTGGAGCATCGCTCCTGTGAGGACAGGCTGAGCACAGTGGGGTTGTCCAGCCTGGAGAAGAGGAGGCTCCCAGCAGCTTCCCAGTCTCTGAAGGAAGGGGGCTACAAGAAAGCTGGGGGAGGGCTTTTGACAGGGATGGTAGAGAGAAGACAAGGGACAACAGTTCCAGACTTGAAGAGGGGAGATGGAGGTTGGCCATGAGAAACCAATTCTTTGCTGTGAGGGTGCTGAGGTGCTGGAACAGGTTGCCCAGGGCAGTTGTGGCTGTTGAAGGGCAGGTTGTCTGGGGCCCGTAGTAACCTGCCCTAGTGAAGGTGCCCCTGCCTGTGGTGGAGTCCCCATCCCTGGAGGTTTTTAGGAAGCAAGCAGCTCGAGCACTTGAGGCCATGGTCTAGGGGATAGAGAGCTGAGGGCTGGACTGGCTGGTCCTGGAGCTCCTGGCCAGCCAGGATGATCCTATGATCCTACTGTATTTCGTGCCAGCTGAAATGATAACGTTGGCAAACCGTGGGCTCAGTGTGCAGCTCCGAGGACACGATAAACTAGGGAAGAGAAAAGTGGGATCAGTGCAGCAGAACGTGAAAAATAATAACTCTAAATCTGTGGGATCCCGCTGCCGGTGTGAGTAGTTAACCTCATCTGGCGTTTAATTCACTATCCAATTAAAACTCTCATTAGAAGACTAATTGTTGTAGCTTTAAAGTAAAGCCAGCAGTCATCAGAGACGTGAACTTTAGGCTCCCCAAGGAAATTAAAATGGTCATAAATGCAGGGATAGAAAAGCTCATTGAGACATGAGGAGGGGGTGTGGGGGCAGATGTCTGTGATGAGAAACGTGTCACAGACCTGCCCTTCACTGGCCTTGGTGCTGGGGGCTGTGTCTGACAAGCTCCAGCAGCAGCTCTCTGGTGAGTCTGGGTGGCACCACCTCGCTCACCCCATAGCACCCTTGAAGTCCTTCAGACCCTTCCTGCTCTGCAAGTGGAAGTGGAAACACTGACAATAGCTTGGTGTCACCTCCTTCCCCAGATTGTCTTTCCTGGCTTGGACCATGTGCTGATGCTTTAATATGAGGGGCTTTAAACTGACTAATGTCTGTGACTGTCTCAGAATCAGAGTTCTTGAGGTTGGAGAAGCCCTCTGAGCTCATCCAGCCCAGCCCAGGACCTAACATGACTGCTGTGGTAAACACAGTAAACACTGTGGTAAACACTGCTGGGAGCTCATTCGAAGCCTCGTTCTGTCCCGCTCTCTCTTCCATTGTTCTGGGCACCTCTGTTCATCGCAGCAGCTCGGCTGCTTGTTCAGTCCTGTAGAACCAGAGTCATCCTCCGAGTCGTGACTGAGCTGAAGCACTCGGTCATCTCAGACCCCGGCTCGGGCTGGAACCTCTGCGGGTGCAGCCGTGGTGGAGCGATCTGAGGGCTGGGTGGGTTTTAATGGCCGTTGAGTGACTGGGGCGGTTGGGACTGGGTGAGAAATTTGGGTCTTGGCTGGATCTGGCTGTGCAAAGCCCCCCGGTCACAAAGCAGGGCTGTGCCGTTCGGCAGCACCCCGTGCCGGGTGATCCTCGGGGAGGATCAATCGTGCCGGCTCATCCGCGTGAGGGACAGCTGATGGAGGTCCCGGGGCTGACGGAGCCAGGTCTCTAACAGCAGCGTCAGGCTGTTGAGTCTTTCTTGTCTCCCGTAGTTCCTGATGACCCATTACAGGAGGTTGCTGCTGGGCACTTGTGTTCTGGAGCTGTCGCAGCCGCCCCATGGGTTTTTGATAGCCACATTCAGAGGGGCTTGTGATCACCACCTGCTCGATGCGCTGGTCGCTATTGAAGCGGACCCCCCCGTGTCGAGGCTGCCCGTCCCCCTTCTTCCTCTCACAAACCCCATGGATTAGTTGAGCACACACAGAGTCCCATGGCAGCGCCCTCATCTCCCACCATGACCCACCCTGCTGAAATGATCTTCTCTCCAGGTCCTCAGCAACTGGGCACAGGGAGGTAAAACAGTCTGGCCAGACCCTCACCCACTGCCTTAACACAATGTTCTGCAGGAGCAAGGAGCTTCAGGGCTGCACAAGTGGAAAACAACATGTGTTCCAGCAATTAAGCTGCATGACTAAGGAGAAATTAATGACACTTGCAGCCCACACCTTCCCGAAGCCTGAGGAGATGCAGATCTCCTTGCTGGGCTCCTTCCCCTCAGATGAGGGGCTGCCACGTTCTCGTGACTCCCAAGCACATGGGAGCTCCTCGCCTACGTCCCTTGGGCTCCAAGGCTGCAGAATGCTGCTGCCATCGAGTGGTGAGTGCTGGGCATCAAAGACTTGGTGTTTGGAGCAGGCTCCCTGAAGAACATCCTCACAAACACCACCGAAACCAGTGGTGAGTTAGTCTTTGCGGGGTGCTCGCCTCTCAGTAGGTGTGACCCCCACCAAAGGGTCACTGCAGAGAGTGCTGCAGCTCAGCTTTGCTTGAGGATCTCCTGCATGTTCATAGAATCATAGGCTGGCCAGGGTTGGAAGGGACCTTGAAGATCATCCAGCTCCAACCCCCCTGCACAGGCAGGGACACCTTCACCAGAGCAGGTTACTCAGGGCCCCAGGCAACCTGCCCTTCAGCACTGCCAGGGATGGGGCAGCCACAAGTGCCTTGGGCAACCTGTTCCAGCATCTCAGCACCCTCACAGCAAAGAGTTGGTTCCTCATGGCCAACCTCCATCTCCCCTCCAAGTCTGGAACCCTTGCCCCTTGTTCTCTTGCTACCATCCCTGCCAAAAGCTTCCCCCACCTTTCTTGTAGCCCCCTTCCTTCAGAGACTGGGAAGCTGCTGGAAGGTCACCTGGGAGTCTCCTCTTCTCCAGGCTGGACAACCCCACCTTGCTCAGCCTGTCCTCAGAGGGGAGATGCTCCAGCCCTCTGAGCATTTGAGGTGCTCCCCTCTGGAGCCCTTCCAGGACCCCTGTGTCCTTCTGATGGTGGATACTCCCGGACAGTGACAGAAACACCCTGAGAACAGCCGGTGTCTGCGCACAGCGGCTGTGGGATTGTGCTGAGCCTGGCTCTTGGGCCCAGACGAAACCAAACCTGTCCTTTTTCACACAACCATGGAAGAGGACTAATTGCCCTGAAATCAGTAGGTCTGCAGGGCTGTTGGGGGCGTTTCTGTTCCTGTGGCATCTCCCCTCGTGCTGTGGTGAGACTGGGGTTTTCTCACCTCTTCTCTTTCGTTTCTTGCTGACCAGTAATTTACATCTAATGGTCTTTTTGTCTGCCCCCACCCCCCTTCTCACCTCTTTTTTTTAATCAGAGGAGATCTTGAAGACTCACATTGCTCACTGGTGGTCTCCTGACGGCACCAGGCTAGCCTATGCGACCATCAACGCCTCCAGAGTGCCCACCATGGAGATCCCGGTGTACACGGGCAGCGTCTACCCCACCGTTAGGACTTACCACTACCCAAAGGTAGGGGAGAAGGAACCCAGCAGCCCTGCTCTTCTGTCGCCACAGAGGAAGAAGAGGGAGGTTTTCCCAGTAGACCATTTCATATTTAACATCCCTAAGCAGCTCTGAGAGAGGATGAGCGGCTCCCCACTGGCCCTCGGTAGCCTGTGGCTGCGTGTGTTAGATGGCAACGTTCTGGCTCACACTAGTAGTCACCTGAAACACAAGGAAATGTGAAATCTAGACCTTCTTGCTCTGCACCCAGGCAGAGGCAGTCGGCTTCCTTGGCAGGGCAGAGCTGGTGGTGCCTGAGAGTTTGGAGCCAGCAGGCAGGGGCATTGGACTGGATGACCCTTCGAGGTCCCTTCTGATCCCTGATGTTCTGGGATTGGACTGGATGATCTCTTGAGGTCTCCTCCACGCCCTGATGTTCTGGGACTGCACTGGATGAACTTTCAAGGTTGACAGTCTGTGTGCAAGCAGTTTGGCCCGTAGCCCCGTACCGTGGAGACGTGAGGAAGCAGAGCCGTCCCGCCCTGGGCAGGATGTGACAATGTGCTCTTGTTTTAAAACCCAGGCTGGAATGGAGAATCCAACTATTTCTTTGCATGTGATTGGTCTGAACGGACCTGCCCATGACCTGGAGATGACTCCTCCGGACGACCAGAGGATGAGGTAGGTGCTTGCTCGCCACCGGGACGCTGGATCCCAGTCCTCTCATGATGTTTTTGTAGTGTGTTTCTCTGCTGGTGTGATTTTGTAAGTCGTGGAGTTCTAAGGCTGGAAGGGATCTCAAAAGGGCATCTAGTCCAACCCTTCTACAACAGGCAGGGCCAGTGCCCACTGGACCAGATTGCCCACAGCCACATCCAGTCTGACCTTGAATGGTTCCAGGGATGGGGCCTCCACCCCATCTCTGAGCAGCCTGTTCCAGGGATCCCCCACCCTCAGATAAAACAACTTTTCCTCCTGTCCAGCCCCAATCTACCCTTTTCTACCTTCAAACTGTGACCCCTCGTCCTCCTGAAGGGAGGTTGTAGCCAGGTGAGGGTTGGGCTCTTCTCCCAGGCAACCAGCACCACAATGAGAAGGCAGACCCTGAAGATGCCAGGGGAGGGTTAGGCTGGATGTCAGGAAGCCCTTCCTCATGGAATGGGCAATCAGAGGATGGACTGGACTGCCCAGGGCAGTGGGGGAGTCCCCATCCCTGCAGGTGCTGAAGGGCAGCCTGGCTGTGGCCCTCAGCGTTGGCTGGTGGGGTGGTGGGAGGTCCTGGGCCGTAAGCAAACAGACATAAACACACCTGCCTTTCAAAGATGCAGCTTCAGATCTCAGCACAGAAGGCAGCAGTCCAGCATCTCTGGGTGTCCCCATCAGAGCCTCCCCATCCCAGTGTCAGGGCTGCAACAAGGTAATGGTCTGTGATTCTGGGCTGCATCCAGGGGATCCTGCTCTGGCTGGGGATTGGACTGGATGAGGTCCCTTCCGATCCCTGATCTTCTGTGATTGCAGTGCAGGGTCCAAGTGTGGTTCACAAATGGTTTTGGGTGGCTGGAATTGATTTGGTTGCCATCAATAACATAAAATTCTGCCAGATAGATCCGAATTAATTGGACTGTCTGTGCATCACCCAAACGAAGGCAGTAGCATCCCTAGGGCATGAGATAAGTCGAGCTGCCAGAGCAGCAGGGGTGTGTTCTCATTATGGTGTGTTTTCTGAAGGGGAAGCATTACTGGGCTAACATTTCATTAGAGCAGCCGGGAGGGACCAACCGCAGGGGCGGTTACAGAAGGGAGTGTGGGAGAAGCAGGGGAGGCTGGCGACAGGGATCTTCCAGCAGCACAGTCCTGTCTGAAGCGTTTCGGTGCGCTCGCTCTGTCCGTGCAGAGGATTTATGTGCCCTCAGTGTCCTTCTTGTCTGGAGCACAGAGCTTTGGTGCAATTAATGAGGCTGAAAATGAATCGCAGAGCCACAGAACGTCGGGGATTGGAAGTGACCTCAAAAGATCACCCAGTCCAAACCCCCTGCCAGAGCAGGATCCCCTGGATCCAGTCATTAGGGATTGGAAGGGACCTTAAAAGATCACCTAGTCCCATCCCCCTGCCACAGCAGGATCCCCTAGATCCAGCCATCAGGCACTGGACTGGGCTGCCCAGGGTGGTGGTTGAGTCCCCATCCCTGGATGAGTTTAAAAGACACTTAGATGTGGTGTTGGGGGATCTGGTTTGGGGGTGACCCTGTAAAGTGGGGTTGATGGTTGGACTCACTGATCCCAGGGGTCTTTTCCAACCTGAATGGTTCTGTGGTTCTAGTTCAGTCTGGGTCTCCCCACTGCTCTCTCTCCGGGGAGCATCCTTGCCTCCAGCACAGCGGCTGCAGGACGGAGGTGGTTTGTTCTTTCTCCCCAGCCAGATCCAGCCCCTGAACATTGCAGGAAGCTGCAGCCCCCATGTCCAGCCTGTTCTGTCGCCAGACAAGAGGCTTTTGCTGCTCGTGCCCTTTCTGTTCAGCTGCGTGCCGGCGCGCGTGCCAGAGCGCCGAGGAGTCGCCGGCGACACGGCACATTAATTGCAACGGGAGCAACAGCTCCTTCTCCATATTTCAGAGCAAACAGATGAACTAATGCATCTTTTATAGACTGTGCTGTGGGAAGTCAGAGCTTAATTCACAGATGTCTTTGGCCCGCGAAGCCTAGCAGCGTGTTGCAGCATCACCAGCTTTGGCTGCTTCAGCCACAGTTTCCCCTGCGGATCAAAAGCTGAAGCCCTGGATTGCTGCAGAGGAGGATGACCCTGCTGTGGTGGGGGAATTGGACTGGGTGATCTTTTGAGGTCCCTTCCAGTCCCTGATGTCCTGTGATCCTGCTGTGGCAGGGGGATTGGGCTGGATTGACCTTTCGAGGTCCCTTCCCTAATATTCTGTGATTCAATGAAGTTCCTGGTTAACTCGGTGGGAAGGATGGGGCCCAAGGAGGACCCACAACATGATGGGGACTCAGGGTGGGATGCATGGGGAGCCAGACAAGGATCCACATCAGCATCAGCCCCGTCTACGTCCATAGCCGCAGCAAAGGTTCGACGCAGCCTTGCAGCAGACATTTACCTCCAGCAAAGAGCTGCAGCAGCAGCTGCTGGGAGGTCTTTTAGCCAGGGAGGAGACTTTGTGCAGATCTAATGCCTCTGGCCACCAGCTGAGGACAGGCTGTGCTCACTCCAGGTGATGGAAAAGCTCCTTCCTGCCATGCGCCGGCGGCTGCTGCTGGCGGGCGTCCTGAGTCCTCTTTGGAGGGAGCGTTAGGAGCAGCAGTGTCTGATGGCACAATGCCTCTGCCTGCCTTCCTGGAAGAGGGAGTTGTACTCCAAGTAGTAGCACAGCTCATCTACAACTTATCTACGTCCAGCAATAGAGGGTAGCAGAGGGAGTCTGGGATGGCAGCTGTCTCTGTGCAAACCATCACGTCTCTGCCGATGTCCTTTTGGAAATCAGCTGCATCTGCTTTACAGGAACCTGTGTCTTCCTGAACCAGGTCCCTCTTGCTTTTCATGCAGGACCTGTGGGTGCCCTGGTGTGTAGTAGGTGCATTTAGAGGCCCTTAACGCTTCACAGGCATCAGGAATGCAGCCACTGGCAGGGATGGCTCTGAGTCAGCGCGTTCATCTCATCGTGCTCCTCCTGGAAGGGAAGTCGTTTACAATCTGTGCATGAATTTGTAGCTCCAGGCATTTCAGCCCTTCCTGGAGCAGTGAGTAGCTGGAGAGGTTCTTCATCTCTGCATTTGTCTTGTCTTTGAAAATTACTTTGAGAAGTGGCAGATAAAACACCTGCGCAGCCCTAAAAATGTCATCTTCAGGGGCTGGAATTGGTCCATAAAGAAGCCTAGAGACGTCAAGACACGGCGTTCCTCATAACCAGAGGTGTCTCCGGGGCTGTTTGCCTGCAGCAGCCTCCGACTGCTCTGCCACGCGGCGATCGATTGGGATGTCGGTGTCGTGAGCTGCTGTCTGTAGGGAATCAGAGAATCCCTGTGGGGGATCTAGGGGATCCTGCTGTGGTGAGGGGATTGGGCTGGATGATCTTTTGAGGTCCCTTCCAATCCCTAGTGTTGATTCTGTGAATCACTGAGGTTGGAAAAGACCCCTGGGGCCATCGAGTCCAACCAGCAACACCACTGTTCAAGTTCACCCCTAAACTGGATCCCACAACACTATAGAATCACTCAGGTTGGAAAAGACCCCTGGGATCATAGAGTCCAACCATCAACCCCACTCTACAAGGTCACCCCTGAAGCAGATCCCCAACACTACATGCCTGTGTGCCTGTGTTTGCAGGGATTACTACATAACCATGGTGAAATGGGCAACCAGCACCAAGGTGGCAGTCAACTGGCTGAACAGGGCCCAGAACGTGTCCATCCTGACGCTCTGCGATGCCACCACAGGAGTCTGCACAAAGGTAGGAAAGATGAGCCACGTGGTGGGTTTGCAGCGGAATTTGAGAGAGCGGGAGCCTGTCCTGAGCTGACTGTGTTCACGCACAAGTGCGCTCACGTCAGCAGCTTGTAACCTGAAAGCTACCAGAACATTCTCCTCAGTGGTGGTGTTGATAGTCAGCGGCACTCCATAGAGATTTCATAGACTGGTTTAGGTTGGAAGGAACCTCCGAAACCATCTACTTCTTCGTGCTCCCCCCCAGCCTTTGAGGTCCAACCCAACCACCCCTGTGCTCATCAGCAAAGTGGTGAATTGGGTGGTTTTTAACAACCTTGTTTTGTCCTAGAAACACGAAGACGAAAGTGAAGGCTGGCTGCACCGACAGGTAACAGTGGTCATCTCTTTGTGCTGGAGTCTGTGGTGGGCTGGTCTTTCTTTCTTTGCTTCCTCCCCCAAAGAGAAAAGGGATTTGTAGAGCTGAGAGAGACACCTGATAGTGGATGTGGGTTGTGCTGGAGACAAGTTTCCCAGTAATAAGCAAGTTCTTCCTGAAGATGCCATCAGGTAAGTCCTGCACTTCATAGCCTGTGATTTACCTGGATTTAAAAGATGAAGAGAGGACACTGGTGGAAATCCACCCACTGAGCCACCGGTCACAGAATCACCAAACATCAGGGATGGGAAGGGACCTCGAAAGATTGTCCAGTCCAATCTGCCTGCCACAGCAGGATCCCCTTGACCGAGTCCCACAGGAACATGGCCAGGTGGATTTTAAACATCTCCAGAGAAGGAGAATCCACAACCCCCTGGGCAGCCCCTGCCAGGGCTCTGTCACCTTCACTGGGAAGAAGGTCCTTCTCATATTGATGTGGAACCGCCTCTGCTTCAGCTCACATCTGGTGCCTCTTGTCCTACCATTGAGTCTGCCCCTGAGCAGAGCCTGGCTCCATCCTCTTGACACCTTTATCAACATCCATGGGGTCACCCCTCAGTCTCCATTTTTCCCAGCTCCCTCAGCCTTTCCTTGTCAGGGAGATGACGCTGACGGTCACGTAACCTCTGCCCTGGCCTCTTGCAGAATGAAGAGCCCGTGTTTTCCAGGGACGGCCGGAAGTTTTTCTTCGTCCGAGCCACTCCCCAGGGAGGACGCGGGAGCTTCTACCACATCGCCATGTCATCGTCACAGGTGACTCTGTAACTCTACAAACTGGCTTGCAGCAGCTGCTGGGCTCTCACCTGGGGCAGCAGGCAATGACAAGTAGTCGCTGGGCTTGCAGCCAGGGGGACTGGAAGGTGCAGATGTCAGCTGTGGGTCTTGAAGGCAAAGGAAAACCTTCCGTGATTGGGTGTAAGAGGACATGAGCTCCCAAAGCATAGAGTCATCCTGGCTGGAAAGGACCTCCAGGGTCAGCAAGTCCA
Source organism: Rhinopomastus cyanomelas (assembly GCA_013400115.1). Classification (NCBI taxonomy): domain Eukaryota; kingdom Metazoa; phylum Chordata; class Aves; order Bucerotiformes; family Rhinopomastidae; genus Rhinopomastus; species Rhinopomastus cyanomelas. The sequence continues at coordinate 16,758 of VXBP01001633.1, forward strand.
GCCCTCAGCCCAACAGCTAAGCCCCAGACTACGGCCTCAAGGACTACTCACCTCCAGGGATGGGGACTCCACCACCTCCCCGGGCAGCCTGGTCCAGTGCCCAACCACTCAGCAAAGAACTTCTTCCTCAGATCCAATCTAACCCTCCCCTGATGCAACTTGAGGCCATTGCCCCTGTCACAGCAGGATCCCCTAGATCCAGTCATTAGGGATGGGAAGGGACCTCCAGAGATCATCCAGTCCAGTCCTCCTGCCACAGCAGAATCCCCTTGATCCAGTCATTAGGGATGGGAAGGGACCTCCAGAGATCATCCAGTCCAATCCCCCACCCACAGCAGGATCCCCTAGATCCAGTCGCACAGGAACATGGCCAGGTGGGTTTAAAATGTCTCCAGAGAAGGAGACTCCACAACTCCCCCCGGTCTGTCTCCAACCAGCACCGTAGCTGTGTTTGGGTGTCTTGATGCCTCCTTGTTTGTACATGCATGGTCCTGCCATGAAGAATGAATCAGAGGCTCGTGAACACGCTGGGTTAGAAGAAGGGGTTTGAAGCCATCAGTGCTCCATTCATCCCGTTATCTCCAGTGGAGCTGTGGTTCAGATGATTCTGACTGCAGCCTTACAGAGACAGCAGAGGGACGGGTGGGACTTCCAGATGGATGGTTTGTTGGTAACGGGCATCGAGCTGAACGAGCTGCATTTTCAGAGGGGGAGCCTTGCTCAAATATCTCTTCTTCCTGGCAGCCCAACAGCAGCAGCGAGAACTTGCAGGCCATTACATCTGGTGACTGGGACGTGACCAAGATACTGGCGTACGACGAGAAGAGGCAGAAGATGTGAGTGAACCGTGGTCTGCCAGAGCCGGCTCCCTTCGGGCAGCTGGGGCCGTAGGGTTTGCGTGGGAAGCAACACGTGTTTGGGCAGTGTGTGACAGGACCCAGCCCTTCTGCACCCTTGTCTGGCCCTGACCCTGACCCTGACTTGTCTGGTCGTGTGTGTGAAGTAATTCCTGTAAATGCTTTGAAACTACACGGCAAGGAAGTGCTTGAGGAAATCATGGGATTCATGGAATCCGAGGACGTTCTAGGCTGGAAGGGACCTCTAGAGGTCATCTTGTCCAACCTCTCTGCACAGGGACAGCTCTGCCTAGGTCAGACCCCTCAGAGCCTCATCCAGCCTGATCTTCAGTGGCTCCAGTGACATGAGCAGCCTATAAACACCCTTCTAGTAATTCCACTGCCTTTTGGTTTCTTCTTTTTCCCCCAGTTATTTCCACAGCACCGAAGATTTGCCGAGGAGGCGACACTTGTACAGGTACGTGCTGTCCTCACCTCCACACAGGATATCCCATCGAGTCACAGAGCGTTAGGGATTGGAAGAGACCTTGAAAGACCATCCAGTCCAGTCCAGTCCCCCTGCCACAGCAGGATCCCCTAGATCCAGTCATTAGGGGTTGGAAGGGACCTTGAAAGACCATCCAGTCCAGTCCAGTCCCCCTGCCACAGCAGGATCCCCTAGATCCAGTCATTAGGGGTTGGAAGGGACCTTGAAAGATCATCCAGTCCAGTCCCCCTGCCACAGCAGGATCCCCTAGATCCAGTCACACAGGAACATGGCCAGGAGGGTTTGAAAATTCTCCAGAGAAGGAGACTCCACAACCCCCCCTGGGCAGCCCCTGCCAGGGCTCTGGCACCCTCACCATGAAGAAGGTCCTTCTCATAATGATGTGGAACCTCTCCTGTTCCAGCTCACACCCACTGCCCCTTGTCCTGTCACTGGGTGTCCCTGAGCAGAGTCCGGCTCCATCCTCCTGACACCCACCCTTCACATATTGATCAACATCCATGGGGTCACCCCTCAGGCTCCTTCTCTCCAAGCTCAAGAGCCCCAGCTCCCTCAGCCTTTGCCCATCAGGGAGGTGCTCCCCTCCCTCCATCACCCTCGTTGCTCTGCGCTGGACCCCCTCCGCCAGCTCCATTATGTTCCTGTTCTCCAGTGCAGCAGGGTCCCAGTAGTGATGCTTCCAGCAAGCGTTTGCTCAGGGACCTTCACGGCCCCGCGTTCACTTTTGCAGCACCAGCACGAACGGGAACTTCAACCGGCGGTGCCTGTCCTGTGACCTGATTGAGAACTGCACCTACTTCAGCGCCTCCTTCAGCCACAGCCAGGAGTACTTCCTCCTGACGTGCCAAGGTAGGTTGGGTTGTGCCTGAGGGCTGGCGTTGGGGCGGCGCTGGTGCTCGCAGAGGTCCTGCTCGTGGCCACCGGGTCCCTTTGCCGTCAGACCCTGCACCTTCACTGGTTTTTGCTGCTGTGCAGGTTTGTTGTTCACTGGAAAGCAGGTGCGTGCTCTGTGCCGGCCCGGCTGGTCCGTAAGGCACTTTGGGCACCACCGTGGCAGGAGGACATTGAGGTGCTGCAGCGGGGCCAGATAAGGGCAATGAGGCTGGAGAACAGGCCCTGTGAGGAGCAGCTGAGGGGACTGGGGTTATTTAGTCTGGAGAAGAGGAGGCTGAGAGGAGACCTTCCTGGTCTGAACAGCTCCCTCAAGGGAGGTTGGAGCGAGTCTGCTGCTGGGCCCTTCTCCCAAAATTCCTAATGACAGAACAAGGGGAAGTGGCTCAAGTTGCATCAGGGGAGGTTAGATGGGATCTTAGGAAGAAGTTCTTCCCTGGGAGAGTGCTTGGGCACTGGAACAGGCTGCTCAGGGTGGAGTCCCCATCCCTGGAGGTGTTTAGAAACCAAGTACCTCGAGCCCTTGAGGCCGTGGGGTTGCGGAGCTGTTGGGCTGAGGGCTGGACTCGCTGATCCTGGAGGCCCTTTCCAGCCAGGATGGCTCTGTGATTCTTAGGGTATTTTCCATCACCTCATCTTGGAGGAGCACAGCCCTGCGAGGGCTGGGAGGCATCAGGTCAGCGGGAGGCTGTTATCTGTTGTGACCAGAACGGTTCCCAGCACAAGGAGGATGACAGCCCCGCTGGGGGTCTGTATCCCCCGTGGCAGGAGGCTGTAATTAGTGCTTCCAGGCACACCGTGACCTTTCGGAACTTTTCCTGAGGCTCATGAAGCTCAAATGAGTTTGTGCTGGTTGAAACCAGCAGAGCTTTCATCTCTGGGTCTTATTTGGGTTGTAATTACTAAATCACTGCCATTTGCATTCACTCAGCTCCCTTTCTCACTCGACAGACGAGGCTGGCTCTGGTGTCTCAACTCTTTTGTGTGCAGCTCACGGGTCAGATGTCCCACGGGCAAAGGCAGGATGAGATGGGGGGCTCCTTCATGCTCCCTCACAGCTTCAGGGTAGCAGACAGCTGCGAAAAACCCCTTTTGCTCGAACGAGAAGGTACCACAAGACCTTCTTCTCTGGGAAGAGAGAGGGTGCTCTTAGTGGCTTGGAAATTGAAGTAGACCTTGGTCCTCTTGTTTGCTGTTGGTAGAATTACAGTGATGTGAGATTAATTGAATCATCAGGGATTGGAAGGGACCTGGAAAGATCATCCAGCCCAGCTCTATGCAAAACTCTTTGCCTGATCCATCCTAGAAGAGGAACTGCCCTTTCCAAGACAGCAGCGAGCAGGCAGCTGGCCACACCTGGGCGCTGCAAGCCCTGGGTCACCATGAGCTTAATTTTGCTCTTTGTGCTATTAATCGCTGGCAGCCCGGCCCCGCAGGACAGCCAGCGCTTCTCTCTGCCTTCTCGTGATGCCTGTCAGCTGGGTGGCCTCAACAGATTCCATGAGCTGTGCCCAGCTCTGGGCTCCCGAGCTGCCAGGGAGCAGTCTCAGCGAGGTCACTCCCCAGACCAGCTCCTAATGAACTCTGCGGCTGATCTCCAATTAGCTCCGCGCTTCCCTTCGTCGCAGCGCGCCGCAGCTTTCATTTAGCTGGCGCCTGGCCTGCCCTCGCGACCCGCTCGCTAATCCCCCGCATCTCTTTCTTAATTAATATTGGCCACTGAGGTGTCACCTCGAGTGGCCTCGGTGAAAGCCTTTCCTTCCTTTCACGGGGCGTCGGCGAAGGTTTTCAAAGGGTGTGCTGCAGCAGCGCGCGGTGCCCAAAGGGGAGGGTGGAGATCTTGCGACCCTCAAGAGATATTGCAGGTCCCCCTTCACAGAATCTCTGAATCGAAGGATCATAGGGTCATAGAATCAGAGGGTCATAGGGTCATAGGACTTTTAAACACACCCAGGGATGGGGACTCAACCACCACCCTGGGCAGCCCATCCCAGGGCCTGACTACTCTCCCCAGGAAGAATTTCTTCCTGATGTGCAGTCTGACCCTCCCCTGTTGGAGCTGGAAGCCCTTCCCTCTGCTTCTGTCACTAATGACCTGTGAGCAGAGCCCAGCACCAACAGCGTCCTGTCAGATGGTTGTGGAGAGCGATGATGTCTCCCCTCAGCCTCGTCTTCCTCAGACCAACCAGCCCCCTCCCCAAGCATGTAGAAGACCCATCAGACCCCTCGTGGTGTCGCTGAGGACAGATCTCCGGGCTGTTTGCCTGCAGACCCTGCTAGCGGAGGCTGACGCCGAGCTGCCAGCTTTACTTCCAGCCTGCCTGAGCGAGGCGTCGCGGGCGTGCGACGGGGCAGAGGCAGGCGGCGCGCTCTGTGCCGCCCGGGAACGAGACGGTGTGGGTTGCTCTGCGAGACGAGCTGCACTGGAGGAAGCAAAGATGAGCTTGAAGAGCTCGGTGCCTTGGGGAGGGCACGCGGCCGCACCCGTCTGGTTTGGTGCTGGTGTCAGCACCGACATCCGTCTGCAGCGCGGGCTGGGAGAGACTCCGAAGAGGAAAAGCTACTCCCCCTGGCAGCAGCGGTGCGCGGGACTCCCCGTGTCTTTATTTATTAGGCTGATAATCTCCCCCCAACATCTGAACTCGATGAATAATTCACGGCTCGGCAAATAAAGAGATCTGGGGGCTGCTGGCGGAGGGGGCTGTCGCCAATTATCTCGCTCGTGCAGAGCCAGACCTCTCGGCTCCCGTCGCTCGCAGCTGCTCTTTCGCAGCTCCGCGGCGCCGAAGAGATGCTGGTGGCGCTGGCAGGGCCATTTGAATTTCCATTGTTTGCACACAGCGAGCTTAGCTTCTGGCTGAAATCGTCCGCCGCGCCGAAGCCTTGGAGAATACGGAGGAGAATGAGGCAGCTCCTCTCGTCTTCCATCTTTCCATGCTCCTGGATGACCTTTCTGGCAGCTGTGGCTCATATTCTTTCTTACACTGACTGCTGCCCTTTTCCAGCTGGAACAGATAGAGTTCCCTGTGTCCTGAAGCCCTCAGGAATGCCGTGGAGCGCTCCTGTAGAAGCCTGACACAACAAACCTCTGCTCCGTGGTTCGTTCCACGTTGGGCGATTTCCCGGTTTGGTTCTGCAGATCTAGACTTCAGCACCTGAACACCCAGAGCTGCTTCTTTCTACAGTTGGACTCGATGATCCCAAGGGTCTCTTCCAACCTGAATGATTCTGCGGGGCTGCCCAGGGGGGTTGTGGAGTCTCCTTCTCTGGAGACGTTTCAAACTCATCTGGATGTGTTCCTGTGCGACTTGGTCTAGGTGACCCTGCTGTGGCAGGGGGATTGGGCTGGGTGATCTCTCCAGGTCCCTTCCAATCCCTAACATCCTGTGATTCCACAAAAGGCAGACTTCTGAGTTGCTCTGCTGCTGGTTTTCAGCTAATGAGGAGTAAAGGTGGTAGCACCCTTGAGGTGGTGGCATCCTGATGGTGGCTGCATCCCCGTGGCGGTTGCACCCTCAAGGCGGGAGCATCCTAGTGGTGGTAGCATCCTCAAGCTGGTAGCATCCTGTTGGTGGTAGAATCCTAGTGGTGGTAGCATCCTCAAGGTGGTATCATCATGATGGTGGTAGCATTGTGATGGCAGTAGCATCCTAAAGACTTGAGCGTCCCAGGGCAGCGAGTTGTGCGCTTCACTCGCGTGCGTTGCATAGCAATGACTCCTCTCTTTGTGTCGTCCTGGCTGCATCTGAAGGCAGCACGAGTGGCCCTTTCGGTGCGAGAGACACCGGTGTTTAGTTCATTAAGCAGAAGAAAAACAGCAGCAAAACCCAACCAGCCACAAGCCCAGCGCGTTGGCAAAGCCGCAGCGGCCACCCAGAGCGCACGAGATGCGGACGCCTCGTGCTGCGCCGGCTGGGTGTTGTCAGAAGGATTTGAAGAGCAGCTGATTGAGTTGTGCTTGTGCACAACTGGGGAGGCTGCGCTTAGCGGCCCATTGGGAAGGGGCTGCGAAGCCTCGCGTGTCTTGGAGCCTGCAGCACCTGGAGTCACTCGTTCACAACCTCCTCCTAGCGCCAGGGCGACTTGCTGTCTGGACTAGCCGTGCGTGGAGCGCGGGCCTCGGGAGCCGTCAGCTCCGTGGGGCCAAAGCCAGCATCGCGTGCGGCCGTGCTGCTCCGGTAGCTGCTTAACCGGCTCTTCTCTCCTTCTGTTCAAGGTCCCCGAGTGCCGATGGTGACCGTCCACAACACGAGCGACGCACAGAGTAAGGATGGGCTTGGACCTTGCAGCTCTTCGGCGGAAAGTAGCCAGGCAGGACCCTGTGGTGCAGCTGCTCTGTTGCTGAACTCGCTGGCTCAGCAGGAGCCCACCGCCCGACAAAGGGGACTTGGCCCCCGCGTCCGGCAGTGGCCCGATAGCGGCGAGGGCGCCGGGTGCTTACGTTTTATTAAGCAGGGAGCGGTCACGCTCGGCAGGCTCGAGCTCCCCGTGGTCCCACAGCAGCAGAGAAGGTCCTTCAGGAGATGTTGCCGATCTTTGTTCTTCCCTCCGCAGCCTCCCCGGCTGCTCTGAGTGCAATTAGGTGAACACATACAGGGGCTCCCCGGAACTCCCCGGCGCGGCCAGGCCCTTCCTCAGGAAGAAGCCCCTCGTGTCTGCCCTGCCAGGGAAGGAGAGGCTTTGCATTAGCCAGCTGGAGCAGGCTGCTGCTTGGGTGCTCTTGTGCGGGTGGTGGTTTCAGTGGAGATGAGCCAGGCTCCCCAGAAGCAGGGTCAGCAGTCTTTGAGCCAACGCGCCCTCGCTGGGAGATGCGTCAAGTGTGTTCACTGGGAAGGACTGGTTTTGTGCTGAGCCTGCCCGTTCAGCTGCCGTGGGCGATGAGAGGGAGACAATCGGGTGCCGCAGGGAGCATCTGAGGAGCTGCCCTTGCACATCCCTTGATTGTTGTCTCTAAAGGGGAGCAATAATCAGGTACCAGAGGAGATTCAGGCTCCAACAGAGGAGGGTCAGACTGGCCATCAGGAAGAAATTCTTCCTGGAGAGAGTGGTCAGGCCCTGGGATGGGCTGCCCAGGGTGGGGGTTGAGTCCCCATCCCTGGGTGAGTTTAGAAGTCACTTAGATGTGGTGTTGGGGGGTCTGGTTTGGGGGTGACCTTGTGGAGTAAAGTTGATAGTTGGGCTTGATGATCCCAGGGATCGTTTCCAACTTGAATGATTCTATGAAACACTTCCCAGGTTCTTGCAGCCCTGAACCCCTCTGCTTCACACCCAGCCTGATGCCACAGGGTTAAGTCCTGCAGTGGGCTCCCCAGGCCAGGGGATCCCCCAGCCCTTTAATCCCTACCCTGTAGGTCTTGACCGGTGATGCCCAAAGCTTCTGTGGTCTTGTTCTCCTCCTTTCAGAGCTTTTTGAGCTGGAGGTCAATGAAAACGTGCAGCTGGCCGTGAGCGAGCGGCAGATGCCGCGGGTGGAGTACCTGGAGATCCGGATCGACGATTACAGTGAGTAGCAGCTCTCATCTCGTCTCGCTCTTCCTCTGTGAGATGATTGGGTCGCCGAGGTGAGGCTGGGCAGGAGGAGAGGTGGCTTTGGCTCTCCACAGACTCAGCTTGCAGGATGCTCTCTGTGCTGCCTCAGGAGGTTGTTCCAGACAGGAGCTGCTGACAGGCCTCTTCTGTGCAGGGAAGGAGCTGCTCTGAGAGTCATGGAATCACAGAGCTTTAGGGACTGGAAGGGACCTTGAAAGATCACCCAGTCTTATGCCCCAGCCACAGCAGGATCCCCTAGATCCAGTTGCACAGGGACATGGCTGGGAGGGTTTGAAACGTCTCCAGAGAAGGAGACAAGTGATGCAGTGTGGTGCCCACACCCTCAAACCCATCCCCAGTAACACACCAGTCCGGTGTTAGTTGTAGTTAGTCAATGAGCTCTTGTGAACATGGAGAGCGGCGGCGGCTTTGGCTGCTGAAGTGAAGCCACGGGAAGCAGCTGGATGAAGCTGAAGGGAGCGTGTCCCTCACTTGGAATCTATGAGTCTATCAGCTATGATTCTATAATCCATTATAGGACCTATGATTGTATAGATTATCTTAGATTACAGGATCATATAGACACAGAATCATAAAATCATGGGTTATAGAATCATATGATTATAGAGCCTGTGATTCTGTAATCATAGAATGTTCTAGGCTGGAAGGGACCTCTAGAGGTCATCCAGTCCAACCTCCCTACACAGAGAAAAGTCTACCTAGATCAGGTTGCTCAGAGCCTCATCAAGCCTGACCTTTAATGACCTCAGGGATGGACCCCCCCCCAGCACCTCCCCAGGCAGCCCCTTCCAGCCATCAGCCACTCTCACACTGAAGAACTTTGTTCTAACATCCAGCCTCAGTCTCTCCTTTCCCAGCTTGAACCCCCTGCTCCTTGTCCTGTCCATACAAACCCTCTTGAAAAGACCTTCCCCTGCCCTCACATCGGCCCCCCTCAGGTACTGGAAGGACAAAAGAAGGTCCCCCCCAGGAGCTTTCTCTTCTCCAGGCTGAACAGCCCCAACTCTCTCAGCCTGTCCTGACATGAGAGATGCTCCATCCCCTGAGCATTGTAGTGGCCCCTCCTCTGTCTGCCCTCCAGTCTGTCTGCATCCTTCTTGTGCTGGGGCTCCAGAGCTGGACACAACCCTCTAGGTGGGGTCTCACTCACATTGGGTTCAGTGGTGCTTTAACAACAGGAGCTTCAGCACAGTTATCTCCTGTTTTACAGCAAAATGGATCCTTCTAGAAGTTAGGATTAGACTACGTTTCTCTCACTGTCCTCCCACCGAAATAATCCGTTCTCTCCCCCAGCTGCTCTACTTCACTGGGCTTTGAACTATCGTTTTCATCACCAGTTTCCCCCCTTCTCTGCTGCCCTGAGATACTGGTTTCTGGCCGCATCGCTCATCCAGCTGCCAACGAGGAAGGCGGCAGCCGTTGCCAGGGGTTAATCGAGGGCTGTGATGGTGATGCCCGAGCGAACAGCTCCCCGTTCACCTCGGAACAGGGGGCTTTTCCTCCACAACATCTGTGTTTTGAAGGGTATTTACTGGCAGTGCTGTTTGGTTCCTCCTCAAAGCACCAGAGCTACAGGCACCGTGTCAACGCTCGCGCGCTGGAGACTTTGTCATTTGGGTTTGTGTTTGTGCCTAGAGCTGCCGATGCAGATCCTGAAGCCAGCGACCTTCTCGGACACCGCTCACTACCCCTTGCTTTTGGTTGTGTAAGTCCTGGCTCGTCCTTGCTGAGTGTTTGTGTTACCAGGGCAGTGTGGTCACCCTAGGGAAGGCGCTTGGCCGACGCCATCGCGTGATGCCCGCCTTTGTTTCAGAGACGGGGCACCCGGCAGCCAGACCGTGACCGAGCGGTTCGAGGTGACGTGGGAGAGCGTCGTGGTCAGCTCTCACAACGCCATCGTGCTGAAGTTCGACGGCCGCGGGAGCGGCTTCCAGGGCGCGAAGCTCCTGCACGAAGTTAAGAGGAAGCTGGGTGTTTTGGAAGAGAAGGACCAGCTGGAAGCTCTCCGGTGAGTGACGCTGCTCTCCAAGCGATCAATCCATTAGCAACAAGTGACGCGGGAGCTGGGACCGAGTGACAGCACGTGAGAGAGGGCTTGTGCCAAGCGGTGTAGAGGGAGACAAACAAGCCTCAAACAGAGCTAAACCAGAGCCTGTTTGTCTGCATCACACATCCAGAGCCTCCTTGTTTGTAGCTCAGTGCAGTCATGCAGCTACGACGAGGAAACGTGAGCATCAGCCTCTCGTGGAGCTTGTGCTGGCCTGGCTGCTGGAGAAGGAGTGTCCTTAAACCTTCTTAAAATAGAGAAGCCAGTGCTAAGCACAGAACAGCCAGTCCCTGATAGGTTTAGTCAGCACCTGATCCCACCGAGCCCACTGCAGGTGCAGAGCAGCAGCCTCATCTTGTTGTTGCTTGCAGAGGTTCTTCGTTGCCATGGCATGGCCAAGCCCAAGCCAACGGAGTCGAGGAGCACTAGTGGTTGAAAGGGACCTCGAAAGATCATCAGTCCCATCCCCCTGCCACAGCAGGATCCCCCAGATCCAGTCACACAGAAGCATGGCCACGGTGGGTTTGAAACTTCTCCAGAGAAGGAGACTCCACACCCCACCTGGGCAGCCCCTTCCATTGCTCCATCACCCTCACCATGAAGAAGGTCCTTCTCACACTGATGTGGAACCTCCTCTGTTCCAGCTCACACCCGCTGCCCCTTGTCCTGTCACTAGATGCCCCTGAGCAGAGCCTGGCTCCATCCTCCTGACACCCACCCTTCACATATTGATCAACATTCATGAGGTGGGTGACCTCATTAGGTCAGTTAGGAGCCACTCGGGAGACTCTCAGTCTTCTGGCAGATCGCAAGATAACGTCAGAGGTCCATGAGGGCAGGTTCATGCCTTCATTCCACTGATAAAATAGATAGATCAGTTACAAATCAGCTGATAGATTCATCAGTGTTTGCTGTAGAGATACAAAGCCTGTCAATGTCTGCAATGGAAGCATTTTTAGCCCTTTGTTTCTCTTCTCTCTTGTCCAGGACGATGCTGAAGGAGCATTACGTGGACAAAACGCGAGTCGGAGTGTTTGGGAAGGTGAGAATTTCCCCCGGTCCCCTGGGCTGTCGCAGTCGCCTGATGAGGCCGAGCAGCAGGCACTGTCCTCATCTCTTATTACTCTTATTTAGGTTATCAGTGACATCTACTAGTAATCCTTTTGGACTCGTGGGTTAGACACCCCAACTCTATTTTAACCAGGAACTCGTGGGTCAGAGACCCCTCAAGTCTATTTGACCAGCAACTCCTAGGTTAGAGACCCCGACTCTGTTTAACCAGGAACTGATGGATCAGAGACCCCAACTCTATTTGACCAGGAACTTGTGGGTCAGAGACGCCGACTCTATTTGACCAGGAACTGATGGGTCAGAGACCCCAACAACTATTTGACCAGGAGCTTGTGGGTCAGAGACCCCAACTCTATGTGAACCAGGAACGGATGGGTCAGAGACCCTGACTCTATGTGAACCAGGCAAAGCCTCAGCTGCCTTGTTTCTGTGCCCAAAGCAGCAACAGCTGCTGACGCCGCTGCTGCTCTTGTGTTCCAGGATTATGGAGGCTACCTGAGCATTTACCTGCTTCCAGCTGGAGAAGAAAACCCCGTGTTCGCCTGTGGAGCTGCCCTTTCCCCGCTGACAGACTTCAGACTATATGGTAAGTCCCGTCTGAGAGCCCACAGACCTTCCTGCTGGCCACAGGTGCTGCTTCTGCCCGACTCTTACCCAGCTGGCTTCTCTTTCTTCCCCGAGATCCTGCCTGTTTGGTACCACCCATTCTCAGAACCAGCTCTCAGTCCTTCTTCCTGCTCAAGAGCAGTTTTGCTGGCACCAGGGGGACCGACCGTGGTGGTCAGACCGCTGGCAGCCCTTTGTTCCTCGGTCCTTGCCAGTAAAGGAGAGTTGGCTCTCCTACCCTCCAGGCACCACGGCCTTGAACCGGCTTCCTTCTTGCCCGACCCATCCATCCATGGGACCTGTCGTTCAGCCTGTCCACCTTGGGGACTCTCTCAAGGGTCCTTCTTCACAGCAGCTCTGGTTCCCTTTGCCCCTAGAGCCAATGAAGATGATGAGGCTGCTGTGACCTTGTGGAGCAGGGTCAGTGGTTGGACTCGATGGCCCCAGGGGTCTTTTCCAACCTCAGTGGTTCTAAGATTTTCTTAGCCCATCTTGTACATCTTCTGGCAGGGGGTTGGACTGAATGGTCCTTCGAGGTCCCTTCCAAACCCTGATGACTCTGTGGTTCTATGGTCTCCAGCCTTTGGCTCAGAAGGCCCCGTGTGTCTCCCCCGTGGCTGAATCCGGCGTTTTCTTTTGCTCTCTCCCAGCGTCGGCCTTTTCCGAGCGGTACTTTGGCCTCCACGGGATGGACAGCAGAGCCTACGAGGTAACTGCATGGGAGTGACTAGTGAACCTCTCCGGTCAGAAGGCAGCGAGCTGAGCGGTCCTCCTGCTCCTCCTGCTGCCTCAGAGTGGTGGGAGCTGTGGTGCTTCTGGATCAGCCTGCACGTCTGCCTCTCTAGGCTGGGTAAACACACTTCTTGCGGCTGCACAGGCTCCAGCGGCTGAGGCTGAGCCCAGGGTCTGTTCCAGCCTTAGTCAGAGCGATGCCGCTGCAGCTGAGGTTTTCAAAGGGAGAGGAGGTCTAGTGGGCAGCTCTGGTGTCCTGAAGGTGACTGTGCTTCTGCGAGGTGGACATGCTGTCCTGACCACCATCAAAGTCCATCCCAGTGCTGTTGTGACCTTGAGTCTCTGAACTGGCCTCACGTTGCATCAGGGGAGGGTTAGGTTGGATCTCAGGCAGAAGTTCTCTGCTGAGAGAGTGGTTGGGCACTGGAAGAGGCTGCCCAGGGAGGCTGTGGAGTCCCCATCCCTGGAGGTGGTTAAAAACTGAGCAGCTGGAGCTCGAGGCCATGGTCTGGGGATTAGGGAGCTGTTGGGCTGCGTGTTGGACCTGATGATGCTGGAGATCCTTTCTAGCCAGGATAATTGTACAAAGTAGCCCATCATCCATGGTGTAGGGGTTAGGGAGCTGCTGGGCTGAGGGCTGGACGTGCTGATCCTGGAGGTCCTTTCCAGCCAGGATGGTGCCAGGATTCGATGACATTTTCCACATGTTCTGCCCTCCAGACTCTTGGTGAATGTCATCAGAGCAGAGGAGGGTCCCCGACCCCTTCCCACTGCCAGTGCTGACCCTGCTAGGACAGGGCAGGGGGTCTGCTTTACCTCCAGACCAGTTCAACCAGCCTGCTGTTATCCCGGGGATGAAGCCTCAAACAGGACCAAGTGGTTCCTACAGTCTCTGCACGAGCGGCTGGTTTCCAGCCAGATGTGTAACCCTGTTGCTGCCTCCACCTTCGCAGGTGCCCGTCCCCAAGCTGTCGCAGAGGGTCTCGCTGCTGCAGGAGCAGGCCTTTCTGATCATTCACGCCACTGCTGATGGTAGGGAGCCGGCGCCGAGCCCGCGACGCGCTGCGGTGGCTTGGATGTCTCCTGACGGGGCGGGGGGCTTGCCTCTTTTGCAGAGAAAATCCACTTCCAGCACACGGCGGAGCTCGTCGGCCACCTCATCGGGGCAAGGGCCAACTACAGCCTGCAGGTACCGCGCGCCTTCCCCTCCTCCTTGTTTGGGCAGCTCTGTCCCAGTTTGCACCAAACCGGTGTTGGGAAGGAAGCGTTGAGAAGCCACTTGCAACCAAAACCCGTCGGCAGACACAGCACCGGCACTTGGCCGGCGGGACCTGGAGGAAAAGGTCCTGGGGGTGTTGGCTGGCAGCCGGCTGAATAGGAGCCAGCAGGGTGCCCAGGTGGCCAAGAGGGCCAACAGCATCCTGGCCTGGATCAGCAATGAGGTAACCAGCAGGAGCAGGGAGGTGATGGTGCTCCTGTGCTCTGCACTGGTGAGACCTCACCTTGAGTACTGGGTCCAGTTTTGGGCACCAAAGGATCAGAAGGACATTGAGGGGATGGAGTGGGGCCAGAGAAGGGCAACGAGGCTGGGGAGAGGCTGAAGAACAGGTTGTGTGAAGAGCAGCTGAGGGAACTGGGGTTATTGAGTCTAGAGAAGAGGAGGCTGAGAGGAGCCCTTCTTGCTCTCTACAGATACCTGAGAGGAGGTCGTAGTGAGTCTGCTGCTGGTCACTTCTCCAGTTGCATCAGGGGAGGTTTGGATTGAATCTTAGACACAAGTTCTTTGCTGAGAGAGTGGCTGGGCACTGGCACAGGCTGCCCAGGGAGGTGGTGGATCCCCATCCCTGGAGGGGCTTAGGAAGCAAGTAGCTTGAGCACTTGAGGCCATGGACTAGGAGTTAGGGAGCTGTTGGGCTGAGGGCTGGAGCCGATGATGCTGGAGGTCCCTTCCAGCCAGGATGACTCTACAAAGTAGCCACACAAGCCCAAGCCTATCATCCATGGTCTAGGGGTTAGGGAGCTGTTGGGCTGAGGGCTGGTCCTGGAGCTCCTTTCCAGCCCCACTGATGGTCGAACATCACTGGTGCTAGTGGGAGGCAGTGGGTTTGCAGAGCAACCCAGAGCTGCAGGCGCCGGCGGTCAGTCCCGAGACCCCAGGCTGCCACCCGAGTGCGTTTGCCGGTGTCTTTGCAGATCTACCCCGACGAGAGCCACTACTTGAGCAGCCCGGCCCTGCAGCAGCACCTCTACCGCTCCATCGTCACCTTCTTTGCGACGTGTTTCCAAGCGCAGGACAAGCTCCCCGCGGCCCCGCTGAAGGAGGAGGAGGACGACGACTAGCCCCGCTCGCCCGCGCCGGGCACGCGGCCGCGCTCTGGCCATGTGAACTGGGTCGTCCTCCCTCAGACAGAGCTGCCGGGGTGTCCGCATGTGTTTAAAGACAACTGAAGGCAGCTCCTCTGCTTCACTGGGCAGCAGCTGCCTCCTGGCCAGAAGGACGTTCCGCACGGTGAACTCGGCAGAAGCTGCTGCCTGAATCGCATCCTCCACAACCAACATCTCCTTTTCCTTTGGGCGGCTTTTCCCCCCCCACCTCCCCTTTTATTTTCCTTCCTGTTTCATTTGCGACCTCTGGCGTGAAGGTGGACGTTGGCCTTGAAGGGCAGCAGCCCAGGAGAGACCCCTCTGAGGGCTGGGAGGGCTGACTCTGCCTTCGAGCGGCTGAGCGGCCGCGGTGGAGCCCATCAGCCCCGCGCGGGTTCCCGCGGTTGGCACCGCGTCGCGCCGGGGAGCAGCCCGACCTCGTCCGTGGGGGAGGTGGGAGCACAAGTGTTTTGAAGGACATGACCCACAGACCCGCTTTCGCCCGCGTTCAGGGGGTTGTCTTTGCTGCAGGACGTGCAGAAGCCCTCGGGCCGAGCGCCCCTGCAGTCACCCAGCCCTGAGCTGCCCTTCCTTTGCTGTGACTTCGATTCCGGGGCGTCGCGTTGACCGTCCAAACCTCCCTGCTCGTGCTGGACGGAGGGAGCCCGCGCGTGGGATTAACCAGCTCCCTGCTGGCAGCGGGGGCTGAGGTGCCCAGGTCTGTTAAAGGGAAGCAAAGAGGGCATCAGATTCACTGCTCCTGGTGGTGGTGGAGCCTCTGCCCGCAAGATGAAGCCTTTCCTTTGGAAGTCTCGATAAAGACGCGTGAGACCGAGCTAAAGGGGCTCCACGCGGAGCTGCGTCACGTGCGCTGGGGACAGCACGCAGCCCTCGAGATCGGCCTCTCTCTGCTCTGAGCCAGTGGTCAGGGGATGGAGCTTCTCTCCTGTGAGAGTGGGGGCTGCTGAGGCTGGAGAAAAGAAGGTTCCTGGGGGACCTCCCAGTCTGACATGAAGGCAGGGGAAGGTCTTTCCAAGAGGGTTTGTATGGACAGGACAAGGAGCAGGGGGTTCAGCCTGGGAAAGGAGGGACTGAGGCTGGATGTTAGAACAAAGTTCTTCACTGGGAGGGAGGCTGATGGCTGGAAGGGGCTGCCTGGGGAGGCGGTGGGGGCTTCATCTCTAGAGTCATTGAAGGTCAGGCTGGATGAGGCTCTGAGCAACCTGTTGGGGAGCAGCTGGATGAAGTTCTGGTCAGAAGAATCTCTGCTGGCTTCTGCACAGATCATGTCGAAGCCATTTCAGCAGAACCAGCATGTGTGCAGAGAGGCTCTGAGCAGCCTGGCCTAGGTAGAGCTGTCCCTGTGTAAGGAGGTTGGACTAGACAACCTCTAGAGGTCCCTTCCAGCCTAGAACTTTCTATGGTTCTATGATTTACTGTATGTTCTCTGTGGCTTAGTTTTACTCCAGGTCAAAGACTGGCACAATCCAACCCCCTCTGGTTATCTCTTCTGCTCACAGAATCACGGAGTATCAGGGAATTGGAAGGGACCTCGAAAGATCATCCAGTCCAACCCCTCTGCCAGAGCAGGATCACCTAGATCCAGCCACAGGATCACAGAACATTAGGGACTGGAAGTGACCTCAAGAGATCATCCAGTCCAGTCCCCTCACCACAGCAGGATCCCCAAGTCACACAGGGACATGGCCAGGGGGGTTTTAAACATCTCCATTGAAGGAGACTCCACAACCCCCTGGGCAGCCNTGACCGCGGTCCGAGTCTCGCGCTGGGCATGTGTGCGGCACCGCTCCGTTGCCCCTCAGGCCCCTCTCAGTCTCCTCGCTTGGAAACAGAACAAGGAGCTTCCTTNTCCCGGAACATCAGGGATTGGAAGGGACCTTGAAAAATCATCCAGTCCAATCCCCCTGCCAGAGCAGGATCCTTTAGATCCAATGAGGATGGATTGGAAGGGACTGTGAAAGATCATCTAGTCCAAACCCCCAGCCAGAGCAGGATCACTTAGACCAAGTCACAGAATCCCAGAACATTAGGGACTGGAAGGGACCTGGAAAGACCATCCAGCCCAGTCCCCCCACCAGAGCAGGATCCCCTGGATCCAGTCTGACGGCAGCTTTTGCAAACACAGGAGGAAAGGAAGCACCAACCGAAGGGAGCACTTCTGCCCCGCAGCACCGAGCGCTTCCTCGCGGCGGCACAAAGCATCTCCTGCAGCTTCTCGTGACGACCTCTCGCCCTCCGAACGAAGCCCGTCCCTCCTTCACTCCTTCCCGTGCCCCAAGGACCTTGAGTAGCGCTGCTCCCTGTAAGATGCTCTGAGCGCCCGGGCAGCCGGCACGAGCCCTGCGTGTGTCACCCTGCTGTATATAAAGGAAGGCAAGTCAGGTCCCCGTCGGGTCGCCGACCGTGGTCCGAGTCTCGTGCTGGGCATGTGTGCGGCGCCGCTCCGTTGCCCCTCAGGCCCCTCTCGGTCTCCTCGCTTGGAAACAGAACAAGGAGCTTCCTTCCTCCTCTTCTTCGATGGCCCGGACATCAGCGACAGCTTTGGCTTCTTGCGCAGCACCGGGGGGTTAACTCGCACCCCGACGGCGGCGGCACTGCTCCCGCGGTGCCCGTCTGCGTCTCCTTCCCATCGCGGGCTCCTTGAAGCTTTGCGCGGTGGTTGTGTTGTGACTGGCAGGAGCAGAACGTCTCCAGGAGCCACAGCAAGGGCTCGGTTTGCCTTGGCCTGTCCTTGTTCCATTCACAGCGCGAGAGAGCTCTGGGGTGCAGACCCGCGGCGCCCGGCCAGACGCCCCGAGCGCCACGTGGGCCAGCGCAGGCCGCAGCAAGCGGGTGCCGAAGCCTGGATCGAACTTGAGCCGAGACGTGTGAGAAGAAAACCTGCTCTGCCCACAATCTTTTGTAGAAATAACTTTAGGATGTGGCATGGTAGTGGTTGTTCATCCATGGAATAATAAAGCATTATTTTGTCAGCCCGGCTGCCACGGCTCTCGTGGAGTTGGGAGGGACCCGGCCACATCGCAGCGCGTGGAAGGGCTGCTCTGGCTGAGCTGAACCACCGGACGTTGAGGGTGGGAAGAGACCACCAAAGATCACCCAGTCCCTCCACCACAGCAGGATCCCCCAGATCCAGTCACACAGGAACATGCCCAGGTGGGTTTGAAATGTCTCCAGAGAAGGAGACTCCACCACCCCCCTGAGCAGCCCCTGCCAGGGCTCTGGCACCCTCACTGGGAACAAGGTCCTTCTCATATTGATGTGGAACCTCCTCTGCTCCAGCTCACACCCACTGCCCCTTGTCCTGTCACTGGGTGCCCCTGAGCAGGGCTCTGTGGACTGCATGGACGATGCAGATCTGGAGGAGCAGATGAGCTGTAGATACCTCTGCTCATCCCAGGAGACAAGGAAAGCAAAGTATTAGATTTGGAAAGGACACAGAGCTGCTGGAGAGAGCCCAGCGCAGAGCCACAGAGATAGTGAAGGAGGGGAGCTTCTCCCTGCTGAGGAAAGGCTGAGGGAGCTGGGGCTCTTGAGCTGGGAAAAAGGAGACTGAGGGGTGACCCCATGGATGTTGATCAATATGGAAAGGGTGGGTGGCGGTAGGATGGAGCCNGGGTGTGAGGAGGATGGAGCCAGGCTCTGCTCAGGGGCACCCAGTGACAGGACAAGGGGCAGTAGGTGTGAGCTGGAGCAGAGGAGGTTCCACATCAGTGTGAGAAGGACCTTCTTCCTTCCCAGTGCCTTCTTCTGCTGACCAGCAATTCCTGATGCAGGCCAGGATCCTGCTGGCTGCCTTGGCCACCTGGGGACCCTGCTGGCTCACGAGAAGCTGGCTGTCTACCAGCACCCCCATGTCCTTTGCTGCTGGGCAGCTTCCCCCAGCTGTAGTGTCACCTGGGGTTGTAGTGACCCAGGTGCAGGACCCAGCGCTTGGCCAGATTGTACCAACATGGTGCCCTGTGACCCTGAAGGAGCTCCCCCCCCCCCCCCCC